>JAHWGI010000011.1:0-322500 GCA_029379305.1 Frankliniella fusca
CTAGTCCAGGTTGGTGGTTTGTGCAGCTGGTGGAGCGTGGCATTGTCGGGCCAGGTCAGGAGTGATCCAGTAGTCATAGCAGGGAGGCCCTCCGCCGCGTAGGACAGGAGCAGCCTCGCGTGGGGGTAACAGGAGCGCGCTGCACGTCGTCGCTGCCGCGCCGACCGCGCCTGCAGCTGGCTGGGGCGGGGCGGGCGAAACAGACACCTGCAGCCTGCAGGCGCCGCCACCGCCACTAGTAATACTGCCACCACCACCGCAACCACTTCCACCGCGGGGGAAACATCTGAAATTTTTGGACACCTCGTGATTCAAAAATAAAAAAATAAAATTTAAATAAATGAAAAATTCAAAAATTTCAGGAAAATAAATAAAATCAAGAAGAAAAACTCGAAAAAAAATCAGGAAAATTCACAAAAATTCACAACATTCTAGGAATAAACTCAACCAACAGTTCACCAAAACTTTACAAAAGTTCACAAAATTTGACCGCCAAAAATATAGAGTTGTTTTTCCCCTCGCCTTCCACCCACATCTCCTCGAAACCTGCTGCTATTTAGAGAGGGTAGAACCAACCTTTTCACTTTCAGCTCCCGAATCATGCAATTTTTCCCTCACAGGCAGGAATGATAAAATTTGACGACCTCTACGTGGACGCTGAGATGAATGGCAGCCTAGCTCTCCGCTACGCGAAGCGTTCGTCATTACGATGCCCATCTCAGGCGTGGCGGGGCAGGCACGGCGGCTGGGGCCGACCGTAGCGACCAGAGGTGCGGCTCGGCCCTGGCCCGGCTAGCGGCTGCGACCTGGCCACGCGCCACGCCTGGCCACCAATTAGAAACGTTATTAGCTGCCATAGTTGGAGACGCACTCTCTCACAGCGACGCGTCCGAACAACGCGGGCGTAAATCTCGCGCCATCGGGCGCTGCTCCGGACGCCCTCCTCGGACGGGGAGAGCGGTGGTGTGTGGACCCGAAGGCCTCCTCCGTTAGCGGCCCTGGCTGAGCCGGGCGGGGCAGGGCAGGTTGGGGCCTAACCAACTGGTCACAATGCGACCGGTTCAGCGCCATTCGTTAACAGCGGGCGCGTGACGACAACGAGTGATGATGATCTTCAGCCGCGTCTTTAACGCTGCGCGACCTACGGCAGCAGAGCAGAGGGAGGGGGGAGTGGTGAAATGGGAGCCTGCAGGCACCTCCAGCACCTCGCGGACGGTGCGGCGCCCCGCCACGCCCCGCCGCAGATCCAAGCCAGGCCGGCGAGCTAAACGCCCGGCTGAGCCGCCCTGCCCCCAGCAGCTTGCTTTGTAAAGCGATCACGGAGGTGATGCCCACCCACAACAGGCGTGTCGCATCGCAGCCGTCTCTCTCGCACCCGCGGGGCGCGCGCTATAGAGTGCGAGAGAGAAAGACGGCCCTCGCCGGACCGGGCAGCCACAGCGCGGCGGGGCGGGGCGGCAGCCAGCGGGGTAGCGGTGCGCCCGCCGAGGCCCCCGCCGTCTTCGCCGTGGGGCTGCCCGGGCTGCCAACTGCGCAGCCACCACGGGGCCCGGCCCCTGCCCGGCCCGGCCCATGCCCTGCGGGGGGACACGCCCCGCAACAACCTTAGGGAGCGTCTCGGCAGTGTGCGGAGGCGTGGTGGGCTGGGGCGGGGCGGGGCGGGGCGTGCCGGCAGCGCTTAGTCCCTCCCGTGGGCCTGCCGGCGGGGTGCGTGTCATTGGGATAAACACGCATGGTCATCCCTGCCGCGCCGCGCCACGCCTGTTCGATTGTATCGCTTTTCGACGCGGATGTGGACTCATCATCATCTCAATTTACACGCGGCCGCACGCGGCGCGGCAGCGGCAGCCCGCGAGCCCAAGGGCCGCACGCGCCACTGGCTGCGCAGTCAGTTGGCAAACATCGCCGAGGGATAGCATGCGGTGTGCGGGCGAGAGAGAAATAGCTCGGCCGAGCGATCTGGCCCACAAATTAACAACTTCAAGCCCCTGATTTTCGGATTTTCAAGATTTTATCAGATTTCACCAAGATTTTAAATGATTTCAAGGATTTCAAAAAGCTGTAGTGCACTCATTTCAAAAGAATTTACATAAAAATAAGCCTACGTTGATTTCCTTAAATTTTTCATTGATTTCGCGTGCACTTCACACATACTTCGAATGAATTAAACTAATTTAAAACGTTGCTTTTTGATGAAACTTCCAAAAATTCGGACGGAATTCAGTAAAAATTCCACATATTTTTTGGGGCGATTTTGAGAGGATTTCGGGTGAGCTCAAGTCAAAGATGTCGCGGATTTGCAGCGCAGCTTCAACAGGCGGTACGCCAGGCGATGAGCGACTCGTGAGCCCCGCGGAGCGACGTGCAGGCAGGGCAGCAATACAGAGCAGGAACCTGTTGAGCGTGCGCCCCCGCCTCCTGAGCCTGGCCCGCCTGGCCCCCTCCCCTCCTCTCCAACGGCGCCACCACCGCAGCCGCGGCCGCAGCGGACACGCGGCGCGGGGCCAACCTCTGCTGCCGGGCAAACTTCCGCTCCCCCCAGCCCCTAGCGATTAGGCAACCAACACGCACCCCTGCATACGGTGCAACGTGACTGCGGGCGCTGACCGCGGAAAACTGCGGAGTTGCATTTTGGGGGCGTCCTGCTACAGGATCCAGAGCGACATTCACAGCTTACTTTTGTAGGCGTGCCACTGGTTCATGAGTAATGAGTGCCCCGTAGGCATCCCAATCACACCCAAGACCAACATGCAGTGTGAGATGCCTTCACAGTCACAGCCACAGAGCGCGCATTTCTTAGCGTTTGAAATAAATGATATGTGAGACTAGACCTGTGATGTGGGAATGCTATATGGGTAGGTGCCCTGAATCTAATGTCCCAAGAGTACGTATGAGACAAATGACGCTCTAGATCTTGTAGCATCATTTAAGGCATTCATTCGAGACACAGCCTTACAGTGCATATGTATTAATAAACATCATATATTCATTATTTACACAGATATTTACATGCATATTACTTTCATGCATACTTACATACCTAAATACATAATACTTACTACGTTTTAGATGAAGAGTAGTATGTAACCTTCTTCGTATTATGTTTGGGATGAAACCGCACTACGCACAGTAGAACACAATGACATGATAGTTCGAGTATATTTTACATAGAATACTCTCTTAAGATTAGTAGGTTACTCTGAACTCAAGAATTACATATTCTGGGTGCGATGAAATTAAACTGTCACTAAAGCAAACACGAGTCCTGCGAGATTAATAAAAGTAAATTAGGCTACTTCGTGCCTATAAAAATCTTGCCAATTGTCGTTTGACCGCGACGTAAGAACGTTCGTAAATCGCGTTTTTCATTAAGCTCTGATGAAATAAAGAGAACGGCCGAAGTACAGTATACGCAAGATTTTGATTGCAACTTTTGCCAATAGAGAAACGCTGTGGATGTCGTCGTCGCCCACCAAACACCCCCGTGCGCGACATCACCACGCGAGCCTCCTCGGTGCGCCGCGCCACGCCACGACGCGACTCACATACATCGGTACACCGACGAGCTGTAAATGGAGTCATTCTACTTTTCATCACGTCCTTCAAACGGTTATATATGCCTTTGCAGAGAGCTGCGAGCACAACGAGCACACGATTCGGTCCAACCCTCCCCTGCTCTCTCCCTCTCCCTCCCTCTAGCTCTCTATCCCTCTCTCTCTCGCACTCTCTCTCCCTTGTACAAGCTATAATTACCGCCCGCCGGGGGGCGCTGCCGCCGCTGCAACGCTCGCTGCTCGCTGCCATGCCATGCAGTGCGCTCCGCTTCCGTATAATCTCGCTATCTGCGTCGATCTAGCATAGCTCGATCGCTGCGTCGCCAGCCGTGGCTCGCGCGACGCGGCGCTCGAAGCACGAGACGAGTCGGGCGAGAGATGAAAGCGAGATGAGCGTGGGCGCGGGTAGAGAGCGCATAGAGAAGAGCGAGCGAATCGAGCGAGAGTAGGAAGAGTGAGAGAGCAGCGAGCGTAGCTAGAGGGTGGGGGGGGGATGTAGAGAGATCCCTACCCCCTCCGGAGGGAGGGCTCACACAGCCAAGGTGAGGGGGGGAGCGGGAGAGTGGTTTGGAGAGGGGGGGATACCTGGTTGGATGAAGCGCGGTGAATGACGGTGGATGAGGGGCGGAGTGGTAGTGCTTTTTGTTTTTACAGTTAGATTCTGAGAGGGGGGCTTGGAGGGTGGTTGGACGGGGTGGGGGTGGGGGGGTTAGATGTTTTTTGGTGTGGGGTGGGGGGGGTGGGTGGTGGGGGGAAGTGCGGCGGGAGGATTAGGGAGGGGGGGTATGGGGGGGGGTGTTATATGGGGTGGGCGGGGGTGTGGGGTGCGAAAGGGATGGGTAGGGGGGAGGGGGGGGGATCTGTGAAGATGGTGTAGCGGGGTGGGGGTGTAGGAGATGGTTGAGGGTTTTGTTTTTGTTTTTGTTTATTTTTGTTTCTTTTTTTTTTATTTTATTATTTATTTTTTTTTTTTTCATTTAACCCTTCTAATTTCCCTTCCATATTTTCGCCCTCTCCCCATTCCCCCTACCTCCCCTTCCCATACAGAGCCAAAACGCTAACCCACCCCCTCCCCCCCCCCCCCCCTCCCCACTTCATCATAGGTTTGTTACTTACATTTTAATCCCGGGCCATCAGTCTCGGGAAGCGTGTGGGGAGGGGGGTGGGGGGGGTTTGCGGGTGAGTTTGCGTGCAGCTTTGTGCGGTGCGAGCGCACCGCCAAAGCGCAACTTGTGTCGTGAGGTGGTTAGATTCTCACTGGGGGGAGGGGGGGGGGGGCGGGGTGGGGGACGGGGGTGGGGGTGGGGTTGTGTGTGGGGGGTGGTTTGGTGAGGGTGGTATAATGGAAGGTGTTGGGGGCGCGAAGTGCGGGTTGAGTGTATTTTTACGGTTATGGATTTTTATTTTCTCTTTTCATTTCTTATCTACACCTCCTATTCATACTATAAAAATTACCAAATTAAACACTTAAACATTCCAATAATAAATACATTACTTAATATAATATTAGACTATTCAATACTACTATAATAACCGTAACATAATCACTTTGTTTAAACTTATACATACTATTCTACATATACCTTATACTCTAATTTACTATCCCAAATCTGATCAAAAATACAAGAAACCATCCAAACAACCTAAAAAATAAAAAACAACCGCACCAAAAAGAAAAAAACAATACAAAACACAAACAAAATAAAAATAACTGCAACAAATAACACACCAGAAAACAACCACACCAAACAACACACACATATTTTTCACAGTGATGGAGGGGCACACCGTGAATTTCCCTTATTTTTTAAGAAAAAAAAAACCAAAACCTGAGAAGTTTTCCTTAAAAATCTGGGATAGATATAACAGGGTATTGCTAAATTGCGCGAATAACTCCAATACCCCTGGCGGGTAGCTCACCTTCACTCTTGGGCCCACAGCGTATGGGGTTACGTGCCAGCCGCTCTCTCTCACCTGAAAACAAGGAAAGAAGAGAAAAAGTCAGTATCGTTAAGCTCATAAAGGAAACTAGTTGCGCGTGCGTCACACTTCTACATAAGTGTTGATGTCACACTACTGTAGGCGCGTAAATATTGCACACCAGATGTGTCACCAACTTGTACATGTGTGAATGTGTCAAACATCGAACTTCGGAAATATTGTTCACTAGTGGATGTGTGTCAAGCATTTAAGTGTTTACACCCCCCGCGGAATTGCGAACTGAAAGTTGAGATTTTATATCCTGTAAAGAAAAAAGGAAAAGTGCACGAACTGACAATTACACACCTACAATTAAGCAACGTTAAAATATAGCGGTGACCCTAGCAGTTTCGCCCGGAACACTGATGAAAAGTAAACACATCATGCAACACCATCCGCGCCTGGATGAAGGCGGTAGTGGGGGGAGGGGTAGTGGGGGCGGCAGTGGGGGCGGCAGCGGGGGCGGCAGTGGGGGCGGCAGTGGGGGCGGCAGTGGGGGCGGCGGTGGGGGCGGCGGTGGGGGCGGCGGTGGGGGCGGCGGTGGGGGCGGCGGTGGGGGCGGCGGTGGGGCCGGCGGTGGGGGCGGCGGTGGGGGCGGCGGTGGGGGCGGCGGTGGGGGCGGCGGTGGGGGCGGCGGTGGGGGCGGCGGTGGGGCCGGCGGTGGGGGCGGCGGTGGGGGCGGCGGTGGGGGCGGCGGTGGGGGCGGCGGTGGGGGCGGGGGTGGAGGCGGCAGCGGGGGCGGCAGTACACGGAGACGACGAGGCGGCCCCGGCCGCCGGGGAGGTCGGCGCGGCCGCAAAATATTCCGCGCGTAATTGAATAATGAAGCAGGAGGCAAACTCTGTAAGTAACTGTCAGGTTCCTCCTCATTAGCCGCACCAATTAATGATGCACTCTGGCGGGGAAGGGCGGGGCGGGGCGAGTGGGGGCGGCGGCGCGTCAGGGGTGAGCTACAGGCGCGACAGCCAGCAGGGCGCTCAAACGGAATCCTAATCGGTCATAGCCAACGCGGTCCGTATCACATTATCTCAAGCAAAGTGGAAGCGAAAACTTAAACAGTTCGCCGCGCTTCAACTCCATACGTCATCATGCGCACACTTTTCGAATCCAAACACAGCATATGATTATTTGTTGTGACTGCCGGACAAAAAAAAAATCCAATATTACAACAGTTCCACTCTCTTCCAACATGAGCACGGGATGCCCAGGGGAAGGGGGCTGCTGGCACTGACGTCCTATCCCGTCGCGTCTTCTTTACTTAATTTCTACCCCCCCCCTCCCCCCCCCCCTCACCAGCGCTGCAGTGCATGCCGTGTCTCTCAACTCATTTCCCCTCAGTATGAATATTAAATGAATTGCTAAATTTTCTCCTCCGCGTGTACACGGTAAATGAAAGGAGAGGAGAGGGCAGAGGAGAGAGGGGAGGAGAGAGGAGAGGAGAGAGAAAAGTAGAGGCGCTGGAGAAGGCAGTGACGGCCGTGGCCACCCTGGCCCAGTCTATTTCCTCGCGCCTCAGCCCTTTCCCGTGCAAACCCTTCTTTCTACGCGCTTCTCTCTCTCTCTCTCTTTCTCTCTCTTCCGCACTCATTCGGCGTCTCTCTCGCTCTCTCCCTAGTGTTTGCCTCCGTTCCCTCTCTTTCTCCTAAAGAGGCAGCAGGAGTTCTCTCCCGAGTCTCTCCACCCCGGTCTCTCAGCTCTTCTCCTAGCCCGTCGTCCCCCAATGAGCAGGAGGGTCTTTCAGTCATCAGTCTTTCAGGTGGGTTCTAAATAAGTTGCTACGTACTTTTTACCTCTTTCAAACCACACGCTTTCTCGATCTCCCACTGCCACCACCTCCTCTCTATCCACATCTGTTTCTATTTCACACCCTCTCTCTCTTTCTCTTACCCTATGATGGCCACCACAATAAGCAAATTTCATTCATATCTCTCTCTCTCTGATGAGAGCAGGTTGTATACGCAAGGGGCTTTTAGCCTATTGTATATAATCTTTAATAAATCAATTTCAATTTCTCTCTCTCTCTCTCTCTCTCTCTCTCTCTCTCTGTCTCTCTCTCTCTCTCTCCCTCGCTCTGACTACTCCGCTCTCTTCGACCCCATATTGAGTACCATCTGCCCCCGCTATGGCATCAGAGCCGCGCTCTGGCTAGAGGTTTTGTCTATCCTTGTCACACTCCTGGGGCGGGGCCGTGAGGAGAGAGAGAGAGAGAGAGAGAGAGAGAGAGAGAGAGAGAGAGAGAGAGAGAGAGAGAGAGAGAGAGAGAGAGAGAGAGAGAGAGAGAGAGGACACTACTCGACGCTGTTCGGTATCAGACCGCTGGACCGCCGGACGGCACATGAAAGGGATTCTGCTAAGCGAGAAATATTCCCTCCCGACCGAGTTGGAGTGGTTGGTAGTTAGGATTGCACCGAGCTGCCCGCCCCGCCCCGCCCCGCCCCTCCCCGCCCCGTCCCGCCCCACAGGCCGGAGAAACTCAACGGCAGGAATTTCTTAATAATGAGGAACTCCTGCCGACTCGTCTGGCCCGGCTATACTCACTCGCACAGTAATCCCTGTGAGGTGGAAAAAAAAAAACAAAAAAAAACCTGTTAGATAAAATTTAGGAGGGGAGAACTGTTTTGCTAAGGGTGACTGCTCGGTTGGCTCAAATTTATACACTTGGATTATCAGTGAATTCCGGTAATTGTAGGCGCCTGGATTGTAATTCACACATTCGTATACTTGTCTGGGTGAAGTAAAATTATTTGAAATTTGAAACACGTAAAAGTGTGCTACATTTAAATATTTAAGCTGTTTCCAATTTAACTGAAGAAAATTTTATCAAACGCGCAGTTTCAACAACGTTCAGAGACGAATTCTGGAGTTAGTCGCTGAAAAAGAAAAAGGGAAAAAAACGAAAGAAAAAATAAAAAAGAAGGGAAGAGGGCCGAGGGGGTGCGGAGGGAACGGGACGCGAAAAATCGCGGGAAAAATGAACGTCGTGGCGTCCCGGCTCGGTTTGGGCACATCGACAAAAAGACGAGAACAAATGACTCGGCATTTTTAGACAAATTATGCGGCCCTCCGGGCTGGGCACGACCACCAGCGAGGAGAGATCCTCTCTGCAAGTTCCACAGTGCGAAGGAAAAAACGGGGAGGGGGGGGGGTAAAGTCATAGAGACTTGACTTGAGATACGCGAGGAGTCACTCGAATTACGGGTGAGGCTTCATTCATAATGATGACTAGGAACATGGCAGAGTTCACTAGGTAAAACGAGTCGTCACTTTACCGCGTACAGAGTGCGAGGAATTTTTATCCCCGATGATTTCACACAGGGGGTCATGATGACCGCATGCTAGAAAAAAGCCCAGGTGAGTGAAAGTCGTACACTTATGAACGTATTTCTATTATTATTCCATTATTTTTCTATTATTAAACTTGGACGTCCAAGTGCGCGAAATTTCCCTGAAAAATTCACACCCCATCCTGCAGAAAACTGCGAACGTTTGCAAAAGTACTAATAATTTACCAATCTACGAGAAAACGAATGAAAATTGATACGTCTTGAAGTGTAGTACCGAGAACTCACATATTTCCAAGCGTGCGACATTCACTTGAGCGGGTTTTCAGTATCCATAGAAGTCACGCAAACATCTCATATGTTGACCTAAAACCAACGCTGTTCAGCGGCTCCGTTTCAGAACCCTCGCAGTTCCTGTCTCTTCAGCGAAGAAGCTCAGCATTACCCGCGTATGTTACCTAACCCATCTCTTCATAAAGTGCAGCACACTCTTCCCCCAGAAACTCACACAGTGCACGACCCACGCGAGCGCAACCCCTCCTCTTCCTCCTCATCCCCCCCCCCCACCGCCCCACGCCCCGCACCCCTTTTCGCGCAAACCTCTTCGGGCACCCTTATTCCAGGCCCGGCTTTGGTAGCAGAAGAGGGGGCCAAAAGCGCACAACCACCACGGCTCTGATCTACCCCCCCCCCCCCTTTTCACCCCCCCCTCCTCCTCCCCCCCCTCCTCCTCCCCCCCTCCTCCCCCCCTCCCCCGACAGCCGGCGTACAAACGTTCCCATGCCGCTCACCTTTCATATTCCATTCCGGCGAAATTTCCTCCAGGGAATAGCCCCAAAGTGGCCCACGCCGTCCCGCCCCGCCCCGCCCCACCCCACCCCACCCCCGGTTGCATCCTGGCCGGCGCGCGGCACGCGGGCCCCCGCGGGGGCTGCAAGTGTGAAAGGGTTGCAGATCCAGAGGATAGGGCGGCCAGCGGGAGCGCGGGGAGGGGCGGGGCGGGGCGGGACCACCCCAGAGACTCACTGCGGGGGCACCCTGCCAGCAGAGGCCCTGCCCCACCCCACCCCGCCCCGCCCCGCCCCGCCCCGGACGGTCCAGTCCGACAAGCACGACTTTGTTCCGGCCGACACAACGAAACCTCACAAAATTGCCTGCCGGCAAATTGTTAATCAGGACGCGCGGCAACCCCAGGGAAATACCCCCTCCACCACATCCGCTCTCCCTCCCGTACCCCCCTTTCTCTCACGCTCTCCCCTTTCTCCTCTCTCTCTCTCTCTCTCTCTCTCTCTCTCTCTCTCTCTCTCTCTCTCTCTCTCTCTCTCTCTCTCTCTCTCTCCCCCTCTCTCTGTTTCGGCCGGCAGTGGACGGCCCGTGAGTGCACTTGACAGCGACTCCCGCGAGGCTCAGACCTGATCCCACTGCCCTGATGAAGGAGGCTGGCTGATCACCATGACAGCCCCCCCCCCTCCCCCCACCCCCTTCCGGCCCGTCGCCATGACACGTAGGTCACCCCCCCCCCCCCCTCCTCTTCCCCGACATCACGCTGATTGAAATTCTGCGGTGACTTTAAGGAAAGAAGAGACGCTAGGAAGAGAGATTTTTTTTGGGGGGTGGGGGGTGGGGGGTGGGGATTTGCAGGAAAGAAATAGTTAAATAGTTTTCCTCTCAGTTGAGTCACGCGTCACATGATCAAGATCACGAACAGAAAAATCGTGCTTGCGGGCAAAGAGAACTCGCCACGACAAAAACTTTGTACAGGAAATTCCACGATTGCCGTACGTTTTATTGTTAAGATTCAAACGGAAATTTTGCATACTTCTACTTTTTCAAAGTAAATACTATGACCACGAGCCGGCTGTACCAGATGCTGCATAGAAGAAGTAAGAAACAAAACACCCTGGCCAAACACTTGTAGCCAATTGCCAACCAGTGCGAAGAGCTGACGAAATAATCAAGAACTTTAAGATTAATCACATTGATTTAGGCTACCGTGAATTTTACTGTACGGCTTCCAATCGACATTCACACTCTCAGCCCGTCATAGACTTATTAGTGAATAGCCCATTAACTTATATGTACTAGTATAATATGCATAAATTTCTACACACATATGAACATTTTCTCTATAGTTTAATACACTATTTTTTAAATAGTTCATACTTAAAAAGGAAAACCTCCATACATATGAAGAAAATAATAGTGGATCGTTATTCTAGCGCATAAAAGTCTGTAAGAAAATTCTTATAAAAGAAAATGTCAATAACGGTCTGAGAGTGCACGGGGAGGTTTTCACAAATGCAGTCGCGCAAGCTGTCCCTCAATGCAGAAATATTCCGACCAAATTTCCCAAATTAAAAGAAAAGACGAGACCAAACACGCCAACCCACGGGCAACACACACAACTTCGTAGTTTTGGCATAAGCGCTGCGGTCATCCGCATTGCCAGACCGAAGGGACTAAGAAATTGCTGGGGCGGAACAAGTCAGAGGAGGGGGGGGAGAGAGAGAGAGAGAGAGAGAGAGAGAGAGAGAGAGAGAGAGGGAAAGAGAAAGAGAAAGAGAAAGATAGAAAAAGAGAAAGAGAGAGAGAGAGAGAGAGAGAGAGAGAGAGAGAGAGAGAGAGAGAGAGAGAGAGAGAGAGAGAGAAAGAGAGCCATCAGTCATCATTCGCTTGCCGATAAAAATAATGATGATGATCGGGGAGGCCGATAATGACCCCGGACGGGCTGGGCGGCGCGGCGCCTCGGCCGACCCTAAAACGGAAGGGGCGGTCAAGAGGGGCCCACCTTTGTGACCTGCTGCTGGCACGGGCCACGCCCCCCATCGTGCGCTCTCTCTCTCTCTCTCTCTCTCTCTCTCTCTCTCTCTCTCTCTCTCTCTCTCTCTCTTTCTCTCTCTCTCATGTTGTATCTTTTGTAAAAATAATCAGATGTTTTAGGGTTTGTCAATAATTGTGATACAGTTCAGACGCACAGACAGTATGAGTAAACTCTCTCCACCCCTTTTTTTTCTCTCCACTCTCTCTCTCTCTCCCTCTCTCAACTCTGTCTTTCTCTCTCCCCTATCTACTGCGCGATGGACACACCCGCATGCTGACCTGCCTCAACACCACGTGAACAAACACAGAGAGTCCGCTCCCTCTCGGATGCCCTCTCCCCCGCCCGCCACTATACATACGGGCTGCCACCGGCCGCCACCCGCACACCAGGCTCATTCCGAAGATCGTTCTCGTGCCTCCGTCCTTGTCGCACCTACGGCAGTGGCCTGAGTGGGGGATGGCAGGGCCCCATGAGTGCGACAAGGACGGAGGCGCGAGAGCGATCTTCGGAATCAGACGGCAGCAGACCTGCCGTAATCCCCACCGCTATCACTGGGCACATCGTCGAACACTGCCCGCTGGCTCCGACATGCTAGAAACATATCGGAATAACTAGTGAGTTCTACACTTTCGAGTTTAGCAGCAGTTTAAACTGACGCGAACTCGGGAGTTTCGCAGTTTAAACTGACTTGTAGTATCACACTAAGATTTGCCGAGTATTAAGAATATACCAAGCAAGCACTGCATATCCTCTCATCCAATTTCCCACCCAACATGGGACAGACTATTTTCCATTGCTTAGTTGGAGTTGAGAATTTTTTTACCCTCACTCCTTTGGAGCGAGATATTTTTGAGCCTCGCTCTATTCGAGTAGGTATGTTTTAGCCTTACTTTTTTGAGCACGAATCCTCACTTTCTTCGGGCGAGCTTACACAGTTATTTCCCCAATAGAGCGACGAATAAAATATCACTACGTTGCACCAGGAGCGAGGGGTCACTTCGAAAAATCATTGTACAGCCTCCAAAAAATCATTTCAAAAATCAAAATCAAAAAAAAATAAAAAAAATATCAAAATAAAATCAAGTAGAAAGTTGCATAAAAATCCGAAAAATCGAGAACAAATGAACCCACAACTGAGAAAAATAGGAACAAAACAAGAAAAAACACAATTTTTTAAAAAGTAACATAGTATTTCTTTTTTATTTCGGGAAAAATTAAAAGCAAAATCAAAATCAAAAATCAAAGAAATCATTGTACAAGTTTTAGATGAGTGATCCCCCCCTCGACCAGGCGGGTGTGTCACCGTAGCTTACAGTGACAGAGCTTAAGTGCTTCGAATTTCCCCGTCGCAGCTTTTTTAAGTGCCGCTTAGATTTGCTAACAATGAGATCAATTTCGCACACTCCCCTTCCTACCCATCGCCAGTCGTCGGCCCTTATGCCCGCCCCCTCTCCCCTGGGTATGGTTCTGCCGCGCGCCCACCACCCTGTGCCGCCGCGCCGCCCCGGGAACCCTAGCCCACGGCCCATCAGGGTGCACCCCCCCCTCCCCCCCCCCAAGCTCACAGCCATGATAAATCACAGGCGAGCTACATATTTCATGACGCGTTTTCTTTGCCCCATCCATGGCACTGCTGCCCGCCGCCCGGCCCGGCCAGGCGGCGGCGGGAGCCCCACAGGACACAGCTGGCCAGCGGCCGGGCGTGGCGGGGCGGGGCGTGGCGGGGCGGGGCGGGGCACGGCGGGGCTGCCAGCGTGCTCGTGAACACTCATGTCGTTACCAAACGACAATGCCACACAAGTTATTTTTCCATCCTGCTTTGCTGCTCTCCCGCAGACGCTCTCGTTCTTTCTCTCTCGCATTGTGAAAAAAAAAAAAAAAAACATTCCTATACATCAAAATGTATCGAAGCGGTCTCAGAATCCTTAAAATGAACCAACGAAAAGGTTTACGACAAATATATTCACATACGTTATTCTAGTGGGTGTAAATTGTGGTTCGATACTTGAGACTGCCAAAGTTTAGTTAAACAGTTAAACTAACGTCAGTCAAAGTAGGTTGTACAACGTTACAAATTCTAATTATGTAAAAAGTTTTCCCCATTTAGCAGACGTAATTTTTTTTTGAAAATTGTCCGTTTCGAGTAATTGCACTTAAAAAGACGGTTCCGGAGTGGTGCGGATCGATGAGGATGGATATAGTGGAAAAGTGGACCAATTTCGGTCGGATTTTACAGTGTACTAGCGAGTTAAGCCTGTTTTCAAGGACAACGGTTCGCAGCATTGACCTGGAGTCGAAAAGGCGGTTCCGGAGAGGTGCGGGTCGATATGGTCGAATAACGTTGAAAACTGGACCAAT
This sequence comes from Frankliniella fusca, assembly GCA_029379305.1. Lineage (NCBI taxonomy): Eukaryota > Metazoa > Arthropoda > Insecta > Thysanoptera > Thripidae > Frankliniella > Frankliniella fusca. The sequence goes on from JAHWGI010000011.1 coordinate 13,995, forward strand.
ATTGGTCGGTTTTTATAGTGTACTTGTGGTTTAGGCCCTTTTCCGAGGGAAATGGTCTGCGTCATTGAACTGCACTTGAAAATCCGGTTCCGGGCGGATCGATGGGGTTAGAGAAACTTGAAAATCGCACCAATTTCCCCCTTTTTACAGTGTACCGGCCAGTTGGGCCCCTGGAACAAAAATGGTGTGCGCCATTATTCTGGCCGCGTCCAGACGATTCCTGAGAGGTGCGGGAAGATGGGGGCGTCTCCAAAACTAAAATTACGCCAATATCGTGATTTAGGCCCTTTCCGGAGGGGCGTAACTCAGCTCCCAGAGATATTTTGGGAAATCGCTGAAAACGTTGGGCGGCATCAATGAGCCACCGTCGAGACGGTTCTGGCGATGTGCGGGTCAGCTGGGTTAGACAAAATTAGAATTGGACCGTTTTCGCCTATTTATTACACTGTACCGGCCAGTTACGCCCTTAATCGCAAAAACGGTGGGTGGCTGAGCCGACCCAAAACGGTAGAAGATACAGCAAAACGGGCAAAATTTTGACCTAGAGAAACCTAACTCGTCGACATACCCGTTACGAGCTCATGAAATTTTCCCGATAAATTTTTTTCCCATTACTGTAGAACTTTAATTTTTTTTTTTTTCAGTCCCTTAATGAGGGTTGGCAGGATTTGAAACAGGCCTTTCGGTGTCCAGGAGTGACCCTCAAAATACCCCCAAAAATTTCGACTCTCTACAGCAACTCCTTGGAGTGGAACAAACATACAGACAAACAAACAAACAAACAAACAGACACCAAAGCCCGCTCTCAAGCTTTTCCAAACCAGAAGGGAGCGCTAAAAAAATAGGCCAGATGATAACAAAATTCTAAGATACAAACGACTTGAATAGATTTTTCATGGAAAATCTAAAATTTGTCTGGTATATGTATACTTGCTAAATATGTAGACTAAAATGTCTAAAGCTGATTAATAGGCCTCAAATGCTAGACTGAAATAGGCAAGAGTATATAATATTTTGCTAAAAAAGGTTCTCTATATTACTCCTAGGATTTATAAAACATCTCAGTACAGCAGCATCAATAGTTTCAGTGAGAATATATGATATATATTAAATCCACGGTTTGCCGTCACCATGTGTATAATAAATAATACCTAACAAATGATATCAATTTAAGTAATTCTGCAGCATGCACCCAAATTTGTGTATTTAAAACAAAGGTACTTTATTATTTAGAATACAGAGAAGAAATATTAAATCCACGGTTTGCCGTCACCAAGTGTATAATAAATAATACCTATCAAATGATATCAATTTAAATAATTCTGCAGCTTGCACCCAAATTTGTGTATTTAAAACAAAGGTACTTCATTATTTAGAATACAGAGAAGAAATAAATTTGCATCAAATCAGTAATCGGACCAATATTATACAAAACACACTAGCTGACATTCGACCGAACACTGTATTCTACGCTTCACATGATCTGAATGAAATTTCAATTTGAATCTTTCAGTCCTTTAATATTGCTAAAAATGGTTCTCTATATTACCCTCAGGATTTATAAAACATCTGAGTACAGCAGCATCAATAGTTTCGGTGAGAATATATGATATATATTAAATCCACGGTTTGCCGTCACCAAGTGTATAATAAGTAATACCTATCAAATGATATCAATTTGCAGCTTGCACCCAAACTTCTGTGTTTAAAACGAAGGTACTTTTTTATTTAGAATACGGAGAAGAAATTAAAATAGTTCTCTATATTACCCTTAGGATTTATAAAACATCTGAGTACAGCAGCATCAATAGTTTCGGTAAGAGTATATGATATATATTAAATCCACGGTTTGCCGTCACCAAGTGTATAATAAATGATACCTATCAAATGATATCAGTTTCACTAATTCTGCTGCCTGCACCCAAACTTGTGTATTCTAAACAAGGTTCTTTATTATTTAAGAGATAGGGAGATGAAATAAAATTACTACAAATGAGTGATAGTGATGGGCCCAGTATTGTACAAAAACTAGCTGACATCGGACAGACCACATTAGTTTATGCTTCACATAATCTCAATACAACTTCAAAACCTACATATCAGACCTGATATTTTGTAATTTAAAATGATCCGAATGTATGTGCAGCCCTAATACACACCATTTTTTTAACAGAGTTATGCTAGAATTGAATATAAAACTAGATTTAAACTAGTTTACATTATGGGTTATGGTGCTTTGTTATGGTTCCCACTACGCTCCGCCATTCGGGGCAAGGTCCTCATTGTACAAAAACTAGCTGACATCGGACAGACCACATTAGTTTATGCGTCACATAATCTCGATACAACTTCAAAACCTACATATCAGACCTGATATTTTGTGGTTCCTGACATTTTTTTACCCGGAGCCAAGCCGGGCCGGGGGGAGCCGGGTCGGGCCGAGCCGGGCCGAGCAACGAACACGACACACGAACAGACTAGACGAGTGGGGACAGAGCGTGGAGGGGGGAGGCGTGACGTCACAGTGACGACCATTCCCGAACGACGACCACGACGACCATACGACTACGACGACACGCTCCCCGCCCCAGCCGACGTAGCGCTAGAAGCGGTGCTGAGACCGCTTAAAAAAACCTTCTTGAAATGACGACTTTTTTCGTTATTTGTAATTACGGCACAGAGTTGTACATTTAAGAAAGCAGTCGTAAATATAATTGACGAGAGCAAATTCTTACTCGTCAAAGAAAACTCAACACATGGTGAAAAGAAAAAAAAATATTGTAACAATAGGACTGGAAGTTGTAACTTTACGACATTTATCTTAGAAAATTTTCCTGTAACCCTTGGGAATATTTTCAATAGAGCGGCTCTCACTTGCTCCCTCCCCCCTTTCTCTCTCTCTCTTACTCTCTCTCACCCTCTCTCACTTCCTCGGTCCCCCTCTCTCTGACTCGCTCAGTCCCTACCTTATTTCTTGCTCTCACTTACTCGCTCTCTATCTCTCACTCGCTCGCTCCTTGCCTCTCGTCCCTTCTCACTACCTCGTCACCTCTTTCTCGCTCCGCACCGAACAAGCGTTACTATACAACAAATTTATAGTGGAAGAAGGCACACGGAGGCTGATATAACGATGCAGCCTTCGCCTTCATTAGGCACTGAGGGGTTACGGAGCCGCGCAGCTCCCTGTGAATTATGCATGTCATTTATTAACAATGCATAGAGGCTGATGTCTCATTCACGACCCGGTCCTGCAGGGCCGGCCAGTTCGGGACGCGTCCACAAGAAATTTTTCTCCTTTTTTTTCCCATTTTTTTTTTTTTCGTTTTATCAAGAGACATTTATCAAGGCAATTATGAACACAAGGGGAGTGTAACGCGGCAAGGCGGGGCAGGTGTGTCAGGGACTTCTACAGTACGAGGGTCATAAAGTCTCCAGTTATAATCGTTTTCACACGTGTCTTTTCTTTCGCATTTATCATGTGGGGAACGTGTCCCAGCCTTGCACTCTTTTTCAATCCCAGGATCGGAGAGGGGGTACGGCCCTTCCGAGTCATTCGGCCTGAACCAAAGCCAGCCAAGTCACTTGCCTCAATTGGACCTCAATTGACACGAACGAATACACTGTCGCACAAACTATATATGCGCGAATAAACATATTGGATCACAATCGCCACATTCCGAAACACATGTTTTCATTATCAGTAGAGAGGCCTTCTGCGGCAAACGTGAGTAGAATGTTCACACTGGGAGGCACGAGGGAGTATTTGCCATTCATATACTTCTTAAACAACCGGTGGAAAGGTTTGAACAACTTTCCAGACAAATCAAAATCGACACACAAAAGTGTTCAGCATTGGCACTCTTGAATTTACGGTGTACTCGCAAGTTTTCAAGCCAAATTTGGTGCATGGAATTTGCGAAATCCCAATCGCGTCAAAGAAGACCAGCCTGTTTCAACACCTGCTTACTGATCGCCAATCGCCAGCTTCCTTACTGCACCATCTTCGCCAGCTTCATCAGCCTCCTCACCCCCCCCTCCCCTCCCCAGATCTTAAACCAGCTGCTTACAAACTTCAAAACTGACTTTTTTACCACGATGTACATTGACATCGTACTTCTTCACCAACTTCCAATCAAACTTCTTCAACGGCCTCCTATCTAACTTCCTCAACATCTTACAATCCAACTTCCTCACAACCTTCCTGTCCAACTTCCTCAACAGCTTCCTCACCTCACAGAAGTCTCGGCGGCGATTCAACAGGCAACTAACTGCTGCACCAAGACGATCAGCAATAAGCACGCCGAATGTTGGTTCCCAGCGGAATAAATAAAACTTAGTAAAAAGCAGCCGCGAGGAATCTGAGAGCGTTGAGGTGGGGCAGGCCGAACGGAAACTGACTGAAGCAGAATAAGGAGCTGTGTGACCAGCAGAGGTGTGGCGGCCTGTATCAGCTTATCAGCTGAGCGCTGAGCGGGCTGAGTCAGGCCGCACAGAGAGGACCCACAGCAGCACACCACGCTCAAAGCAACAGGGGGGAGTGTTCAGGTATTCTGGCAAGTAAGGCATACTCATAGCTGCCAAAAGATAAGACTTCCCCGCAAATGGAAAAAAACAAAACAAATGGCACTTTTTAATATATTAGTGTCACGGTGAGTGATGTTTTCTTGTTTGTTTGTTTGTTTGTTTGTTGAAAATGCGTGATAAATGTTCAAAGAATTTACGTTTTACTATAAGCTCCATAGTTCTATTCAGCTGCTTGTTGAGTACAATTTAATGCAGCTGTGCATAAAAATAATTCAGAAGAGTTTGGTGAGATAGACAACGCTGTAAGCTTTCAGGCACTCTCTGCTGCTGGAAGAGCAAAACGCCTATGCCGTGGCATAAAAATGGTAAACAAACCATACCCAGAAAATGCCTTGTAACCTTATCATAAAATCGATCTGTACAAATTTATTCTTTTTGGGACATAACTGGGAAAGTTGGAGGCGCACACATGTGTTCAACACCCTGTAAACTAACATGACGCATCCCTCGCGCTAGGCCGTTTAGCACACACACACACACACACACACACACACTATAGGGGAGACCTCGCCTGTCAACACCCTGCTGCTTTAGGTTTAGACGTGCGCAAACTTTTGTGTCGGTCGGTTGGCAGCCGCGTGTTTCTGGACGCTCGCGGCTTGAAAAGCTCCCCACCCCACGCCCTTTCCCCTCCCGCTCCTCAAAGCCCCGGCAAATTAACATGCGATGTTCCACCACGCCCCGCCCGCCCGCCACACCACCCCGCCCCGCCACGCCCCGCCACGCCCCGCCACGCTCCGCGAGGTTCGCCGCGCCCCGCCACCAACACAACCAGGAGGAAAAGGAGGGGGGCGTCCAGCCGGCGATAACATATTTAAAGCCCTTCTTCCTTTGTCTCGAGCTGACTGGCCGTGCAGCAGGGCGAGGGGCAGCCAGACAAAACAGAAGAGAGAGGGCGAGAGAAGGAAAGAGAGAGAGCAATTGAGTGAGAGAGAGAGAGAGAGAGAGAGAGAGAGAGAGAGAGAGAGAGAGAGAGAGAGAGAGAGAGAGAGAGCACTGTAAATGCGAGAGCGAGGATTCGCGCCCTCTGGAGACGAGGAATAATCGTACTGTGAATTATCTCAATTTTCTTCCTCTCGTGAGATAGTAAGGTTTGGATTTCTCGCTCGATTAGAGGGTTAGTTTGAGAAAAATAGATCACCGTATGTAAGCGATGATAAGGAGAACTCACCCCTTTTTTAGAGAGTTTTTAAATAGTCACATTATTTGATCGAGATATGTCAGAGTCTTAACTGTCACCCACATAGGGATATGGGACAAGAGGAAAAACATCACGCTATTTTCGGATGACACATCTGACTCTTGTATTTGCAGAGGGGAGGGGGAGTGGATATGAGAGAGAGAGAGAGAGAGAGAGAGAGAGAGAGAGAGAGAGAGAGAGAGAGAGAGAGAGAGAGAGAGAGAGACGGGGAAAGGGCAGGCCATTTCAAGCGGAAAATAACAATTACGATGAGTGACGCCGGGCCGAGCTGCAGCCGCAGCCGCTATGAAAAAGTTACGAGTCGGACGCTTTGCTCGGCGCGCAATATGGCAAAGTCGCAGCGCGCGCGCCGCGGCGGCAAAGTCATTCCGTGAGGATGACGACGGTGGTGATGGTGATGAGCGCGAGGAGGGCTGCGCTGCGCAGTGCGCACTGCGGACGCGACGGGCTGATACGCGCTCTGCGGTCCAGTCATATCGCTCAAGTCGCCACCTTCATTTAATTCAATATCCTCCACTGGGAGAGATGTATGTATGCCCCTGTGGCATATGCTGTAAAAAATCCCGTCGCCTCGATGATCCGACGGCGCGGTAAGCTGCATCCGCGGGGGAAATCACTTCGACCCGTCCTCCGCCGCCCCTCCCCCCGAAAAAAAAAAAAAAAACACATTTTAAACATTAACAATTTTTTTAGCAGATGATACGAATGTATACGCCTGCTTGCACTGTCATACAGCGAGCAGCCTGCAGCAGAGAGCAGAGCAATCAGCAGAGCGAGCAGCTAGTGTGGCATATTATTTTTAAATGAACAACCAATGCACAGAAAAACTTGAAAACTCAAGAACAGCTGAACGAAAAGAGTTGACGGATCCTGAACTTTTGGGTTGAACATTTGTTCGTGTAAAGATGAGAGTTGCACTCTTACGTGTGTTAAGCAGCAACTTGGTTTTACAGTGAACTCGCCGAAGGCATTCATCTAAACACTGCACTGTAAAAACCTTGCGAAGAAATCCTTCGCATTACGAAGAAAATGGTTCGTAAGCTGCGAAGCATTTGGCTGCTTTGTATTGCGAAGCATTTTCTTCGTAGTGTGCGAAGAAATTTCTTCACAAGGCGGGGCTTGCGAAGAAAATACTTCGTATTGCGAAGCCTTACGAAGCAGCCAAATTCTTCGCAACGCTGCGAAGAATTTTCTTCGTAAGAATTTTACAGTGTGTAGGAGGCTTCTCAACTAGGTAAGGGCATTACGTTTTGAAAGTTATCACCACTGGGAATGTGTTACGACACACCGGTGCTTCTCAATGAAGTGAAAAATTGTAGATATATTTAGGTATATTCGCCTAGTTTTCTTTCTACCTGAGAAACACACACGCACGGCGATCACCGAGTGCAAATCTGGCCTAAGCGCAGCTCTCTCTTTCTCTGAAGCAGGTAGTTGCAGGTAGTTGAAGCCCTGCCGCCACAAGAAAAGGATCCGAACTGATGGGGCCCGACTGACGGCGGCAAATCATCACACAAACCAAATGACCTGTACGTTGAACGACCCTCATCGGGGATATTAGCAAGGCACAGGAAAAAAAATGGACTGCTTTGTACTCAGTGAAGAATAGAATGGCTACAACAAGAAAATAAATGATAGAATTATAGAATTAACGAGAGTACCTCCAACAGTGTGCTTCTATAGCGGCGTATACAAGTGTTGAAGCACCCCACTGGGCGTTTGTTCCACCGCCGTTTAACATTTCACCATTATTGCAGTTCAGAGTGATGGGGCGCGCGCGCTGCCTAAGATGGAGCTGACATCCCTCTCCCGATGTCCCTCCATCATGCATGAGGTGCAGCTAAGGGGCGCGGGAGAGGCCTCCCTGCCCCGCGGTTAATGGCGACTAACATAGCGCCGTGCTGCGGGGTACGAGTAGCGCGTAAAGGGCCGTTCATAAATACCATTCCGTACTCCAGCGCGACTTACCCTCACTGGTAAAACAAAAGCAGGAAATACAATCTTTAAAAGGCACTAAAAGCTCCAAAGGCATTACATTTTTATGTTTATTTCACGAAAAAAAAAAATCCTACGGAATATAATTGAATTTTTAGACTTAGTTTCGTAATCTACGCGAAATTACGCCTCAAACGAGCCTACACGTGATGGGGTTCTCTTCAAAGATGAAAGAAATTAAATTCTTTCTTTGTACTTTTGTACTTGCTTTTCATTTGCTGATCGCTCATCAGAACCCAATCACATGAAGGCTCGTTTGAAGCAGAATTTTGCGAGGAATGCAATATTATATCCTTTGTCATTGGTTTGCTCATAAAGAAAACATTTTGGGAAAGAAAGAAAAAACTGAAAATATACACTTTAGCACCCCTAAAACGAGTATAACACCACAGGAAAGGTAGGACACACCTTAATTCTTCCACTGCTCCTCGGCGTGCCGCACACCTCACCTACCACTTACACACTGAAAACTCACGCTTGAAATACCTAACCGATAAACCAAGTGTGCAACTATCTGTTAAACTTAAACTTATGCAAGTGTTCTACTCAATAGCTGCGCAATCGTAACCGCTCAACTCAAAGCCTGTGCACTGCGGTAGTTGTGCTCTTCCAAGTGTTGAACAACTGCACCGGACAGCACATATTCCCTGTCGAACACTTGCAAGTGCACAAATACCGTGTCGAGCACTTACAAGTGCACAGCCGTTGCGTTGGGAAGCTGCAACCTCTTGAGTTGAACACTTGCATATGATAAACAGGAAGTTGCACATCACAGACTTGGTGGGGACGTCCAGGACGAAAAGTTGATAGTTTATTTATGGTTTTCTTGCACTTTTTCTAACAGTGCATCAACGAAGTCCACGAATGGACACAGACACATTTGCGCGCTCACACACACACACACACACGCACACATATACACTTTCCTTCTCATGCAACGTCTTTCCGGCTCGGCCAGGCAATATGCTATAAAACGGTCGAGTCATTATCTCCTCTTTGGACCTCTTTGCCAATTTCTGTTTCCTTTCTTTTTTATTGTTGTTTCCTTGCCTTCGTTTGAAGACAGCCAGCAATAAGGAGCGAGGGCGGCGACAGGCGTGAGCCCAGACACTCCAAAACTCGAAAGACAAAGATGGCGGGTGGGAGGATAGTCTGTCTGTATTTGCCAGACGTTTTGTGAAACCTAGAACAAGACTTGGAAAGGAAAAGGCGGCTAAAGAGGAAGAAGCGACTCGACGAGCGAAACAAGAGACCGAGCCCCTCAGGATGGACAGGGACCACTGCGAAAAATAGTTCTAGATTTAAGGGAAAATTTTCCATTAGGTGTAGTCGTAAAGTTACAACTACAAATCGTAAAATTTGCAAACGCTACATATCGACTTGAAATTCGATCAAGAACAAAAAACATGGTTTGTCGTAAATTTACTACATTTTTCGTAAGTCGTAATTAACAAAGTACATTGTGAATCTACAAGGGTATTTTTTACAGTAACAGAGAAAACGAGGGGAAGGGGAAGAGAGAGAGAGAGAGAGAGAGAGAGAGAGAGAGAGAGAGAGAGAGAGAGAGAGAGAGAGAGAGAGAGAGAGAGAGCCGTGGCGGAAGGTCCCAGCAGGGCGCCGGGCAGTGTTCATCTCGGGCAGGTGGCGGCTGCTGAGCAGGATGTAAGGTACCTAACCATCCAGACAAACGTGCCTATACGTTCTTTGCGGCTCGGTATCGAAGAAATATTATTTGTATTATTTTTATTATTAAGTAGTAGGGAATATGTGGGAGGAACTCTGACATCTGGTCGAAATCTGTGTCATGCGAATATTTTTGTACACCTCGTAATTCAGAAATATTCAGAGAAATTCTCAACATTGTATAAAAATCCAACAAAAAAAGGGAAAAATTGTAGCAAAACTTGCAAATAAATAAATAAAATTTTAATAAAAATCCACAATATATCTGCATAAATTCGGAGTTGTTTTCCCCTCGGTATGATGTCACTTGTTTCATAAACAAATATAAAACCTTACGCACCAATGGTTATGTTTCGTTCAACGCACTGAGTTTAATCACTATGTTGCATCGAACCACTCCACGACGTGAAATGGTGCGCAAACTTTTAACGGTGCGTTTCAAATTTGGGCAGCACGACGTGTGCAAACTTTAGGCACTGACGTACCGTTGCTTCTGTCATTGGGTTATGGACCTTAGGGGGGCATAAAGCAAATATTTCACAATCACTTCGCGTTTTAAGTTTGAACACTTCAACCCGATATCTCAACCCGATCCCGACTTATCGTCACGCGAACAGCCGCGCAGACGAGCAAACAAACAGAGAGGCTGGAGCCTAATCGGATTACTGGAGTAATAGGCTTCGGTATCGGCTATCGCTCAGCCAATTAGCTACATAGATTTGTCGTGGACGGTGTTTTAGCGGAGATTTCCAGCCCTCAGGTTAGGTTAAGAAAGTAATTGAGCAGGTAGTTACAATTAAGGGGTATGAGATCGCACTACCCAGATTGATACTTTCGAAACAAAGTGACAATACGAGAGAGAGAGAGAGAGTGAGAGACAGAAGAGATGAGAAGTGCGAGAGGAAAGAGAGAGAGGGAGGGGTAGGGAGAGAGAGGAAAGGGACAGAGGGAAATGGTGCAAGCAGACGGAGGAGATAACGAGAGAGAGAGAGAGAGAGAGAGAGAGAGAGAGAGAGAGAGAGAGAGAGAGAGAGAGAGAGAGAGAGAGAGAGAGAGAGAGACCCGTGAATATGAGCCGGGAGGCATGCAGCCGGCAGGCCTGGACCAGAGACGTGAGCAGGTTGCAGCCTTGAGCGCGACCAGCTAGCGGCTGCGTACAGCACAAACTGCATATGCACTCGAGTGCTACTCTCTCAGAAACACGCTCACGTTCCAGGGACTCGCATACATTAGTATACGTATTAACCCCTGAACTACTCTGTGCAATCACTGAAGTCGTTTGCTGAAATTTAAAAACCCACTCCTCCTAGTTGAATGTCATCTGGTTTTCGTAAGTTTCTTGGATTACTTTCCAGCAATAAAGAGCGATCTATAGATTCCGCATTTTAGATCAGTGAAATGCATTGTGGCCTACACGCAAAGGACGTGTGGACAAGTGTTGGTCCATCCCTTTCATTTTTTTTACGGTTTCCGTGTTCCAGACTTGTACCAACCAAGAAGTCCTCCCGGCGCCCACACTGGCAGCACTCGCGAAATCCAGAAGTTGACCGGATAATCTCACCTGAAAAAAAGCAGAGGGAAAAAAAGAATCAGCATCTTAGTATTCTGAGTCTGCGAGTTATCGAGCGCCTTTAGCCAGCCGAGTCTCAGTCTCATCACGTGACTCAAGCTGTGGCGCGGACGCAATTAACATTCCCGCCTCCATTCAATATCGCAGGGCAGGGCTGCCAACGCATGTCTGCTGCGCGCAGATTACATACCCCACGCCAGGGACAAATTAGTCCGTCTCCTACCAGCCCAACCGTCATAAAACTGAAAAAGATTGCGAGAAAGAGGGAGGGAGGGAAAGAGGGAGAGAGGGGGGGGGGGAGAGAGAGGGAGAGAGAGAGAGAGAGAGAGAGAGAGAGAGAGAGAGAGAGAGAGAGAGAGAGAGAGAGAGAGAGAGAGAGAGAGGGGGGGGATTTGGGGGGAGGGAAGTATGGAAGAAAGGGACGTTCGGTTCAGATAAAGCCCTTGTGACAGAGTGGTGTGGCATTTCAAACACTACAGGACAACAGTAGGGTCCGACTGGGAAGGAGCAAGAAAGAAAGAAAGAGAGAGAGAAAGAAGCCAGGTGATGAAGCTCATGGAGAGAAGGGGGAAAAGGAGGGAGCACCACAACCACAGTCGTGACCACAGCCAACGTCGCGCACAGCCGTGTCCCGCGTCGCCTTTTCTTTATCTCTCTCTTCTTCTCCCGCTCTCTCTCTCTCACTCTCTCATTCTATTAATCATTTCCTTGCCTTTGTTGGGTCGCTCGGACACCGTGGTGCACCGTATCCTGCACAGTAAAACGATTTCAGGTCTGAAGGAGACTCCAGCGCACACGCGGAACGCTTTATACTCGCCCTCCACCTGAAAATATGCTGAGGGGAACACTCTATGGAAGGTCATTACAACACTTCCCACAGGAGCAGTATGCTATGATGTTGAACTCAATGTTTCAATATTAGGGAATATTCGGCGGAAATATAGAGTGAAACCCTTTGCGCTGTAAGGTACTGCAGATGCTTAATTCATGTATTACATTCTGTCATCCACGCGGCGTCCACTGTGAAAAATAGTCGTGACGGTTACGGAAAAAAATTCCACGACAAATGTCTTTAAGTTACGACTTCGAGTTGTATAGTCACGAGTATTTTTTGACATCATGTGTCAACTTCCTTTTCTTTAACGGCCTAGAATTTGCTCTCATACATGCACAACTGCGGTTGTAGATTTGCAACTACGTGTCGTAACCGTCAAGTGCGAAAAAAGAAAAAAAAGAATCGTTAATTTTCTCACGGTGTCGCGTCAAGTGTAATTCATACTACAGCGAGCTTTGCTGCTGCACCTTGCACTGCTGCAGGCTCCATACATTCAGATGCGCTTTCTTGCGGTGAACCTACAAATTTTCACGCGTTTTGTCTACGTCCGGCGTATTTCACAAATATATTTCCTTACTCTAAGCATCCCTGTCTCTTTTTGGTCATTAATTCAGTGAGCTAGTCAGTCATTTAGTTACTCAGTCATTTAGTCATTCAGTTAGTCAGTCAGCTATATTTAGTCAGTCACTTAGCTGGTCAGCAGGTCTTCGCCTTCAGGTCCTTGGCCCCAGCCAGCCAGCCCACAGCACACAACACCGCCGCACTCTGGATTCGCTCTCGCCTAGCCGGCCGTCGCACCCTTGTAGTGTGTAATACGTGAGCTAAAAGGGTGAGAGGGAGAGAGGGGGGAGGGAGAGAGAGGGGGGAGGGAGAGAGAGGGGGGAGGAGGAGAGAGGGGGGAGGAGAGAGAGAGAGAGAGAGAGAGAGAGAGAGAGAGAGAGAGAGAGAGAGAGAGAGAGAGAGAAGGGAGGAGAGGGGGGCATGAGGAAGCCGACGAGCGAGATACGGGTTTCAGATAACACTGAAGAACATCCTCGCTTCACAGCCAGGCTGCTGCTGCCGCACTGCTCCAGCCCGGGGGTACACATTGCACGGGGTGACACACACACACACACACACACACACACACACACGCACACACGCACACACACACACACAGCGCTCCCTGACAGATCAGGCGTTATTACAAGAACCTCGATCGATAGGCCGGCACAGAATTGATGCGAGGACGGCGCGGCGCTAAGTGCACGCGCGCACGGTCCACGATGGCATGTGTACACAGCCAGAAAAAATAGGCGGGGAAAACATAATATAAATAATGTAAAAAAAAAATCCTCATAGAATGACAAGTTTTTATGGAACCTACATTTTCACAACAGGGTTGACAGCGGAGAGTAGTTTTCATTTCTCTCTAACTTTTCCATAATTTCCCCCCCCCCAAAAAATAATAATAATGATGATTAAAGAAGCATTAAAAAATAGCCCTTTTCCGACCTTTTTCATTAATTTATGTCTAATAGGACTCACAGGCAACAAGAAAATTCAAAATGCTCTGCTCTCGGCTTTGCTACTTTTGCACATCCAGTCACAACTTTAGATTTTTCCCTGACTTTTAGCAAATTTCCCTGGCATTGCCATGACTTCCCTGAGCAGCGTGAGCCCTGTACGATTTATGTTGTTAATTGACTGCAGCTTCTGTCCTTGTCGATAGGTTTTGCTTGCAATAACACAATTTTGAATGGTAATTTTGTAACATGTTTGACGTTGAATTTTGTAAGGCTGAAACGCTTCTTTGTCAGAGGCGATAAACAAACAAGACTTCTTAAAATCAAATGTAGCGAATCCGCAAGATCACTTTCCTCTAATGTCAGATTTGTTACACGTGGCGGAAAATCACGCATATCATAAGTTCCCTTCAACCAAAACCCAACTTGTTGCCTAGTTATTGCACAACAATACAAAAAGCTGAGCTTAAACTTTTCTTAAACATTGGTAAAACTGGAACTTTAACATCCTGCTACTCCATGACACCACGTGTTTCACTTGCTAAAATCTTTTTTTTTAAATATTTTTTAACATTCTTTATTTTGGCTGAGTAGAAAGGGTGATGTACAGCGACGCCGGGCGTCAGTCGGGGCGGTCCGAGAGGCGTCGGCGTCGACCACTTACCGCTGTATTCGGCTCTGACACGGGATATCTTGATATTGAATGACAAAGGACTACATGTGGCGGACGGGAGATGAGAAAAAAAATGAGGGAAGCGCTGCAGGCACTGCCAACGGGACAGCAGAAGGTAAAAATTTTTTTTTTTAAAAAATAAAAAAAAATAACGCGAAATGACAAAAGTGAAAGGTGAGGACGCGATACCGGATCACGCACTCTACTTTCAAGTGGAGTGATAACATGTAAAATAAGCGCCTTGCAGTGGATAGTGCTCAACTGACTCAAAGGTGTTGAGCACACCGCTCTTAGATGCTTGGCCAAAACACCATGGACAACACAATGGAGGAGAAAAGTGTCCAAACCAAAACCTATGTTGCACACATTCTGAAGGCATACGTTTTCGACCAACACCTGGTGCTCCAAATTACCAATATGGTCTCTTCAACCGAGCATGTAAAAGTGTGCAGCATTTTATACATTAAATAAAAAAAACAAACAAGAAGCACACTCTAAATTTTCTACAAAGAATTTTTTGGTAAAGTATAACCAAGAATTCAGGAAATTTCCTTGATCTACAAAAATTTCTCTTTTTACTACCAAGATTTTTTCTTAGAATTACTTAGATTTTTCTTCGTATAACAAATAAAATTTGGCTTTGTATTGCGGTTTCACAGAATTCTTTAGAATACCAGAATTTTCTTTGTAAGAATTTAGGAGTGCAGAGTCGGTCATTTCTGCTCACATGACTTTCAGATATCTTTCCGATATTTAAACGAAATCTGGCGCCTGGTTAAAAGTATCGTCTAAGAACAAGGAAATAAAAATATGGCTTGTTTGCTTTGCAGCGCACACCATATGGAAAATTACAGTTCGGTACACGAGAACTAATATCTCCGATACGCCCTGCGTGTTCCGCCGCGCACCGTAAGTCACGTTAATCCGATCCTGGTTTAGCAGCACGCCCGACATGACGGGAGCCCGACACATATTACATGCACCGAAGACACGCCGTTTAGACGAAATAAATTGAGATCTGGATGATGCATCAGCTGACAGACGGGTCGACGCGTGAGAGGGGTGGCCGCCGGGGGAGAGCGACAGAGACAGAGACAGAACGGGATAGGACAGGCCGCTGGGGCAGACAAGGACAGACAATATAGCCCGTGTCAGCGGGTGCGACACCAGGAGCAATCTTGATAAACCTACCGTCGCTTTTACAATCTGATTTGAATATCGTTCGAGCAGGCAGGCAGGCAGGCAGGCAGGCCGGCCAGGCTCGGCCCTCGGCGGGCAGGAGTGTAGGGTGATTGCACACACACAGTGGTTCCGTCACTCTGTCCTTGTCGCACTCGTGGGGCACGGCCGTGCGGAGCAAGAGAGAGGGCACCACTGAAGGCTGTTCGGAACCACACTACCGCGCAGCACGAGCGCGTCCCTCCGCGGTCTGAACTTTAGTTCTGCACTGAGTACACTGCAATCGCTGGAATCCAGATCCCTCACCCAAAATGCTGAAAAGGAGTGTAAACTTTTGGACTCATTCTCACTCATATGCGAACGAGAATTTTCAATTGTAGATTTTTGGCGTCAAACTATACATGAAAAAATATACATGAAAATATACAAACACAAATTTTTAAAAAAGGCGGTCCTTTTCGAGGGGTGGTCAACTAATGGCCAACTAATGTATTTCTGTGTACACTTACTTTGTATATTTCTTGCATTTCTCGTGTATTTTACGGCATATTTCTTGTATTTTCGACAAGTATTTTTAAGAATTACTATTTTCATGTGTTTCGGTGTACATGATTTCTTCGAGTTGGCCGCCCCTTGTTGGTCGTTTTGGACTGACTTTAGCTGAGCACACAACCCATTCGCATTCATTCATTTATTTATTTTTGTGAATGAAGAATGGTGCGGACTACACTGTATTGGCAATACTCTCGGACGGTGATCCTTACACTTCGCACACGCCGACAAGCTTGTGACTCTCCACGTTTTGCGACATTCTCGCGAGGAGCTTCCCTTCCCCCGGCCTTTCCTTATATGCCCATTTGAATTTTCATGCGCGCAGCCACTCGCACGGCAAACACATGGTAATGCACTCACTCGGGGACCTGCAAGAGGGACTCAGAAAACAACCAGAACGCGGCTGTCGATCCGCGGCGGCGCGTCGGACCAGCGCGCGTCAAGTCACACCGGTGACTGACGGACGGACAGGCAGGCAGACGGACAGATGGAAGGACTGCGGGTTACGAGGCACCAAAGGATTATTCAGCGTCGGTGGGGCCCAGAGAGCCGCGGACTTCGCACCAAAAGAACCAAGGCCACGCACACACTGCAAAACCAACAGTCATCTTGGTACACTGTTCCTAATGTGTACTTCAAAACACGCAGTAGGAAATGCATGACTGCGTGCTCTGAGCCCTCAGACGGACGAGGGTGCGCTAGGCCCGAGGGGGGGATCACTTCGAAAAATCATTGTACAGACCCAAAAAAAAAATCATTTAAAAAATCAAAACAATCAAAATAAAATCAAGTAGAAAGTTACAGAAAAATCCGAAAAATCGAGAAAAAACTACCCAAAAACTGAGAAACAAAATATTTTTTTTTTGTAAAAGTTACGGACAATTTCTTTCTTCTCTTGAAAAATCAAAAAAAAAAATTAAAATCAAAAATCAAAAAAAAATCAAAATACAATAAAAATAAAAAATCATTGTACACATTTCGTTTGACTGATCCCCCCCTCGGCTAGGCCGCATGTTTGCAGTGTAGTAGTCCGTGATGGAATGTGAGCGAGTTGAGTGACGATCTCCGGGTGCGGAATTATGCCGGATGTATTATGGATTTACCTACCTGCTGCCATCCAATCCCCCACCCCCACCCCTTTCCCACCGCCAAAGACCCACCCGTGCTCCTACTCAGTTTAGTAAAATAAGCGCCCATCGAGGTGTGTTTCATATATCGTCAAAACATTAAGTAATTACAATACAGAAAGTGTTACACACTTACAACTGTTCAACACAATGTTCAACACGTAAAGATGCCAAGCTTCGCAATTCACGAGTTTTCAAAGGAGCCGAAAGTGTCCGACACCGTTGCCGAGGATATTCTGGTGGATATACATATGTATTTGTCCATCCAAAGAAAGTGTGTTGATTACCTTGACACGAATAAAGTGTTGAACACTGTTCAACACTTGCCAATGTGTGTTAGTTTAACACTTTAGACTACCGTGCGGATAAGATATCGCATTTGAGGATCGAAGCAGCTAAACAAGAGCACTGAATGAGAAATATACCATATAACAACACGGTTTAAACCTGCCAATAGAGAGAGGGGGTGACAGGATGAGGCAGAGAGAGAGAACGCGCACACGAGAGAGTCAGACAACAGAGAGGCTGGCGGAGAGCGAGAGAGAAACTCTGTGAGCCGGCGGGCCGGGTCTGCATTTGAAGTAGCAGAGCAGCACGCCGTGTCTCATTCCGAACTGCAAACGCTGTTAATCCGCAGGACGCTAGTTGGAGGATTTATCGGCTGTATTGTGCGTATTAATAGGTAGAGGGAACGGGAACGAGAGAGAGAGAGAGAGAGAGAGAGAGAGAGAGAGAGAGAGAGAGAGAGAGAGAGAGAGAGAGAGAGAGAGAGATATGCGCTCTTGTCGCCGGCCACACAAATCCTCGTGTCCGCCTCCTCTCCCTAAAACACTCTCTCGCTCTCTCCCCCACTCTCTCTCTCTCTCTCTGCCCTTCTCCGCTCCACTTATCTCCTATGTAAATCACGCCGCTGAAATTACCAGAGTTTATAGAGGGTTGGTGCTCTCTCTCTCCTCTCACGCCCGTGGCCGGGCCGGCCGGGGCTCCCCCGTGCACTGGCTCGGTGACACAGCAGGCTTCAATGATTTATCACGGACCTCGAGAGAGATAGTAGTGGACCTAAGTCTAGGCATTGTGGCGGCACAAAACTGCGCGCGCGGTTTAAATAACACACGTGCATAACGTTGTAATCTCAAATGACACACATTTTCAAGGGTACAACAGTGGTGCACACTTTTCGCATGATAAGTTCAGCAGCCGACAGCCCCAACAAACTGTGTGCAACAACAGTGTTTGACATTTTCTTCTGTTAAAAAAAGACATAAACGTATACGTAAGCATATTAAAGTGTACAACACTGTGCTTCATACTTGTAAGTATGTTTCAGTTGAAACCCACTTAGTTTCAGTGAGGCTATAGTAGGGACTCAGGTTGGAATCCTCATTTCGCCCGATAGACGAACCCACTCCCAGTCAGCAATCTAAATTTTACTCTGCCAAAAAAGAGGGAAAAGAAAAATCACTTTGGGAGCAGCAGCAGCGCGGGCACTCAATCACGACGAATCGAAAGACAAACAGAAAATAATCAACACTTCATTTCTTCTCTTTCCACGCGACAAATGCAATCTCCTTGGCCCTTTTCTCCTCAAGCTCTCCCTCTCCCCACCCTCTTTCTACTCTCTCCCTCTCTCTCTCTCTCTCTCTATTCCTCTAGCCCCCTTGAGCATACACTAAATATTGATTTCCACGAAATTGACTGATCAGCACGTGCGGCTTTTTCATGCTTCTGAAACTAAGATCACGTGATGTTGTTCGCGTAAAGGCAATTCCTAGGATTACAGGGAAATTTCCGACTGCTCCCTGAGAGCTTAAAACACTTTCAAAGCAAATGGAGTTTCAAGAGTGTGAATGTCATGCACATCCAAGTGTGTGAGATTCCATTCACACACTTCAATAGGAAAAAGTGTGAATTTTGAAGAAATTTAACACTCTTGAAAGGCCAAGTGGACGAATAGAAAATTCACATTCCCACACCGCTATTATCTAAAACGTCCAACACAGTGTAAGATCACTTTTATATGTTTAGGTCACATACATTTCAGATTGGGCATGAATACATTTAACACCAGCTTGCGTGCAACAGGAGTGTTAGCCGCCGTCACTGAAAAATAGTCATAGGAGTACGGGAAACTTTTCCATGATGAGATAGAGTCGTAAAATTAAAATATTAAATTGTTATTTTACAAGCACTTCCTATGTCGACTTGTAATTCATCGACGATCAGGAATGGCCAGTCGAAGATTTACAACATTTTTCGTAAATCAAAAACAAATATTGTAAATTTGCGAGGATATAAAACATACTGCTTTTAAAATCGAAGCGTCGAAAAGAGTTCGAGGCTTGACAGATTGTGTACGTTAAGCACTTCTAAAAACAGGAAACTAGTGAGCGGCATCCTCGCACCCGTAATTTCTAATAAGGTTGCACAAGGAATTAGTAAAATTCCCCGAGAAAAACAACATCACTTCCAGGGACCGCCCCATTGGGATTGAGCAAAGCTCCTGAAAATTTTTAACAATCGATTTCCATTCGTACCGAACGTCATACTCCCAAAATGTGCGCAATTTGTACAAGTTTTACTCAAATAATCGTACTTATGCAAGCCTAGTGCACAATAAAGCAAAGAGTGATACATCTCACCTTCAGAAGCGCAAGACAGGTTTGTATCACCCCAAAAGAGGGCGGACAATTAAGAGCGATGCAAGCCTGTCTCACCGCCTTTTGGGCGATACAATACTGCGGGGCGTTCCTATTTAAATATTCCCGTTTCGACACCTTTCCTCTTCACTTTTTCAATGGGAATCGACCCATGGGGGGAAGGGGGGGGGGCTTTTTTTCCCTGAAGCCAACTCAGGGGAGGAAGGGGGAGGGGGAGGGGGAGCGGGGAGTAGGGAAGGGGGACGTTGAGTGGGGGTGGGAAGGGGGCACCCACGTGATTGTCGCCCTGTTGATATATAGCCTTCCAGCAGTGAATCCCAACAGAGATTGGCCGGCTGCGCCGCTGCGCCTCACCAAAGGCTTTAGCCCGACCCGGCTTCGCGAAACGTACCCCCCCCCCCCCCCACCACCACCCCCTTTCCCCTCCCTTACCCTCTCACCCCAAACCTCCACTTACTTTCTTACCACTTTGCGTTCAACTTTTAAAGGAGTGGAGAAGCGGGAAATGCAAAAGGCAAAGAAGTAGCTAATTTTTTAAGAACCCAATACCCATCTGCCTACGGCCGCTAGCAGAAGGAAAAAAAAAGCTTGTTTCTCTAACCTTATATTCGTTTAAAGACTAGGTCTCAATTGTTAAGAAAAGAAAATTATACTGCAGTTTTACTACACAAAAATGTATTTATCTGTCTAAGAGTGTAAATTGATAAAAATAAATAGAAGAATTAATTTTCATAAAAAGGAAAATAAAAACAAGACAAAACTATCCAGTCACGATGAACCAACTTTGGTTTTCCTCGACAAGTAAAACTGACTCATCGTAAAATTGACACTGATCGCAAATTTGAACCATCGTTTAAAAATCACCAACTGCCAAAGTCTTGTAAATATCCTGTCTAATTTAATTTTTTTAATGAATATATTTACATACTGAGGTCGTACAGTCTAAGGCTGGCTGGGTCAATGAGCATTTCCTTATGGACTATAGGTCATTACCACAACAGGTATGAGTGGTGAGAGACTTACGGTTCATGGGGGAAGTAGTTAAACTCTCGGTCAAACTAGTTCTCGTATCAGCAAGTTAATGCGGGCATTAACGCCAATTCTACAGTGATGTTGCTTAGCCTCTGCTTTCTCCTGCCCCCTCTTCGCTTGGACCCAACACCATCGCTTCGCTCACTGGACCAATCATCCCCTTCAACTTTTCGGGGGCCAACTTGCGCCCTGGCAAAAAAGGGGCGGGGGAGGAGAGACCAAAGTGGAGGGGTTAGAGGGGGTCGTCTAGCCTCGTGCTCTCGCCTCTCTCTCTCTCTCTCTCTCTCTCTCTCTCTCTCTCTCTCTCTCTCTCTCTCCTCCCGGCCCGCGGCGGCGTCCATAACGCTTGTAATCTCTTGTTCCTCCCAGTCATCGGAATGCCAACTTACAGAACCCCGGCCGACACTTGTTGCAGACGGAGGGGCGGGGCGGCGCGGGGCGCGGCGGGGCGGGCAGCAAGCAGCAGCAGCAATCCCGGAATTACAAAAGTTACATAACAAATAGGAAAACTTTAGAGCAGCCGGCTAGTTGCTGGGTTACCCTAACCGGGCCAGGGCGCGGGGACCTGTCCTCGCGGCCGCGAGGCGCTCCGGGGCGCGGTGGGGCGGGGTGGGGTAAGGTGAGGCGGGGTGGGGCGGGGTGGGGCGGGGCGGCTGCAGGGACGCGCGCGCAAACAGAGTGCATCACGGAGCTAGCGAGGGCTTAGTACACAATAAGGAACCGAAAACAAGAAGTAATTGTTTGCATTGCCCGGGCGTGGCGGGCGTGGCGGGCGGGGCGCTATGGTCTCCGCGGGGCGGGGCGGGGCTGGGAGCGGACGCCTTACAGTCGGCGCGCACACACCACGTTCAGTTAAACACGAGAGAGGCTGAAGCACTCCTAGAGCCGACAGAAAACTTGTTCTGCTTGCTGTGTGTGTGTGTGCGTGTGTTAGAATTATGTGTACGAATGTGTGAGCGCGTCAGTCAAACGCTAAATAGCGGTACTTTGACTTCTCCACTCATACTGTAAGGCGGTATAGCACTTGCGCGTCATGTGAGCCATTGATTCCTTCATTCATTGAACTTTAGTTCGTCGCGCCCATACAAAACCACGAAAACCTAGGAAAATGAAAAAAAAAAAGAAAAAAAATATTAACATGGTTTCATCAGGGCTCACAAAAAAAAGGTTTGCTCAAGAAAACTAGGCTTATAATATGGACAAATTTTTCTCATTTGTTTTTAGCTGCGGACAACAACAACAACAAAAAAAAAATTACAGACCGCGCACCAAAAAGTAGTATTGTCCTGTCTATATTTTAAGCCTATTTTGTGGGAGGCAAAAAAACTTCTTTGTGCGAATACAGCTTTTCATCTTTCTGGTTGCTGGTTTCCACGATTAAAACCTTTACAAGGTGTCAAGTCCCGACGCTGGCCCATCCCTTCCCCACCCCTCCCCGTCCGCGCAGCGTCAACCCGCTGGGGCGTCGCGGAGCCCATGGAGAGCATCAGGCTCTCTGCGGCCTGAAATTGGATTTGGCAGAGGCCTTCCCGACCCGGCGCGTCCGGGCCTCGGACAGGCATGTGTCCGAGCGTGTGTGTAAGGCAAAGATGGAGAGTGAGAGAAACAGAGAGAACGAGAGAAAGAGAGCGAATGAGGGAGAATCAGACGATAGGGAGGTAGGATGAGAGAGGCGAGAGAGAGAGAGAGAGAGAGAGAGAGAGAGAGAGAGAGAGAGAGAGAGAGAGAGAGAGAGAGAGAGAGAGAGAGAGAGAGACTAAAAGAATAAGAGGCACAGCAGGCGAAGGGTGCTTTTCTTTACAGAGATGGTACCCCTGCCATCTGTCATCAGGGTTTCAAAGTTGCCTTCGTTAGTCAAAAGATAGTTCGAGAAAACGAAAACACGATTGACTTTTCATAAATAGCACCCCAAAAATAGGGTGCTACATCCCAGCCACTTCTGTTCTACCTGTGTACACATGACGGCAAGAGTCAGGAGCCCTCTGTTTCACGGCTTGGAGCTGTCTCCCCGGCGGCGGTGCGGGGGCGGGCGCCCCTCGCACATTTTCACCTATACCTCGAAGTTCTCCATTGAGACACTAACGAGCTCCTGCAGTGCGTGGGGGCGCCATCCCCGTGCTCCTTCGACCATCCGACCAGCCCCTGGAAAACTCTACCAGTTATGAAGGAAGTGGCAAAAAGTGTGTGGGAGGGGTGGGGGTGGGGGGTCAGGAGAAAAAAAAAACTGGAGGCGAGACTTTTCTACCCCTCTATCCCTCCTCTCCACCCTCTCAGAAATGAAGAAAAACATATTATAACTGTCGGTCAAGCATTTCAAGTTCTTCATATATCCTGCCTATTCCCCGAGTAAAATATCTTTGTATTATTACGATGCATTTTATGAATTAGAACGACAGGCAATTCTTGTTCGTAATTGAATATGAGGTCCATAGGTTGTGCTCGTAATTTTACGATTTGAAATCGAAATTTTACAGCACCCATTCCCCCGTGAACCCACAACAATTTATCAAAGTTATTACAAGTGCTTGCCAGTTTACACAATTGCGAACCACTGTGAAAAATATCATTGTAAATTTACGATATTTTTTGTAATTTTGATTTACAAAATATGTCGTGAATTTACGACTGCCCATTCTTGCTCGTCGGTCAATTCCAAGTCGATAGGGAGTGCTTGTACATTTACAATTCCAAATTGTAATTTTACGACTTTTATCATGGAAAATTTTCCCGTAACCCTTACGACTATTTTTCACAGTGAACTTGTCACCGAAACAAACTAGCATCTGACATTCAAAACTTAAAGCACAGCAATCATTTTATTATTTTCGAGAAGAGAACTTTCTTTGGCAGAGGAGGGAGGACAGCACGTAGTGGGGAGAGCGTAGAGGGCGACTTGTCACCTCGTTTTGGGATAACTCTGCTAATTAGCATTTTTTTAAATCCCGCGGTGTTACGCGTGAGCGCACGCATCCGCCCCACCCACACACATATCAAATGTATATTTAAAAATAGAGGGGGGGGGGGGGGGGGGGGGGGGGAGGCGCACGAGTACGAACGCCCACTGGGTGTTGTGAAGGCAGGGGGGTACTCATGCCCTGGAAATCCAACTGCAGGAATGTCGTTTTCTCACAGACGAGTGCATTTTTCCCAAACACTAGGATATGAGAGAGGGGAAACAACTCTGCATTTTGGTGTACAAATTAAGCAAAGTTTTGCGAGTTTTCGTGAATTTTTGAGAATTTTTATTAAAGTTTCATTGAATTTATGCTTGAATTTATAACTCAATTTTTTGTCAAAGTTTTGTGAATTTCCGAGGAGGAAAAACCTCGCCGTCACATGTAAGCGCGCGCACAAGGGTCTGCAGTCTACTACTTTAGAAAAATCGCGTACGAGGATTATAATCAGTCACGATTATGATGATTATCAATGATTATCTCAGTTAATCTTTAACACATTTACTGATTATTGGCCAGTAGTCACGCAACTTTTTCTCAAGTTTGATAATATTTCTCCATATTTGTCAAAACTTCGAGGGGGGGGGGTCATTTCGAAAAATCATTGTACAGCCCCCCAAAAATCATTTAAAAAATAAAAATAAAAAAATAAAAAAAAATCGAGTAGAAAGTTGCATAAAAATCCGAAAAATCGAGAACAAATGAACCCAAAACTGAGAAAAATGGGAACAAAACAAGAAAAAACACAATGTTTTTTTTTTAAAAAAGTAACATATTATTTATCTTTTATCTCGTGAAAAATCAATAGAAAAATCAAAATCAAAAATCAAAAAAAAAAAAAAATCCAAAAAATCATTGTACAAGTTTTATATGAGTGATTCCCCCTCGCAAAACTTGTCAATATTTGGAAATGTTATATTATTATGATTATGTGATAATCAATAATCATCTAGAGAGGTGTACGAGGATTTTTGAAGTGGTAGACCCTTGAGCGCGCACTCACGTGGTCTTCGCGCTCAACAAAAAAGCCTACATTGTAGGAGGATAAAGCTATGGGTAAAAGGGGAGAAGATGGAGAGAGAGGGAGGGAGAGAGAGGAAAAAACAAGGGGAGAGAAGAGAAAAACACAGAGAAGGACAGAAAGAGAAAGAAGGGGCGGGATGGATATGGGATTTGAAACCAGGTCCTTAATGAGGGTGCGTCGTGTTTTTGCAACCGGCCGCAAAATGACCCTCGCCACGTGCAAGCGAGCCCAGGTCACACTGAACACTTTGGTCTGGAAAAAATGCGTCTTTATATAAAATTTCGAAGCCTGTCAGCTACCGCAAACAGGTGTGCGCAACGGACTGTATTCAAAAGTAAGCGTTACACGGCTAGACCAAGGCACTTTTAAATATTAATTTTGCACTTGGACACCTTAAAAGAGTAAAAATATATTGTCTGCTTGGTGCTGATAGTTATGTAAAAAAAAAGTGCGTTAAGTTACGGACCACTGAGCGCAAGGAGCGATGTGCAAGGCTTGCCAACTGCACCCTCGCAAAAATCAATTTCTGCCAGAAAGCGGACCTCCTCACCACGAGTCATATCTATCTCTTTCTCTCTCTTTCTCTCTCTCTCACTCACTCGACTATCTATCTCTTTCTCTCTCTTTCTCTCTCTCTCACTCACTCGACGGGGGCAAGAAGCCGATCGTAAGTCATCCCCTCAAACAGGTTGGCCAACAGACCCCCGCACACCTCGGCGCACCATTACATGCACCAGCAAGGGGACAACTGAGAGGAAAATAAGTCGATCTGTGAAAAAACACACTCCCTTTCTCCCTTTTCTCTCTCTCTCTCTCTCTCTCACACACACACACACAAACGTGACCCTCCCTCACTGCCCACCACTGCGACCAGATCAGCAAGAGAAGAGAAATATGGGGTTTGCGCGAGGGGTGAAGTGCTGGCGCATTACACATTGTCATACCCCGCCAGAAACTTGTGTCCTTTTTTTTATTTCATTTCTTTCATATAGCACAAACGCGGGGCTGCAATAAAACAAAATATCCCGTTCTAAACACCACGACCACACAGAATCGAGCACCCACAGACGGGTCCATACTGTAAGGTGACTGAAAGGGTCGCTGGCTCCTGCGCATGCAGAGAGAGAGAGAGAGAGGGAGAGAGAGGGAGAGAGAGAGGGAGGGAGGGAGGGAGGGAGAGAGAGAGAGAGAGAGAGAGAGAGAGAGAGAGAGAGAGAGAGAGAGAAGGGAGGGAGAGAGAGGGGGCCGGGGAACACGTGCCGAATAAACTAGGAATACGTGCGGCAGGCACGTAGTTGCTGAGCGAAGTGAGAGTTAAAAGAAATATACCCAACCCAACCGCCGTTTTGGTAGGCAACCCACAAGTCAGTCAGTCAGTCAATTAAAGAGGAGATAGAGGGCAGAGGGGGAGGAGAGGGACATCCTTCTCGCGCGCCGCAGTTCAAGCAAAGACATTTACTGGCCGGCTCCCGCCCTGTAGGTAGGCGCTGGCCAGGTAGCGCCGAAATTCGAGTGGTACTCCCTTACCCCTCCACTTTACGCCCACCCATATGAAATCAGGGGGTAAGTGGTATCATTTATTTACATGTTTAGAACGAATGAACCTGCATCACATGCTGACAGTTCCCCCCCATCCCCTCCCTCCCCTCTCCCCCCACCTCTCATTCCTTATCCTTCTGAATTAAGTTTGCCCTCAAACCAACTCACATGAATTCATGATAAGCCAGAAATGGGTCACTTAGAATACGGTTTAAAAAGACATTGCAATAAATATTGTAACAGAGGCCAGTAACTTTAATTACGATCAATAAGACATTCACAAAGACTCAGGACCTTTAAATGACGAGGCGTATCTATTTTGAAATAAATGTCAGCTGTTAAGGATAAAATTAAAACAATTGTGCCATTTCAATGGTTATATGGCTGTATATTAGTAATAAGTATGTACTTCAATATTTTAGAAAGACTGTTTTAATATAAACACTCCTGGCATAACTAATATATTACAAGTACAGTCTCTCACCTAAATCCTATCCAAAGTATCACCCCTAATATTTTTGTAAGAGTCTAATCTTACTAATATAACCATGTTTCCAAATCAATTTTTTCTCTATCAATGACTTTGTGGAGTGACCTTTTTTCAATCTAAATTCTTAGGCATAACGGATCAATGAGTAAGTTTGGGTAAGCACATGATGGAGCTCAATCAGAAATCGTATCACTGGGAAATACGGAGTAGGTTAGGAACCAAAGGCTACAAAATTTACCAAAGTAATACCCAAACTCATTTCTTGTTTCTTGGTAGGTTTAAGAGTAGTAAGATTTAAATACTCGAACTACACTTTTATATTTTATCTTCAGTAGAATAATGAGACACCAAATATTCAGTTTACGATTTACAAACTTTTTATTCTTTTTTATTACAAATGCCTATTGTCGTATGTCAAAAATGGGCACACTCCCACTAAAACAATTAAATATCCACACCGCACTAAAGAAATCGTTCAGCTGGGGTTAACTTGGTGGCGCAATAACAAATCAATACGCTGGGGAACCAAGCAAGGATTCAAAACTAAATTAAATGAAATATAAGGAAATCATACTGCTGTTAGTAACTCTCACTTGTCAGGCCATGGGGTTACCTGATTTCAATACTCAGACCATACTCTAATGTTCACCAAAGAGTTTCATAGCTTCACTGTAAACAACATTGTCTATGTTATTAGGTTATGTCACTCACTCACCTAGGAAGAACACAACCAAGTTGCATCGATACTGGCTGTCATTTCAGTGGTCCGTGACGTTCATTTCACAAATCCAACGCAATAAAAAGTATTTTGAGGCACTACCCATCTCACTCCTCTTCAAGCCACAGACGTAAACAACAAATCACTCGAACCCACACTTCTACACAATGACGACACTTGAAACTTCGTGCAGCGACGTCCGCAACCTGAAAAGCTACTTCAGACTACATTTTACGTGAAAAAGACTGTTAATTATTTAATTTCGATAGTGTAAACAACCGAGATGTACGCCGGGCGTGCCGAGTTCCGAGTTTGCCTTTGCCTGAGGCTGAGCATGGCGGACGCGAAGTAGTTCCCGCGCAGCCGCTAGGTGGCGCTATCTCTCCATGTCTTTAAAGTACTCTCCCTGCCAACCTTCCAGAATTTAATTTCAAATTAAACTTTTAAATATTTCAAACTCCTTTAATTTGGACAGCTTGGATGAATATTAAAGCGCTGAAATTAGTAGATTGCGGAACACTACCGCTTTTTACGATTACTTCTGTACTTTAAGAGGAGAAGTGGCTAGTATGCACACACAGACAGACAGACAGACAGACAGACAGACAGACTCACGACCGACTACACTCCTGGTCCCATGCACGGGATAGCTTCGCTTCGCTCAGCGAAAAAGGAAACAGTTGCTGTCATTGAAAGGCACAGCTGAGTGTCCAGTGTCCACGTGTGTGCACACTCGCTAATTTATAGCTCAACTTCTAGATGGACTCGCTGTATATAAATTATATACAGTTTTTGTACCTTTATTTCAAAGAAAGGAGGAGAGGGAGGAATAGTTTTAGATCCATCATGTGTTTTGTGCCACATTCAATAACAAAATATAAAGAAATTCACAACCTCTTTCTCAAAAAAAAAATAATAATAATAATAATTATAATAATAATAATAATTATAATAATGATAAAAATCTAAGTGACTTATTGTTATTGTCATTTCGTCGTTTTGTAAACTCTCCGCCTGCCAAGTCTTTGTAACAGAGAATTCCACAAACTCCCTCTCTCATATTTCTGTCCCCATCGTTTATTATAACGAATGTTCTGTTCCCCTCCATTTCGCTATTTGCGCGACACGATGGGTGGCAGATCAACCCTCTGCGCCGAGGGCAAGCTAGGGATAACTGACTGACTCATAAGGGGCAACCGGAACCGGAAACGCGTCGACTGGAAGTTTAGAAATTATGAGGGACTTAACGCGTCTCCATTGTGAAAACCAGTCTGATTTTTTGAGGGGAAAGGGAAAACTTCGAGGCACTTCCTGATTTTGAGAAGAACTCATATTTCGATAAAGTTACTTCCAATATGAGGAAAATTTCTTCCTTTTTTTTTTTAGGGGGACTAGGCCTAAAAATCTGAGGAGTTTTCCTCAAAGTTTTCTCTTTTTCCTCAAAAAATAAGTGTCCGTTTTCAGACTCGATACGTTTCACTCGCGTAAACCGTCTCAAACTTGATCTCACCCGACGTCGAAACCACATGGATCGCTTACACACGACACACACACACACACACACCTGCAACAGAAGACAGAGAGGACCACATTGTAGTTTCTGTGTACCGTATCATCAGTAGAACCCGAGAGGGAATCACTTTAAAAACTTGTGGTACAAAACCCTTCACTTCCAAAAAATCTAAAAACAAAAAAACATTATAAAAAAGTAAAAAATAAAAAAAAATCGAGAAGGAACTTAAAGACAGGGGGGCATGCACTCGCGTATTAGTCGGGTCACTCTATCCGTAATAGAGGCGTAATAGTGTGCGTAATGAAAGCGTAATGGCCAAAATTCTCCATATTTTACTCAGTTTTGGGTCGTTTTAGGCTGTTTTTTTTTCGTTTTTGCCTGACTTTGGCCAAATCTGTAAATTTTCGGAGCGTCTCACAGCGTAATAGGCGTAGTAGTCGAGTCGATTCAGAGATTCTAAGAGTAAATACCCCCTCGGTTAAAGAAAACTGAAAACGAGTAAAAGTCAGAAATAATGAGAAAAAAAATATCAAAATTTAACAAAGACAGGACAGAAGACAGAAACTTTCCTATTCTCTTGAAAATTTGAAAGAAAAATCAAAACAATTAAAAAAATCACACTAAAGATAATTAAAAATAAAAAAAATGATTGAATACATTTAGTGTGAGTGAATCCCCTTTGACAGCACATTCACTTTCCTGCAGCCCGAAATACAGACGACAAAATTAAAACTACAGGCCCCAGCACTCCACCGGTCTGATAAGTTATCAACGACGCGGGCCCTGCTGGTGAAGGCCCCCCCGCCTGTAACGGCCGGGGATGTGCACGGGCGTTACGTGGCTTTAGAGCACCGTTTCGGGACCCTTTACGTCTCCCTGAGCCCCTCCCCGCCTAGACACGCCGCGGGCCAGCGGGGACTGGCCACTTTACAAGCGCCGTCCGGCCGCGGGGAGGACCGGGGGGAGGGGGCGCCGGCGTCTACGGTAAGATTCCGTCCAAAGCTTTGCCCGCCCCGCCGCCCGAGCCGGTCCGGCCAGCCGAGCCGAGCCGAGCCGGGGCCTTCAGAGCCCGCCCATGAAGATTAGGGGCTACAACTCAGAGGAGACGCGAGAGGACTGCTGCACCGCAGGGCAGGGGCGCGGGGTAGAGTAGGGGGACAGTGTTGCGGAAAATTACACACTCTGATGAAACTGCAAAAGGGTATATGAATGTTTGCTCACTTGCAGATGAGTGAGTTTTACTCCTGCTCGCTATTGCTGGAGAGTAAAAAGTATATCATTCGCTCCAGTCGTAGGTGTGCGAACAAAAATTCGCTTGCAAGTGAGCGAATGTGTAGCTTCCCTCATCGGTTTAAGTGTTCGATTCGAATTAGTATTATAGCTCTCAGAAATCCGCTCACCGGCAAGTGTGCGAAGTTGTTCTCGACCGCCTTCTGCCCTCTAGCCAAAAGGTACGCGGTTAAAACAATGTCTGATTTTTTGAGGAAAAAGTGAAAATTTTTAGGATCCTACTTAATTTAAGGAAACCTCCTCATATTTTGAGGAAGCCTCCTCAAAACTTGAGGGAAGACTCCTCAAATTTTGAGGAGGCTTCCTCAAAATATGAGGAGTTTTCCTCAAATGACGTGGAATCCTCAAAGTTTTCCCTATTCCCTCAAAAAAAATCAGACATTGTTTTTACCGTGTAGTCGCATGTGAGGAGAGCTTGCCTAGTTGGCAGGCGGAGATGAAATATCCGTCTTCTTCGCCCAGCTGCCCAGCTGTATTCGTAGGAATTTTGTTTGCCTACCTTTTTGGCAACACTGGCAAGACAAGACAACCGTACTAATCAGCTGCACTATACTAAGCAACGAAACCAAATCTCTTTACTTGTCTGGGCGTGCGGCCATAACATCCTCCGCGGAGCACACAATGAACTGCGCCCAGCAGCAGCGGGGCGGGGCGGGGCGGGGCGGGGTGGGGCGGGGTGGGGCGGGGTGGGGCGGGGTGGGGCGGGGTGCACAGCGGCAAAGGACAAGGAGCGGAGGGCTTCACACCTGTGCCTGCCTGTGACCTGAGGGATCATTTATTACCGGTAATTTGACAGGACTGGCCGGGCCGCGGCCCGGACCGGGCGGCTCCGAGAGCTGTAGACACCGCTCGGGACAGCGCCGCCTTCGAGACCTCTCTCTCTCTCTCTCTCTCTCTCTCTCTCTCTCTCTCTCTCTCTCTCTCTCTCTCTCTCTCTCTCTCTCTCTCTCGCTCGCTCCTCATCATGGTCGTGCACCAGGAGTGCGACAAGGACACGACAGGGCCGCGGCGGTGGAGGTTCAGCTCAAGCAAGGCCGCGTAGTTATTTTTCCGTCGTAAATTTACAACGTTCCTTTTTTCCCCCGCCGCTTTAGCGCCCCTGACAATATCTTACTTTCTCAGTTGCTGATGATGACAAAAACATCGAATCCATGAGTATCCCGCTGAATGTAAAAGCAAGGTAAGCACACTGTTTCGAATGAGTAAACAACCAGAAAATTTGATCCTCGAAACAAGGACACTATCCTTTATAGAATACAAGGAACGTTTTCTCCCTGACAAGATGTTAAATGAATGCGTTAAAATAACCAATAGTCTTGAAAACTGAGGGGGGTAAGACCGTTAGAATAACCATTTTTGATCTTGACACATAGAAAATTCCTAGAATTTAAGTCATATTTTTCCTGTAATTTTTCCCCCCCTTGAATCAACGCGTTCAGTCTTGTTGCAAGGATATATCACATTTTCTGGGTGAGGTCGACGGGTGCAGGAGACTAAACTGTGCGAAGACCAAAATTGTCAGGTCCGATTGCCGATCAGATTGACATGTTCACGTCGCTGTGAACGAACGCATCACAAAAATTGGCGAAGTTACCGAGAGGCTGGCTGGCTGGACAGAGCATTGTGGATGGATAGAGACATCATTCCGACGCGAGGCAATCTCTGTCTCTCTTTCACCCTCAAACACACACACACACACACTCTCTCTCTCTCTCTCTCTCTCTCTCTCTCTCTCTCTCTCTCTCTCTCTCTCTCTCTCTCTCTCTCTGATACATTAGACCATCGCTGTTGCTTACCTGACGTGACAGGGACAGAAAAAGGGGTATAGAGAGAGGCCTAAGAGAGAGAGAGAGCAGAGAGCGAGCACGTAAAAGCTTCGCTGAGCAGGGCGGTATTGTAACCCCGGGCCGTACCCGGACTAAAAATGGACTCATTACCATGTCAAAGGGTGTAGGCATGGGGCCCGGGGAGTGTATACAACGGCCCGCCCCCGCCCCGCCCTGCGCCCCGCCACGCGTATCAAATCCAGGAAGATTAAAACACCGACCGGGGCCGACATAACCACACGCACAGCGTAAACACCATGGCACGAGTAAAACAATTTCGAGAAGCGGGGCACCGTGGCGCAGTGTGGTCACAGTGTGGTCACGTGTCTATTCGGGCATCGCGGGGTAGAGCAAGGTCAAGTCAGCCCTATCTCAAGGTGGAAATTCGTGTATTTCTGTTCGCCCCACTCTCAGCACACCGTTACTCAATTTTATTTAATTGTAATGTTTTTTTTTGTGTGTGTGTGTGTGTTATTGCCGCCTTACAAAATTATTTCTGTTGTTTACGAGCTTTACGAATCCTTTGTGATCTGTACTACACTATTGATGAGTCTTGTCTTCCATCTGATGCAATAATTTAGGTGTCATTTCAAACCACTTTTCAGTCACCATGCTGTTTCCAAAATTGTACGGAAAAAACAGACCAAATTAATCGGTTGTTTTAAAGCTGATAGATAATTTCAACGGGCTTAAAAAAATAAAATACGTTGCCTGGCATACACATGCCCCAAGAACCTGACAATTAACAAAAGTTTGATACCTATCAACTATCACAGATTCAAAGACAAAACCATTTATTTCACAGTGTGCTTTCCCCCGCATGAAAATGTCGGGCCACTGATAATTTTTTGAGTGTACATACACGTGTTTTTGTGGGCGCTCTCCCGCACCGTACCGGCATCCTATTCTCTTCACTCTCTTTCTGTAACCACAAACCACTACAGGTGTGTGCGTGCGTGCGTAAAAGAGGGGAGAGAGAGAGAGAGAGAGAGAGAGAGAGAAAATGTTTATCTCAAACGTTTACCATACCTCCACCCAAACTTCTGCCTTGCCTACTTCTGGGAGTTTCGTGTAACAGGTCCTTGGCCCACAAAATACTAAACTCCATCAGAAATGACTGTGCATTCGCTGCTCGGCAGCAGCAAACAACAAGAAAACATACTCCCGACCGTGTTTTTTTTTATCCCTCTCAAAATGCAGGAGCAAATCACCCGCTGATGGTTGGCAGTGTTGCCGCACCGCCAGCCCGAGCAGCCAGCCAGCCAGGTACACGGACTTGGCCTTGGGCAGCGCACAGGAAAACAAAGTACAGCTGCATCCCCCCGCGAGTCCAGTCCAACGGGTCGGAAAACCAGTCGAGAGAGAGAGAGAGAGAGAGAGAGAGAGAGAGAGAGAGAGAGAGAGAGAGAGAGAGAGAGAGAGAGAGAGAGAGAGAGATCTGCTGCCAGCGCCACTTGGTCTGTGCGCTGCTCGGACCTTCCATTATCGAAACCGTACAGACGTCTTCTTTGAATTTCGTGGCTAGGCTTATACACTGTCAGAAATATTAGCTTGCGAGAAGGGATTTAGTCTGACGTTAAAAATATTTTTTAATTTTTATTTTCAAGAGAAGGCGTCATTCATCTGCATCGAATTTCATGAGCAGCGGGAACAGAGAAGCAATCTGTAATGCGTATTTTTTAAGCGGAAGGGAACCGATGTTATTGAGCTGTATAGGTCCCGGGGCGTCTGAGATTCATTCGTGAGCGCGCGTGGGCGGGCCTGCGGGGCGGGGCGGGGCGGGGTGGGGTGGGGCGGGGGTGGGGCGGGGGCGGGGTGGGGCGGGGCGCGGTGGGGTGACCGGGGGCCGGTCCCACATACCTGCGCTTCACACCTCGACTACCGCACCGCCTCTACACCACGTGCGCTGAGCCGATACACGCCGCCAAGGACGATATATAAGATGGACCCTGAATGCCTCCGATTCCGCGTGGCTTTACAAGCCTCTCGTCAGAGACCCGTTGACAGACCGACCGTCGCTTCGGCCGCGCTCGGGATAGCTTCGGCAGGCGTTCGGGCCATCCGTCAGCGGGGCCTCTCGTGCCCTCCTCCCCAGCCTAGTGGGATGGGGACCCCGGCGGGCCCGAAGCCGCTGCCGAAGCTGCCGAAGTCTCGCCGAATGCAGCCGAAGCGACGGTCGGTCTGTCAACGGAGGTATGACACGCGGGGTTGTAAAGCCACTACAGCGGGGATAGGCCATTCCGGGTCCATTCTATATATTGTCCTTGCACGCCGCTATGCCGGCCGCAGTCCTAATGCGACCGTGACCGACAAAATAGAAACGCAGAGCACAAGTGCCCTGGCCTGGCACCTGAGCCCTCCACCTCAATCTCTCTCGCTCTCTCTCTCTCTCTCTCTGTCTATGCCTCTACCCTCTCTCCCTCTTGCCATCTGGTTCTTTTTCTCTCCCTCACCCCCCTTTCTCTTTCTTTCACTGTAGAGGCGGCAGATACAGATACAGAGGAAAGCGAGAGAGAACCGCAGCGATATGGCAAGAGATCGAGAGAGCAAGAGAGCGCAAGAGCGAGTGAGTAAGGTACAGGGGAAGGAAGTGGGGGCAAGAGAGCGATGGCGAGGTAATCAGAGAGAGAGAGAGAGAGAAAGAGAGAGAGAGAGAGAGGAGAGAGAGAGAGAGAGAGAGAGAGAGAGAGAGAGAGAGAGAGAGAGTGCCTGAAGGACGTGAGGGGCGGAACCAGAAGAGAAGGGCACGGGTCGGGACGGGTCGGGGTGAGGTGGGGTGGGGTGGGGCGGGGCGGGCGCCGCGGGCGTGCCAGTACAACGACCCCACCCCGCCACGCGACCCCCTGGGCCCGGGGACCTCAACCAAACCAACCCCCTATCCCCCTCCCCCTGTTTCCTCCTCCCCCCAACCTCTCTCTCTCTCTCCCTCTCTCCAGTCACCAGCCCCGGGAGGAGTACGACGCCCGCGCTGCTCTCTCGGTCCCCACCAGCAGCTCCTCTCGATAACAAACCAGCTTCTGCAAGAACGGTGGCGGTGTTGGACTCCTCGGGCGTGCCGCCTACCTCCCCCCCCCCCCGCTCCCTGGCGCCAAATACCTCCTCAGTCCGCGCCAATGTTGTCCTCGCCTGCTGCACGCATTCGCCCCTCTTCGCTGCACTTTATGGAGAAACAAAGATGAGACAAAGTGCCTGTAAAAGGCGCTAAATTGTTGCGCGTTTAGAAAGTCAAGATCACGTTCAAATTATAGGCAATAAGATTTTGCATCTCTCTCTAGCAAATTAGTGCGTAGGGGTCCTATTAGTTGAGAGGGTATTTACTCCGAGAAAACTTGCTTAGAGAAATCAGTAATACACTGCAAGACGCAGTTTACACCGGTATTACATGAAAAATTGCTCTGGTTTAGTGCATATTTTGATATTTTTCGGCATTACATTTAGGTGTAATACCGAGTAAATACCCAGTCAGGCGTGCAAGGTATTACACAAAACTAATACCACTTCGCTATTAGTGCAATGCCCTTGTAAAGGTACTGCTACGAGCAGCGTCCCTCACAAAACAGTTGAGCTTTAGAATATGAAAACTAGTTTTTGCAGCGGCTGATAATATATATTTGCTTAAACCGATAGAAAAATACAAGGCAAGAAAATTATTTCTCATTTAAACTAGTCATCTCCTTAACAAAAATAAATGATATTGGATAGGTTCAAAAAAATGCAATGCAAAGCTTTTTTTTTTTTTAAAAAAAAAAAAAACCTCAACAACGAACTCTCTGAAGAAAAAAATAATAATAATAATAATTTAAAAAACAGATAGAAAAATCACTCTGTATCCGATCAACTTATAGCATTGACCAAAAAAAAAAAAAAAGGAGCAAAAATGAAAATTACTGCCTAAAGTTACAGCCTTAAATTTTAGGCAGACTAGTATCTTAGGTTGCGCGCCGGGCCGGCCCGGGGTTGCACTCCCCGGGCGAACTACGCCACCGCCGCCGCCGCCGCGGCCAGCCAGCGCTATAATGGAGGGGTTGATCTATTTGAGTGGAGAGACTACCCCTAACCCAAGCATCCCTCTCCCTCCCTCCCCCTCCCCTCCGCTCCCCCTCTCTCACCTCGCCGCACTGTGTGTGCGCTGCACACCCCTCCTCTCTCGGCTGCAGTGCTTTTCACACCCGCCCCGCCCCGCCCCGCCCCGCCCCGCCCCGCCCCACCCCGCGTCGCGGAGGCCACAGCCTCCCCCTTCTGCAGCCGCGGCTGCAGCCACCTTCCCTTTTATTTTCCTGGCCGCGGCGCGGACATCCACGCAGTCCTAGCCGGCAGCCAGAAACGCGAGGCAAAATAAATGCACTGGCTATCCAAGTGTGCGGAGGTAACTCGCTTATAGCAGTGATTTTTTGTGGATTTTTTGATTTTTTCTTCGGTAAAAACACTGTCTGATTTTATTTAGGGTAAAGGGAAAATTTTGAGGATCCCACTTAATTTGAGGCACCCATCCACTGTGAAAAATATCGTTGTAGATTTACGATAAATTTTGTAAATCGTGATTTACGAAATATGTCGTAAATTTGCGACGGACCTTTTTTGCTCTTGAATGAATTTCAAGCCGATATGTAGTGCTTGTAATTTTACGATTCGCAAATGTAATTTTACAACTGCACTTCGTGGAAAATTCTCCTGTAAACTTACGACTATTTTTCACAGTGTCCCCCACCCAAGACCACCAGCATCAAGAAACGGCATACGCGGGACGTAATTTGAGCTACGAACCCCCCGGATCTAGGCAATGATCAATGCATCTCTGGACCCGTCAGCCACACCTCAAATCACGCCTGGTGCGTAACTTTACATATGCTAGCGCTACTCCCGCCAACCCTTGGTGTGTGTGCATAAGCGAGAAAGCAGAGGTGGAGAGACGATGGATACGAAGGGGGAGACAGCGACGACAAAAAGAGTGAAAGGAAAGGGTGGGGGTGGGGTGGCGGGAGATCGGGAGGACAAGAGAGAGGAGGAATAGGGAAGTAAGAGAGAGAGAGAGAGAGAGAGAGAGAGAGAGAGAGAGAGAGAGAGAGAGAGAGAGAGAGAGAGAGAGAGAGAGAGAGAGAGAATTTGGTACCAAAAGCTGAGGTACTAGAGGAGCGAGCTGGGTGGTACGCAAAGGCAAAGCACGGCGTTCGGACAGCGGGCCGGGCCGGGAAATTTGATCTGTTATCCGTGGAAGGAAGGAGGGACGAGCGAGAGAGAGCGAGAGAGAGCGAGAGCGAGAGAGAGCGAGAGAGAGAGAGCGCGCGTGAAAGGGGAGTGGAATGGCGTGATTTGCAAAGCCCCCGGAGAGAACGCTGCTGGCGCTGCAAGAAACCATAGCTCCTAGTGAGGCGATAGCAGTAGTCGCAGTATAGGGACGCGCCCCGCCCCGCCCCGCCCCGCCCCGCCCCGCCCCGCCACGCCACGCCACGCCCCGGGGATGGTGTTCTTCGTTACGCCCCGCAGCCGGCCGAGAGCAGCGGAGGTGCGTTCCAAAAACGTCAATGCAGCGTGATGAATGAACGGGGGGCGCGACATTTCAATCTCCGAGCGCCAATCAATACGAAAAAAAAAGGGTGAAAAAATACAGAAATAAAATCGGAGCGCAGTGCGAAAAACGAAACGGCGCCCGCCCCTCCAACAAAATCAGCACTTGAATAGTCAAACCTGCAACGCTGCAGAAATATTTCCCTTTTCTGACTGACTTTCGACAATCCACGGCACTCTACATTTACCACCTCAGTAATGTAGAAATATAATTATAGGGCAGGAGTACAGGGTATCGTTAAAAAGGGTTGTGGAAATCGTTGTAAACTGTCTCACCTGATGGTAAAACTACACACACAGCTAAACGGACATACCTGAAACAAAAGAGAAAACAACACGTTAGAAAGAAATTAATGAAATATCAAAACGAAATCAATGTTAAATTTTAATTAAAAAACTGTTTTCTTAAAGCTACTGAATATTTGTAAAAGACGAAGGTACGCGATGGAGAGGGTATGGGATAATGTACAGGTAGGGACAGAAAGATAGAGGGGGGAGAATGGGTGGGTAGAGATGAGCAAGGATAAGAGGAGGAGGGGGGAAAGGAGGAGAGAGGAGGAGGGAGGAGGAAAGAGGGAGGATGGGGCGGGAGGATGGGGCCGGCGGGAGGATGCACTGGTAAAACAAATGTAGAATATTGCACACCAATTGGCGTGCTTTTCAAATGTGCAAACTTTGCACACTTCCTGGTGTCGAGCAAAACTAAACATCACGACGTGTGCAAACTTTGCACACTTGTCAAACGTCTAAACTTTGCACACCGCGTAGTGTGCAACATTTCGACACTTGGTATACCTTTTGCTGTACTATGATTAAGAATTTTCCACAACCAAGTGTGCAAACTTTGCACACTTGCCAAACGTCGAAACTTTGCACACCACGTAGTGTGCAATATGTTTAAACACCATGAAATGTGCAAAGTGCCAGGAAGCACACTTTAAGTGTGCACTTTTGCACATTTGTTTTACCAGTGTGGGGCGGGAGGGAGGATGGGGCGGGAGGGAGGATGTGGCGGGAGGGAGGATGGGGCGGGAGGGAGGATGGGGCGGGAGGGAGGATGGGGCGGGAGGGAGGAGGAGGAAGGATGGGGAAGGAGGGAGGAGGAGGGAGCGAGGATAGGGTGGGATAGAGGATAGGGCAGGAGAAAGGAGGAGGGAGGATGGGGCAGGAGAGAGGATGGGGCAGGAGAGAGGATGGGGCGGGAGGGAGGATGGGGCAGGAGGGAGGAGGAGGGAGGATGGGGAAGGAGGGGGGAAGAGGGAGCGAGGAGAGCGAGGGAAGAAAAAGCCACGTTTGCCCGTATTTTTTCGCACTCGCACACAAAGAGCCACTTTCCCTGTGGGCCGCGCGAAGTGATGTCGGGTCGCGGGGCGGCGCGGGTCCGCATCCCGATGACTACTGCCTGCCTGGAGGGGTAATGGACCATCCCGCATTAAATCAAGCATACGCCCCGCCGCACTGCGCCCGGAACTGCAGTGTATGAGTGTCGTCCAGGGAGGGAGAAGGAGGGAGAGCGAGCGAGGGAGGGAGGGAGGAGAGAGAAGAGAGAGAGAGAGAGAGAGAGAGGGGGGGGGGAAACATTGCAATATGGGAGTAAATAAGAGGGAAGCACGGTATAAATGTGTTTAACGTCATAAATGTGTGTTCACGTTACGTATTGAACGGGCAGCGAGTGATACATACTGTGCAGCGTATTTAGTTTTTTGAAGGTTTCAAAGTGCGTCCAACTAAGACTTCTTACATCAGTGCTCACTTTACGGTGGAAAAAAAAAAGAAGAAGACGCTTCCATGGAATTTCTCTATGACTATCCTGGCTGCTTGGAAAACCTGAACGTCGCTTTTACCGTGGACGGCGGAAGGGTTGCAAGCATGTTCGACCACGTCGGGAAATGGCGAACAAAATACAAAGAACCCCCGCCGGCAAACGGGGGTTGCGGGAGAGGGAGAGAGAGGGGGAGGGGAGGGTGTGTGCGGTGAAAGGGAGAGAGAGAGAGACCGGCCCACAGCGGCGGGCGGCATAAGGGGAGGCGAGGCGAGGCACCTCTCCTTTCTGCACTTTGGACAGCTAGCCAGCCAGCATCTCTCCCTCTTCGTCGCTCTCACTCAGCCTCGCTCTCTCTCACTCTCTCTCTCTCTCTCTTTCTCTCTCCCTGTCCCTCCCCCTTTTCTCTTCTCCTCCCTCTCCCTTTTCCGTCCGTTGCGCGCGGTTTTCTCGTTTGCCTCGAATTCACAAGTACCGCCACTCCAGGGTCCAGGGAAAAGCAAGTGTACTTAACACGCGTAAAGACTTTTCCAATTTGAATTTAAAATAAAAAATAAAAAAAAAGGAAATCAGATTTTTGTTTTGTCATAGTTTTTTTGTGCTCTGAGCTTTATAGTTTCACTTTTTTGGATGTTTTACTGCTGTAACTCGTATAGCCTTGTCCGTAACGCTACCCCGACAAGTTAAAGGTCTCCTCCAAGCACAGTACAGAAACGCAAATTCTGCACGTGATACTGTGTCCATTTATCAAGCAGGAAAAATAAGCAGAAATAATATGTGGGCAGTCATTTCACA
Source organism: Frankliniella fusca (assembly GCA_029379305.1). Classification (NCBI taxonomy): domain Eukaryota; kingdom Metazoa; phylum Arthropoda; class Insecta; order Thysanoptera; family Thripidae; genus Frankliniella; species Frankliniella fusca. The sequence continues at coordinate 54,064 of JAHWGI010000011.1, forward strand.
TAACCAAGGCATTTTCGCCCTACGTATATTTCACTGGCCCAAGTCAAGTCAAGCAGGCCATACGGACCGCGTTGGTTTGGGTCAGAACGGGTTATCACGAGCGCCAGCAGACACTGTGAAAAATACTTGTAGCAACTTGACGTGCTGAATATTTTCCACGTCAAATGTAATCGAGCTATGATTGAAATGATAGTTGGACATCGTCAATAGTTATTTCTCCGAGACAAATTTCTATATACACTAACAGCCTAAAACTTACTACATAACAAAATCCAGAAATGACTGAATAAATAAATTGCAAATGAATGAATGAATGAATGGATAATGGATAAATGAATAGCGAATAAATGGGTGAGTGAACGAATGGGTGAATGAATGAATGAATGGGTGATTGAGTAGATGGGTAAATGAATGGATGATTGAATGGATGAATGAATGAATGAATGAATGAATGAATGAATGAATGAATGAATGAATGATTTTATGCTTATAGCTGAAGTCGGGTCGGGACCACCTAGATATATTAGAAAAATAAAAAATATATTTTAAATTTCTAAAGACATTTTTGAGCCTATCAGTCCCGGCTGGTGGTGCCCGCTGGTCGCGCCGCACTACCTTGCACAATGCGGGATCCGCCATGTTACACTATCAGCGCGCCCGTCGCCCCGCCGTGGCCTACTGAGACCCTGACCATCAATTCTCGATTACGACCCCCCCCCCCCCCCCCCACACACACACACACACAGTCTTTCTCCCTCTCCGTCTAACGCTATTATGTCAAACTCTCTCTCTCTCTCTCTCTCTCTCTCTCTCTCTCTCTCTCTCTCTCTCTCTCTCTCTCTCTCTCTCTCATGCACCTGCTGACTGCCCCGCCTGACAGATTGATCCCAGCAGCAGCCCTACGCGCGACCACCTGCTTGAAGCCTCGACCCATGCATGCTCGCATACGCACACAACACACACACACACACTGGAAAACCAAAGTATGCGTGAATGTCGCACGTTAATTACGATTCGCACACGTCAACGAGCCAAAAGCGCGTGTTTTCCTAGGAATCACGATAGATGGAGAGGATAAGGATGTCGATATAAGAGGAGGTGGAAAAGGAGGCAAAAGAGAGGAATTTCCAATACACGTACCTACGAGAGCGATACAATCACACATTCGCGTTCCTTATACTCAATATTGGCAGATTGCACAAAATCATCATTCAAATATTTTATTTTTTAATTCATATGTTAAACCTTAGTATCCTAACGAGTAGCAAAAAAGGCAGAATGGCGAGAAGGTGGCGAAGCGGGTGGCGGCATGCGGCGGAGAGTTGCAGATCCAGGAAACTTTTCCCAGACAAACCCTGCCTACTAGGCAACATTCGGACACCACACCACTGTGTGGCAGGTTGCCTGGTAGGCGAGGGGTCCATCACTTGGTTCAGGAGCGTACACACGATTACCGATTACCAGTGATTACCAACAGTTTTCGGTGCCATTTGCGAAAAAACTGAGAAATTTGTGTAATTTTTTGCACATTTTAATAAGGAAAAGCCCTAAACAACATGAAAAACTAAGTAAAGAGGAATTTTTGGCATGCGATTACCAGTTATTTCGGACAAAGTGTACACAAGATTACCAGAGTGGTGGACCCCTCGCTGGTAGGCATGGTTTGTCTAGGAAAAAATTTCCAAGATTTGCAACTCTACGGCGGGCGGCGGGCCGAGATCTGTGTGTCACTGCGTAACTGGTTGCGGAAGCCATCGACAGCCGCGGGGCCTCTCTAGCCTCGGCTCCAGCATCCGGCCGGCATTCGAAACGACATTTCTCGCCCCATAGGCCTTCCCAGGCTTCACCCATCCACTCAATCCCACCCACCCCCCTCCCTCTTCTTTTATCTGTCTTTCCCTCTCTCTTTCTCTGTTTCAGCCCTTCTATCTATCTCTATCTCTCTCTCTCTCTCTTTTCGACGGCAGGACCCCGTCATCTCACGCCAGGACCCAATCCCAAACGCCGACGAGCGACATGTATGGTCCTGAATAACTTTCCCCCAAAATGGCAAAGCAGAGAACGAGAGAGAGAGAGAGAGAGAGAGAGAGAGAGAGAGAGAGAGAGAGAGAGAGAGAGAGAGAGAGAGAGAGAGTAGAAAGAAAGAATAGCAGGGAAAATGGGAAAAAGACAAAGAAAAAGACCAACAAAAAAATACGTGCTGAAAATGTAAAATATTTATTTAAAAAAAATATATTAAAAAAAAAAAAGGAACAAAATTACTACGGGATCTAATCGAACAGACCAAAAAGGACCGGCCTCACAATCCGAGCAACTTATCCACACGTTGCTCCTCCTCCACTTCAGAAGACAACACCCTCCCCCCCCCCCCTTACCTACCCCCTTCCACCACGTTTGCCTGGCCGGGGTTGAAATGCGCGCGCGCGACACACGCCTGGGTCCGCCCCTGGTCGAGTCGGCTGCTGTCAGAACAAGTTTCGGAGCCGAACTGAGAGCCGCGGAGTACAGCAGCAGGGAGAGGATGTCAGGGAAAAGAGAAGGGACGACGAGGACAGGGGGGAGGGGAAGGGAGGAGGGGGGGAGGAGGGTGGGGGTGGCATGCAGCGTGTTGGCAGAGCCAGACGGCAACGGCTGCCCCGCGAGTCTCAGACTGACCAGTGGGGATCCAAATGTTCGAGTGTTGCGTATTTGCGGGAGGAAAAAAAATCAACACATGAGTAATAAAAACAAAACGCCACTCATCGGTTGGATTTTCAGTATGCTTTGATCCTTTCAAGTGCAGCACGACAATGGCAGACCGAGGGATCCATCACTTTAAAATTAATAAGCGTAGATCGATTTTTCTGGCTTTTTTGTGATATTCCTGAAAGTTTTACTGATTTTTTGGTTTTTATTTTTATTTTTATTTCGGAATTTTTACTGATTTTGTTTTTGGGGTGCACTCTGATTTTTTTGAGTGAACGACCCCTCGGTTTAGACCATGCCACACTGAGGCCCATGGTGAACGTGATGGTGAGAAGGATAAAATGGTGCTCCCCCTCCCCTACCCTCACCTCAAGCCGCCTCCGAGAAATGAGGTTGAAATTTAACTTGCTGAAACTGAGAATCATTGAACCTGGCTACGATGCCGATCTTCGAGGTGATCGCGTTAGAAGGGAAGAAAGAGATGTGCAGGGAAAGGGGTAGAGGAGGGCACGCTAAAAACGATATGTCGGATTATTTGAGGGAAAACAGAAAACTCTGAGAAGCCCATTTAATTCGAGTAAAACTCATTTTTTTTAGGAAGTCTCCTCACAAAAGGAGAAAATTGCCCTCAATTTTTGAGAAGATATTCTCAAAACATGAAGTTTTTCTCAAATTAAGTCGGATCTAGGAAGAAGCAAATCTGAAATTTTTGTACACTTTGTAATTTAAAGACTCTTCAAAAAACTTCAAAAAAATTAAGAGAAATTCACAAAATTTCACGAAAATTCACAAAACTTCCTCACCAAAAATAATGAGTTATTTCCCCCTCGCGGCGGATCCTCAAAGTTTTCTTTTTCCCATTAAAATTACAGACATTGTTTTTAACGCGGGAGGACGATTTAACGAAAGGACACACTCTACGGCGGCGGCGGCAGCAGCAAAAACTACATCCGTCCGACGACAGCGAGGGTCAGTGAGCGCCGCAGTGGTCCGCGACGACGGCCTCGTAAACCAAAATGAAAAGCTCCGTGCGGGGGGCATTTGCGGAGCCCCACCCGCTCCCCACCCCACCCCACTCGGCCCCAGGCCCCCCCTACCCACCCCGCCCAGCCCCGCCCCGAGGGTTGGCAGAGGGCGCTGCGTGGCGGGTGCGGCGGGCACCCGGACACAAGCTGCGGCGCGCGCGCGAATGCCACCGCCGTGGCGGCATAAAGCAGAGCGCCCTCCTGGACGAACGGACGGCCTGTCCCGCCCAACCCCACCCCCACCCAACCCCGCCCCGCCCCCGGCCCCGCCCAGGGTCGCTACGACTTGGCGCGCTCTCTCATTTTGAGCTTTACGGGTGTCTGTTGACGACCCGCACGGGCGGGCGGGCGGGCGCGGCGGGGCGCCGCAAAGACCGTGGTGGGCGCCTCGCCGACGACCGTCGACGGGCAGGGGCGGGGCGGGGCGGGGCGGGGCGGGGCGGGGCGGGCGGGGCGGAAGGGCTCAACACGACCTGGCGCCGGCGGACGCCCTCAACCTGGAAGGCGAGAAGGACCGTACGGGGGTCGAGAAGTGCCATACCGCCGCCGCCGCCGCCGCGGAGAGCAAAATGCACCCGGGCGGGCATGAACCATGGAACAGTATATACTCCGTGTCTGCTCCAAGGAGTCGACCGAGGGGGAAATAACCGCTGAATTAGGTGTACAAATTTCGTGAATTGGATGTGAATTGCCTTGAATGGGCTGTGAATTGGCTTGAATTGGCTGTGAATTAGCTTGAATTGCCTATGAATTGGACTGAATTAGTGTGTGAATTGGCTTGAATTAGGTTTGAATTGGCTTGAATTGGCTTGAATTGGGTTTGCATTGGCTTGAATTGGATTGAAATTAGGTTGAATTGGCTTGAATTTGTTTGAATTGGACTGAATTTGTTGAATTAGTGGTGTACACTAAAGTCCGAGGTTATTTCCCCCTCGGAGTCGACACAAATAGTAATTTAGTCATTTATTTTACTTCTTTGAAAACAAAGGAAAAGGAATTGGCTCGGAGACCAAGGGTCTACCACATCTAGAATCCTCGTACACCCCTCTAGGTGATTATTAATAATTTCATAATCATGTAAAATTTCCAAAAATTGACAAATGTTGACAAATATGGAGAAATATTATCAAATTTAACCGTAAATTGCGTGATCACTGGACTATAATCAGTAAATATGTTAAAGATAAACTCAAATAATCATTGATAATCACTATAATCGTGACTGATTATAATCCTCGTACGCGATTTTTTAAAGAGGTAGGCCCTTGCCGGAGACCACACATTACAGCTGAGCAGCCGGGGTATTCTTTTCCATTTGCTAACTGGGAATGTAATTTTTCGTACGTATGTTTTGTTACAAAATAGTTTTCTTTGCATCCTCATTTCAGTAAATACTGTTCACTGATAACAAAAGTGTTCAACTGGCGTGCACATTGAAGTGTTTAACACTACGTTGCACACTTTCATGAGTTGACGGGAAATTTGCTTGCTTAAAGGTGTTGAACAGTAAATTTTAACACTTTATGGTGTCCAAACCTGCACGTTTAACCCTCAAGTTAAACACTTTTAAGTGTTCGAATTTACTGCTAAACACTTTTTAATATGCAAATTTCTAGTCAATCACCTCTAAGTGTGCAACGTAGTGTTCAACACTTCAATGAGCACGCCAGTTGAACACTTTTGTTATCAGTGTTCTCTTTCCTCATATAAAGGGGTGGAAAATGACAGCTTGCGTTTTGGAATTCAGAGATTTTAGTTTACTGTGCGGGTACACTGGATTGCTTGCCGAGCAGTAAAAAAAACTTGTCGTACAAAAACGGAAAACAAATTTACAGGTTTCGCTGTTAAATCGGTAAACAGATTTTTCCTGTAGTTTGATGAAACATTTTGTGGACTAACAAGAAAAATCGAGAAACAACAGATAAAATTTGTAAACTTACGGAATTCTTTTGATAAGCTACGAATATTTTTGTAAAGTTAGAGAGTTTTTTGAACACGAATAAAAAGTAAATTCACCACCACCACCACACCACCAACGCTACGGTCAGGGCGCGCGCAAAACGGAACATCCCCATACAGAGGGGTCACGATTATGGTGATTATCAATGATTATTTGAGTTTATCTTTAACATTTTTACTGATTATTGGCCAGTAATCACGCAACTTTTCGTCAAATTTCATAATATTTCTCCATATTTGTCCAAATTTGTCAATATTTGAAAATTTTACATGATTATGATTATGTGACTATAATCATCTAGAGGGGTGTTCGGGGACTAGTTCCGTACGCAGCGCAGGGCGTTCCTAACGCGGCCCCAGGGGGGGCGCAGTGAGCGCGCAGCTGTGGGGCAGCTTTGCCTGCACGCAGTCGATATCAGGACCGCGTAACGTTTAACAACTCCCCCTTTATGCGCGGGAGGCTTAGGCTCAGCCGCGCCCCGCCCCGCCCCGCCCCGCCCGCGCCCATCCCGCGGAGTCAATTGCACTTTAAGGCTCCACGCCGCCTCATCAAAAGAAGTCCCGCGCAGAGTGAGAGGCCATGAAGCGAAAGGCGTGGCGCGGGCGGGGTGGGGCGGGGTGGGGTGGGGCGGGGTGGGCGTGGCGGGGCGGGGCGGGGTGTGGCAAGGGGAGAGTTGGAGAAGGGAATTAACCCGCCGACGGAAGTCGGTACCCCATTCACTTTACGAGTGGTGAGCCGCAGCAACGCAACGGCGCGCTGCAGGCCTTTAGGGTTGGTGCATACCCTCCACCCAAACCCCTCGCCCCACTCCACTGCCTCTCTCTCTCTCTCTCTCTCTCTCTCTCTCTCTCTCTCTCTCTCTCTCTCTCTCTCTCTCTCTCTCCCCCTCTCTCTCTCTCTCTCTCTCTCTCTCGTGGAGTCAAGCAGACACTCACCAGAACCACGCAGGGGCGCGGTCCCAAAGGGTACCTGCTGTATTCAACCCCCTCACCCACCCCCCCACCCCCCTCCCTTCCCCCCTGACTCCCAGGCGAGCCGTGCCACCCACAGGCTGAGTGACGTTTCAATAAAAGGCCCTAACCGAGTGCCTCTCTGTTTTTGGCCCTCGATGAGGACTGTCAGAAGGAAGACGAGGAGGAGGAGGAGGAGGAGGAGGAGGGGGGGAGGAGGAGGAGGAGGAGGAGGGGGGGAGGAGGAGGAGGGGGGGAGGAGGAGGGGGGGGAGGAGGAGGGGGGGAGGAGGAGGGGGAGGGAGGCATCCTATGCTATTTCTATACCCATTTCTTCCTTACTAACAGCTGGTCGAGCCATGCCCGTAACTCTCTCTCTCTCTCTCTCTCTCTCTCTCTCTCTCTCTCTCTCTCTCTCTCTCTCTCTCTCTCTCTCTCTCTCTCGCGCGCGCGCGCGCGCGCACACACACAGAGGCGCGAGTCAGCGGCCCTTCGATTACGAGGTCTTTTTAAATTCAATTTTGGCCCCCTCTTTAAACCGAGCGCCGCCGACGCAACGTGGCGAGGAGTGCCACCCAGGAGACGTTCTTTGAGGGTGTGTGTGGGAGGTAGAGAGAGAAAGCAAACGGAGCACTCATGAAAACATCCGGTGAATGTCACTGCAGTGCATGCAGGTCTACGGTTTCCGGTACATTTTCACTGTGGGCTACAGTGCACGTCTACGCTGCAGCAGCCGATTGAGGCATCTACCCAATCTACCGTAGCTCCCGTAGCATAAGAACTTAACCGAACAACAGTGCATAAAAAGTTCACTGTAGCTTACCGTGAAATTTAACATGTGGTTCCGAAATCCATCAGTTTACAACAACGACAGTTTGTATTAGCTGAGAGCGACCTTGACAAAGTAAGGTAAAGTAAGGAAGATTTTCGTAGATTGCTGGGGTTCTTACACATGCCACATGCCAGATTCCCCAAGTTGAGGTTCCCACGGCGTTTTAGGAAGAGGAGGAGGAGGAGGAGGAGGAGGAGGAAGAGGAGGAGGAGGAGGAGGAAGAGGAGGAGGAGGAAGAGGAGGAGGAGGAAGAGGAACAGGAGGAACGGGAGGAAGAGGAGGAGGAGGTATTCGCCCGCCCCTTGTGGCACAACGCACAAGATATTGCGATCCCACTTTGCCCCAGCCCGGCAGCGAGGCGAGGCGGGTCGGGGCCCACCGCGGAGGGGAGGGTCTTCACGGCCTGCAGGGCGCAGGGTTCAATAGGGTGGCAACTAATAAACACTTTGCATATCGAGCAATAAATTACGTCCGTTGTACAGCGCAGACGCGCTCTCAGAGACATGCAGAGAGAGAGAGAGAGAGAGAGAGAGAGAGAGAGAGAGAGAGAGAGAGAGAGAGAGAGAGAGAGAGAGAGAGAGAGAGAGAGGGGGGGCGGTGGGGAGGAGGGAGAGCGGGTGGCAGGAGCAGGCGGGAGGGGGTTGAGGGGTAAGCCCCACAGCGGGCACGTGTATGGAGGAAGCAAAATATATCAGAATTATTTTCATAATTTTTATATATTTTTTTAGGCTAGCAGGCATTAGAAGAAGTGCTAGTTTCCTTAACAACATAATAATGCACACAATGCACACAAAAGTAACGAAAAATACTTGCAAAGCCCTCTTCTCTTATTTTTCAACAAAACAACGAAAAATACTTGTTATAATTTTCACCAGATTTTCTCCCTGGCTCTGACGCCGCGCGTCCAACAACAGGCGGAGGGTGGTGCGGCGCGCGCCGTAACGCTCGGACCTCTTGGCAAGCCTCTTGAGGCATTTGACGCATCGCAGACGGACCAGAGAGCAGGCCCAGGCGCACGCGCGCCGCGACAGACAGACAGACATACAGACGGACAGACGGACAGACAAGACACATGCGAGTGTCCGATAACAGTAGATACTAGAAGAAGTGGTTGAATATTTCCGGGGGAGTCTCTGCATCGGGTGTCCGAACACACTGCAGGACATACAACACGATGTATACGGGTACACTGTTAAAAGCGAGGTTAAAAGCTGACGGTGAATTTGACTGTAAGTTACAGTGAAACCTGCACCACTGTAAGTTACGGTGCATATTCGCCGTAACTTACAGTGAATATGCACCGTAAGCTACGGTGAGCAGCCTGCACCACTGGAAGTTACGGTGCATTTTCACCGTAAGCTACGGCGAATAGCCTGCACCACTGTAAGTTACGGTGAATATGCACCGTAACTTACAGTGGTGCAGGTTTCACCGTAAGCTTTTAACAGTGTAGGTTGAGTGCTAGTCACAGTGCGCCTCGAATGTATACACGCAACAGTGCACAACGTATACACAATTAACCATAGCTCTCAAAACTTTTAGAAATATCTTTAAGATTCCCAAAACAACATGCACTAGAGACCTGCAACGAGCGAGCTGCGCGAGCCACTATGAGAAATATCTTTGTAGATTTACGATATATTTTGTAAATTACGACTTACAAAAAAATTTGTTAATTTACGACACACCATTCTTGTTCGTTATTGAATGTCGAGTCGATAGGTAGTGCTTGTTATTTTACGATTTGTCATTGTAATTTTGCGGAAAATTTTCCCCAGAAACCTACGACTGCTTTTTCACATGAGTGGCTGTGGCTAGTCCCCTCCTTGGACAGGTGAGAGGTCTAGGGTGGGGGGTGGGGGGGCATTGAGCTCGCGTATCACTCGCTCGTTGCGGGACTCCATCATGTACCCGAGACAGAGGAAGCACTGCACTGTAAAAAAAAAGGTTGTTGGAAAACAGTGAATTTGTTGTTAATTTTTTAAGTGACGTTTATTGTTGAAAAACAACAATGTTAATTATGTTACAACAAGTATCGTTGAAGGGTAAATATTTTTCTCAAGGTATACATTAGACGTTTAGAGTCGCAGAACTATTTCAAATAGTTGTTTTCATGTTTTCTCAAACAAACATTGCAGTTACCCAACAACCAGTGTTGTTAATTAACAATAACAGTCAGTTAAAAAATTAACAACAATATGTTGTTAACCAACAACATTAATTTTTACAGTGTGTGCGAGGTCCGGTAAGTCTCTAGGCGGGCACAGATGGCAGAGCGCAGGAAAAAGGACGCGGCGAAGTGCGGCGGGGACGGGCAAGATAAGAAGGCGGCGGCGATATATATATATATAATATATATATATACATATATAGGAAGGGGTCTGTCACCGCCCTTAATATTGATTCCGGTCGTAAGAACGACGTCGTATGCACGGACCGGGAGGAAGAGAGGGAGGGGGAGGCAGCACGTGTCCAGCCATAGGGCTGCGTGGCGCGAGCGCAATCTCTCTCTCTCTACCTCTCCCACCCCCTCCCTCCCAAAACACATATACAGAGAGAGAGAGAGAGAGAGAGAGAGAGACGCGTGAAAAAAAAGAGAGGACGCCGCCCATAACCTAGAATCTTTCCTTTCTGCTTGGGTGCAGGCAGGCGCCAGGCTGCGGGTTGGGCGGCCACGCCACACGCCGAGGTCACGACCGACACAAACGGCTATAGTCGATTCCGATCACGCTGGCGGGCGGGTAGGATATTGCAGCGCCGTATATCTCATCGCCCTACGGCCCCGCCCCGCACGCTCGGCCAACAACAACACCAGCGGTAGCCCGCGTGGTGCCCGCCCGCAGTTAGCACGACCGGCGCGGCGTAACCCTATTGCGTTGCTAAGGGAGCGAAAACTTCTAAAATTTTACAAATACGTTGAATACCAGTAATTTAAAAAAACATTTGGTAAATTTATTACAGGTGTGATGGGGGTAATTTTACGAACTGTGGAAAAATTTACAACACTTTTCCTGTAAAATTACAATTCTTGTAATTTTACAGAGTTTTTCTTGCAAACTTCCAGAAAAAAAATTGAATTTTTGTTTTACAGTGTAATCTGAGCGCAATGATCGCACAAACTGTCAAAAACGAAGACGGTGCTCTCCGCAGGATGTAAGGAATAATTGCCTTCATTGTTTTGTTTTCGTTTGTTTCTTTTTCTCTTTCTTTCTTCCTAGGTACCTGTAAGTACTTAGGTTTTAAAAGGCGTAATCGGCAACAAAACTATTAATTTTACATAAGTGTATGGCTATGTGTACTACGATCCGGACCAAGGACTAAGGAAGCCTCGCGAAAGGCGACACATCCTATGAGTGAGAAGAATCTCGCAACTCCAAAAGCGAGATACCCTTTTCTTTCAAGAAAACCTTATACGGTTCGTACTAGAATTCGGGTGGAGAATCGGTATAAACACAAGTGAAACCCGGGAAAAAGCACGATCTTTTGTCGTATTTTGCCCCTCCCCACTCGGCGGTGCTCCACCCCGCCCCGCACCCAGAGAGCGCTGTCACCGGACGTTCACACCTCGATAGGCCCATCACGCGCTGTTGAAAGTTTCAAGAGAGGTAGGACGAGGATTCCTTTTTTTTCCCCCTTTTTATTTTTTTTCCAACCCCATGGCACCAGGTCCTTCCCCCTTCAACCACACTCTTTTCTGTTCCACCCTCTTCTCTTTCTCTCCTTCTCCCTTCCTCCCCCATAGCGCGGTGCAGTGTTCTCGTGTTCTCGCCTGCGACCTAGGCCAACGCGCACGCGTTCTGCCCCCCCCCCCCCCCGCATCCAACCACTAGCCCTCGACTAACCCCCAACAGTTCCGTGTTAATTAAACCTTCCAAGTGAATTTGCGCCAACATCCGTGTGGCGCGCGCGAGCCTCGGCAGCGGAAGAGCCCTGCGTGCTGGAGCAGGCAAAGGAGCACCAGCAGCAGCCCCAGTGGGGAATGAAACGTTTCGGATTTAACCAGGATTAATTCAAGATAAGTTTCAGTTGGACTATCTGATTTATTCGTACCAGAAACCTTTCTTAAACGTCTCGCTGAAATAATCTCGATCGGACGGATCGCAAATTATTCTTTGGTCGGTGCCCGAGAAACGTTCTACCGCGATCGATTTCGAAATGATTGCGAAATGTTTTTCATTCATTAATCATAGTATGACGTATAATGTTTTAATCGTTTCGAACCATATCCGAAAGGAATTTGGGAAACATTTTATGAGCTCTCCCGAATCTACGTAGGTACTTCTGACATATAAATGAAGTTAACATGAACAGGACATTTGTTAAGTCCAGTTTGAAAATGTTTCGTTTGGAAATGTTCAAACAACATAACACATCAAGAACATACTAGAAATTTATACTAGTGAATGAATTTTAATTGGAAGGAACCAGTGGTGGGCGTTATTTTATCTTGAGCATGTTGGTCCAGCGAAAACCGAACATCCTTTGTAGGAGATTATCTTAATTTAATCTTTAGAAAAGTTTCCGGAACATATCACGAGGAGTGCTCTGGCCTCAAGGGTTGTAGAATAGGGAACGCAACGTGACATACTTCTACCAGAGCTCCTCCGTAGGTAAGTGGGTAGCGCAGCCGCCTCGGAACCCAAAGGCTGAGGGTTCGAATCCGACTGGAGTCGGGCATTGGTGAGTGTAAAATTCTGTGAAAATTGAAACTACTCTAAATTCAACACCTTGAACTGTGGGGGAAAGCCAAAGCGCAAGGTGAACTTCACCAGATGTTCAAAATAAAATTTTAACGCTTTTGAGAGAACATATTTAATACGTTTCTAAGACTATCTCACGAAACGTTTTCAAGACTATCTCATATACGTTCTCAAGACTATCTTTTGAAACGTTTTCAGACCGAACTATGTGCACTCAAAAGACATATCTGATACGTTTTAGTGGTTCGTTCTCAGGACTAATATTAGTTCATGTGAAACGTTTTCAAGACATTTTCAGAATTAAAAATTCCTTACTGGGGCAGGGGCAGCCGGTACCGAGGGGGGGATCACTCATATAAAACTTGTACAATGATTCTTTTGATTTTTGATTTTTTTAATTTTTTAGATTTTTGATTTTGAATTTTCTTTTGTTTTTTCACGAGATAAAAAAGAAACAATATGTTACTTTTTTAAAAAAATTGTGTTTTTTCTTGTTTTGTTCCCATTTTTCTCAGTTTTGGGTTCATTTGTTCTCGATTTTTCGGATTTTTATGCAACTTTCTACTTGATTTTATTTTGATTTTTTTTTATTTTTTTTTATTTTTTTATTTTTTAAATGATTTTTTGGGGGCTGAACAATGATGTTTCGGAGTGACCCCTCGGCTAGAACCGTGACACAGAGGGGATCTAGGGGATGAGCGGTGGGCGGGCGAGACTCTCCGATGGGAAGACTGAAAGAGGGAGGTGCTGGAAGCGGGAGGCACTGGGGAGAGGGAGGTCCTGGAAGTGGGAGGTACTGCGAGAGAGAGGTACTGGAAGTGGGAGGTAGTGGAAATGGGAGGTACTCGAGGGGGAAACGAATCTGAATAGGTACTGGGGAGAGGGAGGTCCTGGAAGTAGGAGGTCCTGGAAGTGGGAAGTCCTGGAAGTAGGAAGTCCTGGAAGTGGGAGGTCCTAAAAATGGAAGGTACTGCGAGAAAAAGGTACTGGAAGTGTAGGTAGTGGAAATGGGAGGTACTCAAGGGGGAAACGAATCTGAATAGGTACTGGGGAGAGGGAGGTCCTGGAAGTAGGAGGTCCTGGAAGTGGGAAGTCCTGGAAGTGGAAGGTCCAGAAAGTGGGAGGTCCTGAAAGTGGAAGGTACTGCGAGAAAAAGGTACTGGAAGTGTAGGTAGTGGAAATGGGAGGTACTCAAGGGGGAAACGAATCTGAATTTTTTGTATACCTCGTAATACATGAAAATTGAGAAAACAAAAATTAATGTTTTTAAAAAATCACAAAACAATCACAAAGATTTTGTAAAATTCAGAAAATATGTACACATTTAAATCAAGTCAAGTGCATAGGGAAAAGTGGACTGATAATAGTCTAGGCCTAGTTTCGGACTTTGTCACCTTGGGAGGTAGAGTAACAACATTGACTGAAAAAAACAAAACAAAAGAAACAAAGTTTTCAGTAGATGACATTTCTAATTCTGTGAGCACGCACGCACGCACGCACACACACACACACACACAACACACCACGGCCTTGAAGAGGACTCCTTACGCCCTTACCCGGTGAGGCCGGAGGCCGTGCAGACGGTGCCATGCGTGCGGTGGGCAACTCATTGACCTCTGTGATGGGCTAGCAAGTCGTCTACTCACATGTGTGTGTGTGTGCGCACGTGCTTTTGTGAGTGCATGTGCGTGTGTGTGTGTGTGTGTGTGCGCGTGAGTGTGTGTTCGCGCGCGTACCTACGACAACGGTATGCAAATGTCTTTGCGCACCGTAGGGGCCATTTCGCGACGTCGCCGTCGTCGTCAGGGGGGCCGGTAGGGATAGGGAGGGGGGGGGGAGCAGTTTGTGCGGTTAGGTCTGCCAACACGCACGGCCCCCCCTCCATCCCCTCCTTTCCTCTCCGAGCCAGCGAGGGCCGACCGACGCACACTCCATGGGAATGGAAGCGCGCGCACGTGCCCTGTAATATTTTAAGTGTTCAAACCGACTCCCGTTTGCAGCAGTGAATGGAACCCATTCACCCAAAAAGAGAAGCGAGAGAGAGAGAGAAAACGCAGAGGCCTTACACGACTATGAACAGCCAAGTGTGTGACTCTGACAAATGTCACACACTTGCAGGTGTTCCATTCGTACTCTTACACAAGAAATATACAAGTACGACTTCTTTTTAAGGGATTGCACTTGCACTTTTTCAAGGGCCGAGGTTGCGACATGCACACACCCACCCAGCGTTCACACGCTTGCGGTCGGCCGGCAGCCCGCGCGCCCAAAGCAGAGAGCCCAACTCGGACCGGTCCTCTCATCATATAGCAGATTCTCAATAATAAGAGTGAACGCATGTGTTCGCGTCCCCGCTGGCTTCCATGCTGCACAATGCACCTCCCCAAAAAGGCACTCGAGCTGAAAATTTGGCAATATGGTTCTTCAAACTGCCTGAATGGACCCGCATAACAGACGGACACATGCTCTCTCTCTCTCTCTCTCTCTCTCTCTCTCTCTCTCTCTCTCTCTCTCTCTCACCGCACCCGCACTAACATCATACCACACATGCCTATCCACTTCACCGCATACATTTAACACTGACACGCATGTGCGCGCGCGTATTCCCGAGGGGGGCGGCCAGCTCGTGTACTTCTGTGTACATTTACTTCGGATCTCTTATATTTGTATCCATTTGTATGTATTTTTGTAGTGTATTTTTCTTGTATTTTTGTGAAATATTTTGATGAAGTACTTAGTATTCTCACACATTTCATTATTGTACTTTTCGTGAATTTCTTGCTTAGGAATACACTTGCATTTCTGTGTACAAGACTTATTTCGAGCTGGTCACCTCTTGGGTATTCCCGCGCACGCACTAAACATCCTAGATCTTCGGCGTGAGGGATATGGTGCTGCGGAAGTGAATACCCCGTCGGGCGCGGCAATACCGCGGCATTACACCAGGATCAACGGTAGCCAGCGCTCCGCGAGCCGCCCCGGGGCCCAACGCGCCGCCCCGCCCCGCCCCGCCGCGCCACGCCCCCGGCGCAACATGGATTATCTGGTGGGGCGGCTGCGCCCTGGTGTACTGTACTGATGGCCCCGCCCCGCCCCGCCCCTGTAGTCCATCTCTGATGCTGCTGCCGCCGCTGCCCGGTCCAGATTTATCCCTGCGAACAGAAGCGGAGTGGGGGCGGGGCGGGGGCGGGGCGGGGCGAGGCAGACCAGTCCAGCAGTAGCCAGCTACAACTACAGGAGGCTGTGTTTACTTTGTGTTATGCTAGGGACTTTGCCTGCTCCGGCTGCGGCGGTCCAGTCGCCCCACCATACAGTTCGTCGCTGTGATATATATATATATATATATATATATATATATATATATATATATATATATATATATATATATATATATATATATATATATATATATATATATATATATATATGTCTATATATATGTCTATTCCCGCCCACGCGCGCCGCGGACGCGGACGAGCAGCCTACGCGGGAAACCCAAATGTGTGAGTAGCCCACACGTGTAAAGGTGAGTGAATTTCTATTCCGTTCACTTTTACACTCTGAAGTTTTTACTACCGAATTTGCTTAGTAACTACTAAGCATTTGTGGTGTCATAAATTATGAAGAAATTTTTTAGTATTACTAAACTTTTTTCTTAGTATTAATTAAACTTTTTTTCTTAGAAGGGAGCCCCGCCAAGTGTAAATTCCAGATTTCGATAAGACTTTGGGAAATCGTACACCTCATTGTGTCTGATTCGGCTGCATCAAAATTTGCTGCTCAATTTCACATTTAGTTTTACCCTACATACGTACGGGCCGGTGCAAAATAAAGAATTTGTCCATTTAAGTCAAAAATCCACTCTAGCGCCCAAGCGGTACAAGATACGTCAAAACGGACAAAATTTTCGCCCAAAGGGCCGCAACTCGCCGAGTTACCCCTACAGACGACTAACCATATGCATGTACCGGTAAGCAGAAAGCCGATTTTATTGCTCTAATAGCATGAAAACCCCCTAGATATGAAATTGAGCAGAAAGTTTTGATGTGGCTGAGGTAGACACATTAAGGCCTTCAACTTTCCAAAGTTTCATCAAAATCGGGATTTTACACTTGGCGCGGGGTTCCCTTGTTAGTATTACAAAACGTTTCTTCATAAACTTATGACAGCACAAAACGCTTAGTAGTTACTAAGCAAATTTGGTATGAAGAACTTTAGAGTGTACACATAGCAGCGAAATACCTCTATAAAATTAACATACCTTTTCCTAGGAAAAAGAATGTTAGTTTTCCATGGTATTTCGCCCACTTGTAGGGCCTAAAGTACGAATGTGGAGATACACACGCTTACAAATGCGTAACATTCACGCACTTGGGTTTACGCCCGCTGCAGCAGCACCGCACAGCGAGCCCTGCTGGCTATGGCGTGCGCCACGACAAAATAATATCCGTTTTATTTCGTTGGCTTGCGTGATGGACGACCGGGTGGACCGGACCAGTGTAGCGCGTGATAAGGGCTGGAGCGGGGCGGGGCGGGGCGAGGCGGGGCGGGGCGAGGCGGGGCGGGGCGGGGCGGGGTGGGCTGGAGCGGGGTCGGGCGGGCCGGCGCGTGCTTGGGAGCGCCTTTAGCTGTAAAGGGACACGTTCAAGTCTGAGACCTCTACGTCAACGATCAGCAGCGTACGCTTCAGGACGTCCTCCGGAATTGCACAAACTTTCGCGGATACGGATGTACGCTGCAAAAGTCGTACCAACTACCCTTTGGTAAGTAACCATGACTTCGGTGCTATCTAATGCCTTTTAAAGGCATTAGTGAAATAGTGCCTTTAGAAAGGCGCTATCGCCTCCCAAAGGTGCTATTTTTGGCCTTATTCGTGCTTTTACAAAGGCATTAGTGCAGTATCACCCCATAAAATTCAACAGCACCCAAAAAAGGGTGCTATAAAGCACCTTTGTTTTTCCAGTGTTTAGCACCCACATCATACCAACACCGTTTCGTTTATAATACGAACAGGTATGTATGTTTGTAATAGAGACAAACTTCTTTGTATAAAAAAACGAACGGGATATTTATACCTCGTAAATGAAAACTTTTCTTTGTAACTACAAATTTCTGTCATTTTACCGTAACTTGTAATTTTACAAATTACAACACAATTTCTGTACCGAATTACAGTCATTGTCATTGTGAATGTACATTTTCTTTTTGTTTTACTGTGAGTGGTTTTGTCTCTCTATCCTTTTCACACTCATGAGGCATGGCCATAAGGAGCAACAGAGAGCAGGACACTATACACTAAACGCTGTTCGGTCTAAACGCAGGTCAACCACGACGGTGCGGAAAAACAACGCCAAAAGGGAAATTTAAAAAAAAAAAATCAGAGAAAAAACAGAAAAATTTACTCCCAAAACAGGTAAAATTCAAGCAAAACATCACCCAAGAAGTGAATAAAAATTCACATAAACTCCCAGAAATTCACAAAAAATTCCCGATAATTCACAAAATGTGTTCAAAAAAAATTCAGATTCAGAGTTGTTTCCCCCTCGATACAACGTCGCAGCGACACCGCATCGCAGTTGTGCGCTGCACATGTGTCCACGACACGGCTGCAAGCAAGCAAGCCCCTCGAAGAAATAGAATAAAAAGGGCTGCAGCAGGAGGCGGAGTCGATGGAGGAAGCATTCCCCAACGCCACCACCACCGGCAAGGTGGAGAAAGGCAACGAGGTGGAAGAATCCCTGGCAGCAGAGAAGTTTGCCGGCGCGCCGACATGCTGCTCGGAGGCTACTCCGACACCGCGCCGGGGGCCTCGCCGGGGATACGAGGACCGGCGGGGCGTGAATGATGGGCGTTTGCACCTGTCGCCAAGTCGATGCCGAGTCTCCACCCCGCCCCACCCCGCCCCGCCCCGCCCCGGCTCCTCCTGGCGTCTATCACCACCCGCGGCAGCACAAAATGAATGGGCGCCCCGCCCCGCCCCGCCCCGCCCCGCCCCGCCCCGCCCCGCCCCGCCCCACACCGCGGCCCAACCTCAGCGCACGCACACTAACGAACGGCCACGCCCCGCCACGCCCCAGTCAGCACGTTAGTCGCCGCGCCCCGCCCCGCCCCGCCCCGCCGCGTATTGAATGGGGGGCGCTTATCGCCGGCTTACACGTGTTATTTCCACGTGAGGAGCGGGAGCGGAGCAGAGGATGCTCTCTCCAACTCTCTCTCTCTCTCTCTCTCTCTCTCTCTCTCTCTCTCTCTCTCTCTCTCTTGCTCGCTCCCTTCACCAGCAGCAGCCATCGCCCTATCTCTCTCTCTTCCTCCGTCACTTCGCTCGCACCATCGTGCTCGTGCACTGTTGCACACTAAAATACTAGGGACAATTTTGTTCCTAATTGAGCACGAATCCGTGCATGCGCAACATGTGTACGATTTCGTGCCTAATAACGGAGTAAAACTGCACTATAGTGCAGTTTTACTTCTTCATCTGTAAGGAAAGTGTTTAATCCTTTCACACTTCAAAGTGTGCAGTTGTCATTTAAACACTTGCAAGTGTGCAACTCCGATTTGTGCACTTGCAAGTGTGAAAAGCGATAGTTGTGCACTTGTACGTGTTTAAATCCTCACTTGCACACTTTCTTGGCCTAGGGTGTACAAGCAGGCTGCGGAAGTGTGCGATTGAGGATTGAAACACCAACAAGTGCACAACTATCGATTTGCACACTTGCAAGTGCACAAAAGTGAGTTACACACTTGCAAGTGTTTAAATGACAATTGCACACTGTTAAGTGTGAAAGGTTTAGACACTTAATCAAACAGTGTGCTCACTATCCCTCTCGCACCGCCGAGGCTGCCGCGCCCGCCCTCCGCGTCCTGTAGGTCGGTACGCAGGTTGACGGTGGGACCCTACAACGTCCCGCCCCGCCCCGCCCCGCCCCGCCCCGCCCCGCCCCGCCCCGCCCCGCCCCCGCCCCGCCCCGCCCCGCCCCGCCCCGCCGGCTACTCATCCAGTTCGCGACGAGGCGTCGTTCACCGAAACTGAAGCTGCCGGACTGCCGGTGAGGCGGCGGTCCAAGCGCGCCGTCGCCGGGCATAAAAGCCCTTTGTTTCGAAATTCCGTGTATACCACGAACGCGCTCGCTCACTCCGTGCCAACGCATCGCATCTTTTCCCGCCTCCCCCCCATTCCTACACGACTTAAAACGGGGGGGGAAAAACGGAAAAAAAAGGTCCATTTTCCCCCGAAACAAGAAGTGAACTGCTGACGAGGGAAATGACAAAAATAAAGTCAAACGATCAGGCCCAAAAATTTGACGAAAAGGGAAGTCGCAGGGTAAACCACAGCACAAAGCTTGAACACAATGGTAACCTTGACGGACCGGCGGCGGCGCGGCGGCAGCGTGGCACCGCGTAGCACCGCGTAGCACAGCGCGCCGGTCGCCGACCAGGCCGGGGAGAAGAAGAGGGGGCTCATTAGGCCCGAGGTGATCCCATCGGACAGACGCGGGACAGTCTCAACACGCAGACCAGCAGATACGAATGGATCGCTCCCACTCTCTATCTCCCACACTCCCTCTCGCTCTCTCTATCTCTTTTGCTCGCGCACATCCTTTCGATCGCTCACTCTGTGCTTCGCTCGCTCACTCCCTCTCGCTCGCTCACTCTCTTTTGCTCGCGCACATCCTTTCGATCGCTCACTCTGTGCTTCGCTCGCTCACTCTCTTTTGCTCGCGCACATCCTTTCGATCGCTCTCACTCTGTGCTTCGCTAGCTCACTCCCTCTCGCTCGCTCACTCTCTTTTGCTCGCGCACATCCTTTCGATCGCTCTCACTCTGTGCTTCGCTAGCTCACTCCCTCTCGCTCGCTCACTCTCTTTTGCTCGCGCACATCCTTTCGATCGCTCTCACTCTGTGCTTCGCTAGCTCACTCCCTCTCGCTCGCTCACTCTCTTTTGCTCGCGCACATCCTTTCGATCGCTCTCACTCTGTGCTTCGCTAGCTCACTCCCTCTCGCTCGCTCACTCTCTTTTGCTCGCGCACATCCTTTCGATCGCTCTCACTCTGTGCTTCGCTAGCTCACTCCCTCTCGCTCGCTCACTCTCTTTTGCTCGCGCACATCCTTTCGATCGCTCTCACTCTGTGCTTCGCTAGCTCACTCCCTCTCGCTCGCTCACTCTCTTTTGCTCACGCACATCCTTTCGATCGCTCACTCTGTGCTTCGCTCGCTCGTTCTCTCTCTCTCTCTCTCTCTCTCTCTCTCTCTCTCTCATCACTGATCACCACAGCCCGCGCGCAGAGGTCCGCCCGCCGCCCGCCCGCCCCCGCCGCGCCGAGCCCGTACAGTGTTGCGTAGGATCCTCCGCTGGGCCCCCCTCCCCTCCCTCCACTACTTCTCCCCGCGGTCCGGTCTCCACTTACCCTCTCCTTTTCTTACAGTGTATCAGCCGGCCGGTCCTGGGCGGAGCAGCAGCGTTCGACGCCTTTCTGATCCTCTGCCGACCACGCTCAAAAGTATCATCACAAACAAGCCGCCAACCTTTCAATGTGTTCATTATGAGCTTCCTCCACGGTGGACGCAAACACAGGGGTCCCACCAATCACTGTAGTAATCTTTTTGTACACTTGGTTCGATGGTTGACTGGTAATCAGATCCCAAAAGTTCTATTTATCGGTGATTTGAATGTGTTTTGGGATGTTCAGTCATCAAAATTCGCAAAAATAGAAAAATACGAAAATCTCAGTTTCCTAGAAAAGAAAATTTCACCATAAACTAATCGAAAATTGTGGGTACACTCCTGAACCGAGAGATAGACCCCTTCGACCCAAACACCTGTTCGGTACGTCCCAAGAGAACTTCATTCATTTTTGCCCTGCCTGACCTGGACAGAAGAAAGTTGGGCCGTTCGAGATATATAAGCGATGTAGAGTACGATGAATCTAGACACAGAGCCCGAGCTAGATGTCCGAAAATACACACTGCTCGTCAAGAATTCACAAAATAATGACTCGACAATTTCGGGGGGGATGATTCTTCAAGTGGGATTCAGAGACGGAGAAGTGGTCCGCCATGCGCGACGAGGGGACATCAAGACCATGGTGACGCCATCTATTTGACTCCTTTTGCCTTCCACTTCAACAACTTCATCTGCAGTCTCAGTCAGTCTCTCTCTCTCTCTCTCTCTCTCTCTCTCTCTCTCTCTCTCTCTCTCTCTCTCTCTCTGACCCTCGTATGCTCTGCGTTGTTCCCACTCTTCACCAGTCCCGACCGGACCGAGTGCATTACCGCCCTCCCCTCAGGGTCAATGCTACATTCGACGAGTAATGTTCGTCTCTCCCCCCCCCCCCCTTCTCTCTCTCTCTCTCTCTCTCTCTCTCTCTCTCTCTCTCTCTCTCTCTCTCTCTCTCTCTCTCTCTCTCTCTCTCTCTCCAGCACCGAACAGAGGCAGGAAGTTTTAACATTTGTCACGCGCCGTTTCATTGTGCTTTTCAAGATCATTTTTTTTCCCTCCTTTTTGAGAGCCAGCGGCCGGGCTCACGACTCTGACGCGCTTCGTCAGCCGTCTCTCTCTCCCTCCCATCTCCGTCTCCCTCTCTCTCTCTCTCTCCCCCCCCCCTCTTCTCTCTCTCTCTCTCTCTCTCTCTCTCTCTCTCTCCGCTCCCTCCGCGTTCACTGATGCGACACCTTTAGGGCGTGAGAGAAGTACACCAAAAAGATACAAGAAACAAGGGCACTCACTTCCCTCTCCTCCAGGCGGCCGCAAGGTTGTTGTGAGCATCAAGCAGAGCAAGCACACCACCACACACCGTCAGAAAAATCGTACAAAAGTAAACTCTAGGCACTTTGGCAGCTTACATTGTAAATCCATCTGAAGCCTGTTTTGTTTACCTTTTTTTTTTTTCGTGAGCACACTGCCATGGTCATCAGCGAGGTGGAATTCACTTCCCTAACACTGTGAAAAATATCCTCGTAAATTTACGACATTTTTTGTAATTCTGATTTACAAAATAAGTTGTAAGTTTACGACAGACCATTCTTGCTCGTCGGTCAATTCCAAGTCGATAGGGAGTGCTTGTAAATTTACAACTTCAAATTGTAATTTTACGTCTTTTATCATGGAAAATTTTCCCGTAACCCTTACGAGTATTTTTCACAGTGAACACACTGTACACCTAATCCATGTATTGCGCGGTAATACCCTTGGTGAAATACCGAAAAACACAAAAAGTATACCCTCATGTATGATCAAATGTTGTGGGTATGGTACCACTGTAATACCGTGCAATACCGAGTAGTCTGAAACAGATTTTCCAGATTTTCACCAGCTAGGTTTCGTGTGGTGGGACGCGAACGGGGTGAGACAGGACGGGGTAGGGCGTGGCGGGGTAAGGTGGGGTGGGGTGGGCCTCGACGGGGTAAGGGGGAGGGGGGCTGGTGCGCGGGTCGCGAGCAAGGAAAGGGCTACGGGGCACAGCTTCATTCCCGCGCAGTCGGCATGGCGACAGTAAGGTATCAACGCGTCCATCTCCGTGCAATTAACCAAACGAGGTCTGGCGGGAGGGGGGAGGGGAGGGGGGAGGGGAGGGGGGAGACTAGGCAGCGGCATCACACGTCCCGACCACGGCGACAAGCCAGACGAGCCAGAGTTTCCAGAAAATTAGGCGATGAACATTCCCAAAAACACCACAGTGAAAAATAGTCGTAAGTTTACGGGAAAATTTTCCACGAAGTGCAGTTGTAAAATTACAATTGCAAATCGTAAAATTACAACCCTAACAGAAGTTGAAGTCCCAAAATTGTCCCTTTGAAGTACCAAATTTGTCCCTCTACTTTTCAAGGGACTTCGAGGGGATTTGGCACTTGCTCAAATCCCTCTGAAGTCCCTGCCCCCCGAAATCCCTCCGAAGTTCCATTTGCGATCGCGATGCCTTTTTGACCTAATCGAAAAAGTGGTTTAGGAGGACTCCTAGGTCGTTTTTAACACGTCACATGGAATTCAGATGTTCAGAAACAATATAGTGTATTGTATAGATGTCTCCTTCATACATGTTTCATCCATGAACGGTGCTTTAAAACCGCCAGACAGCTATGCGACTAGGATTCAGCGGTAGTTACGCAGGGACTTCAGAGGGATCTGAGCAAGGGCGAAAACCCCTTCAAGTCGTGAAATCCCAACTCCCTCATATGCTACTATTTGGGACTTCCAGGGGATTTGGACTTTGGGATCTCGAGGGACTTTGGACTTTGGGACAAATTTGGGATTTCAACTTCTGTTAGGGAAGCACTACATATCGGCTTGAAATTCATTCACGAGCAAAAAAGATCCGTCGTAAATTTACAACATATTTCGTAAATCACGATTTACAAAATTTATCGTAAATCTACACGCTCAGATCTCTAACTGACTTTTTTCACTGTAATGTGTAAGGACAATGAAATTTGTCTACAGATGATAGATATTCGTTTTTAGACATTTTTAGCTAAAGACAAAAACGTCAATATCTAGAAATTAAAATGACGTAATGTATGGACTAAAATGTTTATTCTAGGGTAGTACAGTTTTCTTGTTTTAAAATAAAGAAAACTGTACTACCCTAGAATAAACATTTTTGTCCATTTAGATGACATTTTTCTGTATAGCTCCGACTTTTTTCTCACTAGAAAATAAGCTCTGTATACAAAAAAGTTTCCTTTGAAGACAAATTTCATTACAAACCTGTGGATATTCCACTCTATAGTGAAAATAGTCCATTTCAAGTCTGAGAGTGTACAAAGTTATTTTTCACAGTGACCGTCTTAGACCGTTGGAAGCATTTTGTTTGTGCCCGCAAAATTATTCATGAAAAAATAGTTTTAATGAGGGAAAAAACGCACGCACAAAGTAAACGCACAAGTAAGACTCGGCGTTGGTCGTGCAGTATGAAGTACTGTACTGCCAGAAATCTTTGCAGGGGTTAGGGGTAAATTTTCCGTTTGACACAAGACGGAGAGCTACGCCATCAAATTGCAAAGTTAACAAATTTGCCATAGCAAATCGTATCGACGTATCACTCTTAAACAGGCAGAAGTACACGGGAAAAATCGCGCAGCTGAAATTAGACGTGTAAAATAAGCACTACGGCTAGAAACTTTTAACAGCTAAAAAATAAATAGCAGGGTAGCCATAAAATAAGCTGAGTAGCTTAAAAATAATCTGCGCCTCTACAGCTAAAATTATTATTATTATTATTATTTTGTGTGTAGAGCAGAGTTACGTGTTTTTACGATTCCCGCCCAGAACTTACAAGCGTCTGTCGTACACTGCAATAAATTACGGGGGAATGTCGCAAATTTCCGCGAGGGTACTTTTTACAGTGACTAGCAGATCGCACTGCGGAGCACCTACACCGAAAGGGTAAAGCGGTGCGAGTCAGAGTCACAGGCTTGACCTGCCCCTGCCGTGTTTGAAGTCCAGCGGACAGGGACAGACGGACAGACAGACAGACAGACAGACAGACAGACAGACGGACAGACGGACAGACAGACAGTGTTATTTAGAAGAGACAGAGGACGCCACAGCCAGAAGTCACCCAGTCACCCGTGTCGCAGCTTGGTCGCCGGTTCGACCGAAACAGAGGCCTTGGGCTTGGCTTGGTGGAAGAGGAGCCGCCCTAGATAAACAGCATCGCTGATTTTTGCTCCCGTCGCCGATATCGACCCGACCACCTCTCGACCGAGGGGGAAACAACTCTGAATCTTGGTGTACAAGTTTTGTGAATGTATATAAATTTTCGGGAATTTGAGAGAATTGTTGTGAATTCTTGTAGTTTTTTGTAAATTTTAATAATTTTTGAGGAATTTTCATTAATTTTTTGTACATTTGTGTTTGAATTTTACCTGAACTTTTACAAATTTGACCGAATTTTTCTGATTTGTTAATGAATTTTCCAGAGTTTTCTTGAATTACGAGGTGTACAAAAATTTCAGAGCTGTTTACCCCTCGACCGACACGATTTAAAAAAAAAAAAAAAAAAACATAGCCAGTGAGAAGTGCGCGGTCGTGCGTAGAGTGCCGACCACCCGTCGCCTCACGAATTTCATTAATTTGAACCAGTTTTCGGAAGCTGCCGACAAAGTAAGCAGAAGAAAAACATATCGAGTAGAACCAGCCGGCTAATGCAATGCGGAGGATAGCGCTCGCCTATCTCCGGCGTCCTTGTCACGCTCGTAGGGCACCCATTCTTTTTGGGGGGCTTCGCCACGAGTGCGATCAAGGATAGAAGCAGAGAGAGGTGCTTCAAATCAGTTGGCAGTCAGGTTCAGGTGAAGCGTCACGGGCAAATGTCTGGTTCACCCTCCCCCCTGCGGAGGCAGGGGCAAAGGGAAGGGGGGGGGGGGGGCGGGAGCCGACTCTTATCTTATCACTGTGACATACCTTAAGTCAACGGCGCGCAGGCGCTGCCGTATCGGGCGAATCCCTCCCGCCGAAAGAGGCGCGGCGATGGGGTTGGGAGTGAGAGTTATCCGTTAGGTTTTGTTGTTGTTGTTGAGCTTGCTGCTGGTGGCGGTAGTGATGCTCTTGTTGTTGTTGTTGGTCCGAAGTGACTATCCACCAGGGTATCACCACTAAACACCACTGCACAGACACACACACACACTTGGCTGCCGGCTCGGCTTGGCTCGGCTGGGCTTGGCTAACGCGGCCTGCCGCACACACACACAAATGCGCACTTCTCCACCAGCAGACAGTGCTGGGCACACCACACAAACACACGCACACACACACTGAGAGACACAGACACGCGATCACACGAACACAGACACAAAACGGCGACGACGACACGGGCGCACACGCGCGAGACGAGCGAGCAGACGACGCGACGAGGCCACTCCACGGAGCGCTCTGTAGCCGGCGTACACGACCGGACAACCACACCGGCGCAGCGACGCAGCGAGACTGACTGACTGGGCTGGGCGCGCGGGCGGGGCGGGGCGGGGCGGGGCGGGGAGGGGCGGGGAGGGGCGGGGAGGGGCGGGGAGGGGCGGGCCGGGCGAGCCGGTCGGGGCGCCGGGTGCGCAGGGAGCGCTGCCTGCCGGCCGGCCTCGGCGGCTCAGCCCGGGGGGGGGGAGGGGGGGGACCGTCGAGCAGTCGATTATTTCACTTCGCGCAGATGCCGCGCCTGCTCTGGCACCACCACCAGCGTCGGGGCGGCCAGTGGCGCTCTCTAGCGGCGGAGAGAGCGTCGGGTCGGGAGAGACGCCGCGCTCGGGGCGGCTAGAGTCCTAGGACTCTAGGGGCGGCCTGGGCGGCCAGCGGCCAGGGGAAGCCGTCACATTCCGAAGAGCGCTTTCCTTGTCACACGCTTGGGTCTCGCGGCCACTAGAAGTGAGTGAGAGGGTCTGACAAGACGATCTTGTTCTGAATCTAAGGACGGGGCGGGGGGCGCGTCGCGACAGAGGCGCCGGCGCCGGGTCAGCAACCCTCACACAGGAGGCAGCAGCGCGCGATCTGCCGGGCGCCCCTGAGAACTACCTATACTCTCTCTCTCTCTCTCTCTCTCTCTCTCTCTCTCTCTCTCTCTCTCTCTCTCTCTCTCTCTCTCTCTCTCTCTCTCTCTCTTTCCCTCTTCCTCCCTCCCTCTCTCTCTCTCACAATCACACACACTCTCTCTCTCCCTCTCCCTCTGTCCCTCTTCCTCCCTCCCTCCCTCTCTCTCTCTCTCTCTCTCTCTCTCTCTCTCTCTCTCTCTCTCTCTCCCTCTCTCTCTCTCTCTCCCCCCCTCTTTCTCTCTCGCCCTCTCTCTCTCTCTCCCTCTCTCTTGTCGAACAGGATTACTAATGTAAACCTATTCCTTAATCATTCTTGATAATGGTCATGTCAAATCTCACTCTTCACCTCCGTAGTCGAGGGGAAAACAACTCTGAAATTTGACGTACAAATGTAGTAAATCTTCGTTAATTTTCAGGAATTTTTGTGATTTTTTTAAGTTAAATTTTTGTCATTTGTATCTCATTAAAACTTTTGTAATTTTGTGAATTTTCCCGAAATTTTCTGAATTGCGGGGTATAGACTATTCCGGCGGCAGCGCGGAGAAGACAACGCGGAAGAACAAGAGGGCCCGTGATTCGTTGCGCGGTCTCCCCCACTACTTTGCGAAGGTGGTGGGGGAAGCCGCTCGACGAATCACGGGCCCTTCTGTTCTTCCGTGTTGTCTTCTCCGCGCTCCCGCCGGAATAGTCTATACCAAAATTTCAGAGTTTTTTCCCCCTCGTTCGTGGTCCGTACGATATGTGTACCGTTTGCACACCTGATCCATTCATTCTGCGAGGTAAGAATATCCGAAATGACGTACGTAATACCGAAAAACAATGGGGAGAGTGTGCATAAAGGTGATCAAATCTTGTGTGCAACGCCAATATAATACAGTCTCTTGAGCAGCGTCCTTGCTGTTAGAAAAATGTCGCTATTTTTATTTATATTTTATTTACGGCTTGGTCGTAACTTAACGATGAAAAATTATTTTTTTGCGACATTGCCGTATATTTTTTTAACGCTGTGGGCTTTTAAAGTGTGTAAAGTGTAAGTGTAAAACGTAACGACTTTGGTCCTTCACTCACGATTTGTGTCGAGTACGATCGAAATCGTAAATTACCGACCTAATTCGCACATTTACGACGTACTTAAGTTGAAAATTTACGACTCAAATCGTTGAATGACGAATGAAAATGAGTTTGACATCCTGTGCCAGAAATTTACGATCGGTCTTAAAATTTGAATCCAAGTCGTCAATTTACAACTGAAATCGTTTTATAAAACAATCATGATAAAAAATAAAATTGCGACGAATTTGTCCTTTACGAACGACAAAAGTCGTGACTAGAAAGTATTGCTTGAAAACGAAATTGTTCTCGAAAATGTCGGAAATTTACAACCATTTGTCACAGTGATATGACGGTAAAACAAATGTTGATTTTTAGTGAACTAAATTTTGATTCAAATAACCCCGATTTTTACGGGTCGTATCAACAAATTGGTTCTCTGGGAGTGAAACTATCTCACAACTTAGATATCCTGAATGGAAAATTTTTACACCTGCAAGTGTGTGGCTCACAACTTGGCTTTCACTTTTACTGGAAGAGATTCAAAAGGGGGCGATATATATTTCAGTATTATTTTCTGTGGGCGTGTTGCTTTCGAACCAGTGGCACGGAATGATGCAAATAAAAGCGGTAAATGAATGTGCGCGCGCCATATAGAGCAGAAAAATAGAAGACATAAATAGAATGCATATCCGTTGGACCGCGAAACACGAGAGTTCTCTAAAGGTGCCCCCACAATCAACTCATCGGGAGGTGACGGTACGAAATTTTGGGTTCCGAGGAATTTAATTTGTGCTTCCTCCTGCGCTTGTAGTCTCCGGGTAGGCCGCCACCTTCACACGAGTGCTTGGCGGGTTGGCCTATCCAGTTTATCGCAGGCGCTCCGCCTCAGTAACGGCCATTGTGGGGGCGGCATGTAATATACTATTAAAAGTGTGAAAAATAGATTGGTATGATTCACGACAGTATTTCTAGATTACAATAGCATTACTTACAAGTTTACAGCTGTTTTGTTTTATGAGATTTAAATGTTCATTTACTAGTGAGGGTTAGGGACTTAGAATGAAAAACCGACGAGATTTGTTAAGTGTTCTCAAAATAATACTATGGAACTCAAAAAAAAAGTTCATAGTTGGTAACAACACCAGCATTTCCAGTTTCAAATGGTATAAGTGTTATGTCTGTAGGTATTCTGTGTTCTGAGGTGATAATGGAATCATGTTTAGGTGTTACACTGCACTGAGAACAATACTCGTTCTACTACCACCTATTAGGTGAAGGTGGGTGGTAAAGAACGAGTAAAAAAAATTCTTAGTTGCTTGAAACAAGAATTATTTTTCTTACTATAAGAATATGTTTTACTGGTTTAAGCAAGTTTTTTTTTTTTTTTTTTTTTTTTTGGCCGCAGCCAAGGGTCTACCACTTTCAAAAATCGCGTACGAAAAGTATGGTCAGTCACGATTAAGGTGATTATCAATGATTATTTGAGTTAATCTTCAACATAATTATTGATAATGGGCCAATACTCACGCAACTTTTGGTCAAATTTGATAATATTTCTCCAAACTTGCCAAAATTTGTCAATATTTGGAACTTTTACATGATTATGTGATTATCAATAATCATCTAGAGGGGTGTACGAGGATTATGGAAGTGGTAGGCCCCTGGATAACACCCGGTAAAGTTACCAGGGCAATAATGGCGAGGGATATCCCTTGTGACTGATGACCTGCGCAAGTGAGAGGCGTAGTCTACAAAACTCAGTTTCAAATTACAAATCCAGGTTTTGAATATAAATTTAATTATCAATGGATTGTATACAAATGAGATGACCCTTAAGAAAAATACTTTTATCAAAGAAGGCGAGCACGAACAATATAGTATTGCTGGTAGGACTACTTGCCGGCTGCTGAATAAAGCGTGCCGCGCCGGGCGGGTCCGAGCCAACAGTCCCCAGAGCCACTTCAACAGACACGGCAGTACTGCAGATCCCGGCGCGGCCGCTAGGGGTCTCCTCTCGGCACACGGTCACACTGGCCGCACAGCACCTGCTGCACCCCCGGCAGCGCGGCCCGCACCGCCGCGAGCTGCTCCCTGCAGGCCGTGTCTGTGTGGCTGCAGCATCCCCCCCTCAGCAGCACGAGCCTCCTGAGCGCGCGCAGCCCGCATCGCCCCAGCAGGGAAAGCAGGTCTCTGCAGCTGTATGGCCACTCCCGCTCCCCCGGCGTGCCCACGTCCAGCTCCAGCTCCTCGAGCGTGCCGCCGTGGGCCTGCAGCAGGGACTGCAGGGTGGCGCGGGGGAGGCGGAGCACGCGGAGCCACCGCAGGCCGCTGTGTCCCGGCGGCAGCGCGCCCAGCTCGGGGGCCGCAGCGTCCAGGGCGTCATCATCAGAACACCACAGCTGCAGCCTCCGCAGCCGCGGCATGGCGAGCACGGCGCGCAGGTGGGGCTCGCGGGGGCTGAGCAGCTCCAGCCGCTCCACGGTGGGGGCGGCGCGCTGCAGCAGCTCCAGGATCCAGGCGGGGTCATGGTCAATGTGGCAGTGCACCCCGACCAGCCGCACCACCTGCAGAAGGACACAGAGTCACTCGGGGCGCACGGGCGCGCAGCACAGCCGGGCAGGGACAGCTGCAGGCGCGCTGTCGGGGAACTAACACCTTAGGGGGAACCCCTCTCCCCCACAATGAAATTAGGCAACGTAATGAAAAATGGGATTTAGGAAGGAGTACGGATTTAAAATTACCGGTAATATACAATTGTTTGGTAATATACCGTGAATTTACAATAAATATTGGTAATTTAAGGTAACATTTGGTAATATTCAAACCACAGCAAATAAATCTACAACTGTTGGTCTGAAAAGTGCGAGGTATTGTGTTGAGACCTTTGACTATCTCCATAATTTTAAGAGCTGATTTGGCATACTTTTAGCAACAAATTACTTAGATATGAAATATAGGCCTGTAATAAAGAAATAATTTCGAGCCAAAATTTTGCGTGATCTACCTGGATTGATATAAGTGAGTTTACTGCTTAGACATGGTTTAACAAAGTTTACATACATTGTTAAATTCCCCCTAGGAATTTCAATGCTTCGAAAACTGCAAACGGCTTTCTTTGCAATTACGAATTTGTAAGTTTGTGTTAAGTCTTGCTTCTAAAACAACAAAGGTTTGCTTTGTAACCCACCTGTACATTTGGTTGAATAAAAGTAATCTAATCTAATCTACAATTGCAAATAAATTTTTTGTATCCGTTTTGCGTGAGTTTTCCCTGATTACCAGAGCATTTTACATTAAATTTCCCTGAGTTATAAACACAGTGTTCTGGAGAAGAGAGTGAAGCAAAACACTCGTGTTTCGGCTAAAATTCGTGTTCCGTCAATGTTACAAAAAGTTACCGACATTTCACCAAATTTTTACTGTATTTTTACTTCCCCGAAACGATTTTTTTTTTCCTGAGTTCTCCAGGTTTTCAAGGTTTCTCAGAGTTGTGGCAGCCCTGGACGCAGACCTGGCCACCATGGCGAGTGTTCGCCGCTGGGCCGTCACAATTCGCGAAACGTGCGGCGCGCGCCCGAGAGACGGGTGGTGCTGGTAACTCACTCCCTGCGCTTCCTGAAGCGCGGCTGCCTTCTGCTCCTCCATCTCGCCGGGGTCACTACGGCTGAGGTATCCTGCATCCATCTCCCGCGGGGGCGTCGCCTCGGCAGGTGGGGGGTCCAGGGCTGCAGCGGGAGGGCGCGCAGCTGCAGGTGGGGGGTCCAGAGCTGCAGCGGGCGGGCGCGCAGCTGCAGGAGGGGGGACATCTCCTGCCGGACCATCTGCTCCGCTCTGCACAAGCATATTGCGCTCATTTAACAATTAATCTCTCAATGCATTGTGCCAATATCGGTGCGGAAGCAACCCTCTCGTGAGCCTTGCCTACCTCAGTGAGTGCGGCCCTACTGGACACCAAGACCCAGAGGGCCTTGGTCAGGGGGTCCTCGTTGTTGGCCAGGGTGCCGTTGAGCTGACGGCCGCCGGCGCGCAGGCTGAGGTCCCAGGACGGCGCGGAGAGCAGCGTGAGGGCGTGCATAGCCTCCTCGCCCTGGCACTGCAGGTCCGGGAGCAGCGCGGCCGCCTCCTGCAGCGCGCCCGCGGGCACCTGCTCCTGGAGCCTCCTCTCGGCGGCCCTGGCGTTGAGCACGGCGTGCTCGTCCCAGCAGCGGCGCGCGGCGGCGGCGCGGCAGTCCGAGCACCAGCCGCGGCGGAGCCTGCGGGGGCAGAGTTGTCGGTGAGCAGCAGCTAGAGTTCACTATCGGGCGGACAAGAGCTTCGCGTCTCTCTCTCTCTCTGGTTCGCGTAAGATAAGAGGGAGAGAGATAGAAGATGGCGGGTGCAATGGCCCTTTCCCGCCCGATTGCAAACACTATAGCAGCTCAAGGACACCATCGCAGCAGGCTGTCAAAACGTATTTCACTCGCAAAGAAGCTTCAATAATACTCACCTTTTGCTGTCCTGTTTCTCCATTAGCCGCAGGACAAAGAAGTTGTTAGGGAGGTCTTTCGGGTCGACGATGAAGACCTAAGAACAGAGGCTGATTTAGCTAGAGGCACTGATCTGCGCCACAAATTTGTGGCAATATTCATGACAGCAACTGCTTGGTGCACTCAGGCAAGATGGAAGGTCGGACTCACCGTGCGGCAGGTCGGACACTCCCTCCTTTCGCACCGCTGCAGGCACTGCAGACACACCGTGTGCCCGCACGGCACCACGGTCTTGGGGACGCGAGCGGCCTGGTCGAGTGCCTCGAGGCAGATGTCGCACTCCATGGCGACGGCGGGCACAACTGGCTACGGCGCGTAACAGCCGAGGGCTCCTCTGTTCCGTTGATGCGTTAGGCACGGCAGCCAGTCATCAATCAGCTGGTCAGGAGCTCGGCCAGCGAATCCTCTTCCTCGGGGCGCTCTTCTCAGGGACCTGGGGCGCGCAGCCCAGCCTGAAAGCAAAGGCACGCTCAGACACTGGACAGGGACGGTGGGGGAGGGTTATGCGGTTGGAAATAATTGGAATGGTTTTCTGAAAATTGCCTTTGAGCTTAACAGAAAATGTCAGTAATAGATGGGCAACTTCAAAAAATAATTATGGTTGTGGCACTGCAATATTACGAAAAAAAGAAAACAAAAGAGTGGCTGGGTCCACAGTTATTATTTTAAAAGATGAAAATTACTAAGAAATTACCTGGCAATGATTGTTATATTAATTTTGACCTTTACAAAATAAGGAGACACTGCACAGAACTTTCAAAGAAAATGAGCGTACACAAGCGGAAGCGGACCTCTTCAGCTTATCCAGAAGGATATTACGGGCACTTGTTATTCAGGGTATTCGCTTACAATTATGAGCTTTGTGGTTACATTTCAGTACATGTGTTACTAGTTTACTTATATAGAAAAGAAGGGGAAAAAAAAACAAACAAGGAGTTGAGTATACACCAAAGTGCTTTGATTAATAAGCATTTCACTCGTTCTTTACCGAAAGCAGAAGATAGAAATCATGTAAAAGGCATTGACTGTCTATTCATTTACAACCATGGATTCAGTCTCGTCAAGTCACATGAGAAAAGGTACAGATAAAATCAATTATGAGATATTAAAAATAATTCCTGTTTCAGTAACCCGAGCAAGTTTCCGACATGTTCCAAGTAGACAATGCTAGCGGCAACACATCTACACTATTTCAAAAATACTTTCTTCTCTTGCCGATATAGCACTTCCATTCCAACCCTCTTCACACAACGTCGATACCGAGGTCGTACCCTCATGCAAACTGCATCCCTTAAATTATTTTGTCGGAAAGTTTTTTCTACATCTTTGACAGCAAAAAAAAATTCCTAAAAATATATGCAAATTTTCACAGAGTTTAAAATAAGAATTTAGTACAGTTAAGAAAGTAACATGACGATGAAGTGTACAACAGAAGTCCACCGTTCCAACACTTAGAATTTATAACTTATATATTTCTGTTCTCTTTCAACCTCAAAGCAGAAAAAAATAACATTTTATTATGGACAATTCAGTTTGTCCTGCACTTTACAATGAGTTTAGAGTCATGAATGTGCATAGTATGCTCATAGAGATTCATCCATGTTTCTAACTTAGGTGCGACCAAAAACAATCCCCGTTCATTTTACCTCACACATTTAAGAATAAACGGGAAATGGTAAAGAGCATGTTAAATTACTTTTACGATAAAAATACTGCAAAAAAGTCTGTGGAGTTCCATTAATCCGAATTTCATCTCACAACCCGTCACATCCCTACTCACATTTAAGTCTATGTAAACTTTGTCAAGCTCACAGATTAACCAAAGGTTTCGAAAGAATTTCTCAAAAGAAAGAAATGACTATGAGCCGAGCTGTGATTTCCAAATGGAAATGCAGAACTTTGGAGTATTATTATGACCATCCAAGAAATGACCAGGCCCAAAATCACTGTCTGACAATCTGATAGAAAAATGACTACCAAAACTTGATGAACATGCACGTCTGTTGTACAATACTGAGATACTTGCATATGGATGACACTTTACCTGCATTACGTTTACTAAAAACTTGGCCCACGGCGAATTCCAAAAATGTCTCACATCAATCAGGGAGTATGCACTACGTCTGTCTAAGTTGAACAGAAACTCCAACGTGCTCCAGCGACTATAACCTATATTCCCCTGTGGCGAGGTGGATGAGTAGGGAGGAGCCGGCACTCGGCATTCCGCCTGATGCGGCGGCTCTGCGCAGCTCTGCGCGTGCGCGTCTCCAAACGTGTCGCCTGTCGCCTTCGGCGCTTGTCGCGGCGCTGCCGCCCGGGGATTGCCTACTGCCCGGGCGGATAGGCCGGCCGC
Organism: Frankliniella fusca; assembly: GCA_029379305.1. Taxonomy (NCBI): domain Eukaryota; kingdom Metazoa; phylum Arthropoda; class Insecta; order Thysanoptera; family Thripidae; genus Frankliniella; species Frankliniella fusca. Next base: position 88,662 of record JAHWGI010000011.1, read on the forward strand.
GCGCAGCGGCACATGATGGGCGGCGGGCTGTTTTCGCCCATATCTCGAGTAGGATGGTATGAAATTTGAGATAATCGGGGAAATGACCTGATCTTTGATGTAAGCACGTACGTAAAAATCCGAGCTGATCGCTCATTTACCGAGAAACCTCTTGTCCAATGACATTGCGCTCGCTGCCCGTAGGGACACGTATGGCTTTCCTCAGCTATAGCTCCTCAACTTTTGAAGATAGATGGGGAGTCAAAGCGAAACGATTGTAGGTAAAAGCCTAAGGTTTCCATCAGTATAAATACTTTTTTGATCCGACGTACCCAGCTCCGTGGAGTGGCTCGAGAATTTTGCCAGTTCGGCCAGATAATCTCTTGTACAATGGTATCGCGCTCGCTGCCCGTAGTGACACGTATGGCTTTCCTCAGCTATAGACTATTCCGGCGGGAGCGCGGAGAAGACAACACGGAAGAACAAGAGGGCCCGTGATTCGTTGCGCGATCTCCCCCACCACTTTGCGAAGGTGGTGGGGGAAGCCGCTCGACGAATCACGGGCCCTATTGTTCTTCCGTGTTGTCTTCTCCACGCTCCCGCCGGAATAGTCTATAGCTCCTAAACTTTTGAAGATAGATGGGGGTCGAAGCGAAACGATTGTAGGTAAAAGCCTAAGCTTTCCAACGGTATAAATACTTTCTTGATCCTACGTACCCAGCTTCGTGGATTCACTGGAAAAACAAAGGTGCTATCTAATGCCTTCTAAAGGCGTTACTGAAATAGTGCCTTTAGAAAACCGCTATCGCCTCCCAAAGGTGCTATTTTCGGCCCTATTCTTGCCTATAGGGGCCGTACACAAAATATGTCACGCACTTTGGGGGAGAGGGTTTGGTCGGATGTGATGTGAGGGTGATTTGGGGGAAAGGGTGGGGCAATGTGAGCTTGACGTCGCCTTTTCGCAAACTCAGAAAACCATGTCTACAGCGCACAGCGCAGCGGTAGCACTGTGGCAGCGCTGTGGCGGCTCGGGCGGCCGATTGAAGGTTTTTGGTAAAAATGTCGTAGTATATATGTAATTATGTCTTCTACACATAAATCTCCTATAAAAATTTTTCTTTACAAGCAAAGTGTCTTTTTTTAGTTTAATAGATAATTTTTCTAACCGTGTCCCATTTTTTTTTCGAAAAACGTGACGTAACCGGGTAAAGGGGTGGGGGTGGGGGGGCTCGGATGTGATGAGTGGGTGGTTAAGGGGAGGGGGGGAGTCGAAAATCCCGAAAAATTGCGTGACGTACGTATTTTGCGTACGGCTCCTTAGTTCGTGGCTATTCCTTAATCATTCTTGATGATGGTCATGTCAAATCTCATTCTTCACCTCCGTAGTCGAGGGGGAAACAACTCTGAATTTTGATGTACAAACGTAGTAGATCTTACTTATTTTTCGGGAATTTTTGTGAATTTTAAAAGTCGATTATCGTAATTTTTTCTCATTAAAACTTTTGTAATTTTGTGAATTTTCCCGAAATTTTCTGAATGGCTAGGTACAGGCGCGGTTTAAGGGGGGTGGGGAGCCATCGCCCCCTCCTCCGGCCACTACATAGCTGCCTGGAAAGTAGGCAAATATCGCGACAAAACCCCTGTATGTAGGCAACCTGTGGTGCCCCCTCCCCCCCAGTCGGACCTCAAACCGCGCCTGGCGAGGTATACAAAAATTCCAGAGTATTTTCCCCCTCGTTCTTCGTGGTCCGTAGGACATGTACCGTTTGCACACGTGATCCATTCATTCCGCGAGTTACGAATTTCCGAAATGACGTACGGAATACCGAAAAACAATATAGGGAGAGTGTGTATAAAGGTGCCCCCACAATCAACTCATCGGGAGGTGACGGAACGATATTTTGTGTACCAGGAATTTAATTCCTCCTTCCCCCTGCGCTTGTGCTCTCCGGGTAGGCCGCCACCTTCACACGAGTGCTTGACGGGTTGGCCTCTCCAATTTGTCGCAGGCGTTCCGCCTCGGTAACGGCCATTGTGGGGACGCCATAGAGGTCATCAAATCTTGTGTGCAATGCCGATATAATACCGTCTCTAGAGCAGCGTCCCTTCTGTTATAAAAATTTCGCTATTTTATTATTTTTAAATTTACGACTTGGTCGTAACTTGACGATGAAAAAATTAATTTTTGGCGACATTTTTTAACGCTGCGGGCTTAAACAGTGTGTAAAACGTGAACACTTTGGCCCTTTACTCACGATTTGTGTCGAGTACGATCGAAATCGTACATAACCGACCGCATTTGCACATTTACGACGTACTTAAGTTGAAAATTTACGACTGAAGTCGTAAAATGACGAATGAAGCTGTGTTTGACATCCTGTGCCAGAAATTTACGATCGGTCTTAAAATTTGAATCCAAGTCGTAAATTTACGACTTCGTTCGTTTTAAAACAAACTATCTAGATGAAAAAGATTAGCGACAAATTTGTCATTTACGAACGACAAATGTCGTGACTAGAAAGTATTGCTTGAAAACGAAATTGTTCTCGAAAATGTCCGAAATTTACAACCATTTTTCACAGTGATATGACGGTAAAACAAATGTTGGTTTAGTGAACTAAATTTTAGGGCAAGTAACCCCGATTTTTTTACGGGTCGTATCAACTAATTGGTTCTCTGGGAGTGAAACTATCTCACAACTTAGATATCCTGAATGGAAAATTCTCACACCTGCAAGTGTGTGGCTCACAACTTGGCTTTCCCTTTTACTGGAAGAGATTCCAAAGGGGCGATTTATATTTCAGTATTATTTTCTGTGGGCGTGTTGCTTTCGAACCAGTGGCGCGCAATGATGCAAATAAAAGCGGTAAATTAATGTGCGCGCGCCATATAGAGCAGAAAAATAGGAGACATAAATAGAATGCATATCCGTTGGACCGCGATCATCATTGTGTCGCAACGCCCCGAGTCCCAGCCGCTGCCGCCGTACTGTCAGAAAAATCGTACCTAAGTACACTAGAGGCACGATAATGTACTGGTCGAGTCCTTGCCTGCTCTGAGTGTACATGGCTGGTACGGTCTTTTGGGGTACGAAGTATGCCATGGCTTTATCTTATGATTACTGTACACGTACCTCATGAAAGACCGTACTAGCAAAGTACACGCAGAGCAGGCAAGGACTCGACCAGTAAATGATTGTACTTTTAGCGCACTTTATTCTGACAATGCGTGCCCCGACGACCTATCACTTGTCCCCGCCCCCGCCCCGCCCCTGCCCCGCCCCTGCCCCGCCCCTGCCCCGCCCCTGCCCCGCCCCTGCCCCCCAGACGATCCGTGGGTCAGACCCCCCGCTTCCATTGCACATCACATGGAGATTGTACCACTTTTTCTGACTTCGAAAAGAGAGCGCACTGCGCACTGGTCGAACCCCCACCACTGCGCATACCTAACATCCTAGGCCAGATTTCCAGAGGTTTCCGGAGGTTTTTGATGTCTCCATAGGTACCCTGGGTGCCCTCAGATTTCTTTTGGCCTGGATACCTCTAGACACCCGAGCAATCGTTTGGAAACTCCTGTAAACCTGGCCCAGGGGTTGAAATGGGGGCGGCTGGGCGCGCTGGTGTTTGTTCGACCAGTGCGCTTTTGATTTTGTCGATTTTTCTTTGGGGGGTGGGGGTGGGGGGAGGGGGGGCTTTAGAGTGCTGTTAGGATGGTTAGGGGAGCCTAGGAAGATCTCTCCCTACCCCTAGCCAGAGTGAGAGGATAACTCAAAAAAATTGCTTAAACCGGTAAAAAAAAAAATACTCAGTTTTTTTTAGAAACAAAAAAACATTCTTAGTTGCTTGAACCAAGAATCATTTCTCTTACTATAAGAATCTGTTTTATTGGTTTAAGCAATTTTTATTGGCCGCATTGGATAACACTCGGTAAAGTGACCCGGGCAATGGCGAGTGATATCCCTTGACTGATGACCTGCGCAAGTGAGAGGCGTATTCTTCAAAACTCCGTTTCAAATTACAAATCCAGGTTTTGAATAAAAATTTAATTTTACAATTTAGTGTGTATAAATGAGATATCCGTTCAGAAAAAAATATATTTATCAAAGAAAGCGAGAACGAACAATATAGTATTGCTGGTAGGACAGCGAGCCGGCTGCTGAATAAAGCGTGCCGCGCCGCGCGGGGCCGGGCCAACAGTCCCCAGACCCACGTCAACAGACACGGCAGTACTGCAGCCCCCGGCGCGGCCGCTAGGGGTCCTCTCACTGCACATCGTCACACTCGTCGCACAGCACCTGCACGCCCGGCAGCGCGGCCCGCACCGCCGCGAGCTGCTCCCTGCAGCCCCTATCTGTGTGTATGCAGCCCCTTCTCCGCAGCACGAGCCTCCTGAGCGCCCGCAGCCCGCACCGCCCCAGCAGGGAGTGTAGGTCGCTCCAGTAATGTGGCCACACTCGATTCCCCCCAGGCGGATCGCCAAACTCCAGCTCCAGCTCCTCCAGCGTGCCGCCGTGGGCCTGCAGCAGGGACTGCAGGGTGGCGCGGGGGAGGCAGCGCACGCAGAGCCACCGCAGGCCGCTGTGTCCCGGCGGCAGCGCGCCCAGCTCGGGGGGCGCAGCGTCCAGGGCGGTATCACAGTACAGGCGCAGCCTCCGCAGCCGCGGCATGGCGTGCACGACGCGCAGGTGGGGCTCGGCGGGGAAGACCACCTCCAGCCGCTCCACCGTGGGGGCGGCGCGCTGCAGCAGCTCCAGGCTCCAGGCGGGGTCCCAGTCGCACCGCACCTCGACCAGCCGCACCACCTGCAGCAGGACACAGAGTCACTCGGGGAGCACGGGCGCGCAGCTCAGCGGGGCAGGGACAGCTGCAGGCGCGCAGCCGGGGACAAACACCTTAGGGGGAACCCCTCTCTCCCACAATGAAATTAGGCAACGTAATGAAAAATGGGATTTAGGAAGGAGTAGGGATTTAAAATTACCGGTAATATACAATTGTTTGGTAATTTACTGTAAATTACCGTAATTTTAGGTAAAATTTGGTAATATTCAAAACACAGCAAATATATCTGCAACTGTTGGTCTGAAGTGTGCAAGGTATTGTGTTAAGACCTTTGACTATCTCAATAATTTTAAGAGTTGAATCGGCATACTTTTAGCAACTAATTTCTCATTTAAAATAGAAATATAGGCCTGTTTTAAAGAAATAATTTTGTGCCAAAATTTTGCGTGATCTACCTGGTTTGATTGAGTAGTGAGTTTACTGCTTAGACATGGTATAACAAAGTTTACATACATTGTTAAATTCCCCGTAAGAATTTCAATGCTTTGCAAACTGCAAGGTGCTTTTTTTGCAATTACGAATTTGTAAATTTGTGTTTAAGTCTTGCTTCTAAAACAACAAAGATTTGCTTTACAATTGCAAATAAATTTTTTGTATCTGTTTTGCCAAAATTTTTCCTGATTTTCAGACCATTTTACACTAAATTGCCCTGGGTTATAACCACAGTGTTCTAGAGAAGAAAGTGAGGCAAAACACTAGTAAAATTCGTGTTCCGTGAAAGTTACAACAAATAACCAACATTTCACCAAATTTTTCCTGATATTTTACTTGTTTTTAACCACCCACCTAGCCCTACTTGGTGGTAGGAGAACGAGTATTGTTCCCAGTGCAGTGTAACACCATAACATGATCCCATTTGTATCTCAGATCACAGAATACCTACAGACATGACAGTTATACCATAACATTTAAAACTGGGAATGCTGATGATGTTACCAACTATGAACATTTTTTTGAGTTCAATAGAATAATTTTGAGAACACTTAACAAATCTTGGCGATTTTTGTGTTGTCCATAACCCACACTAACTAGCGGAGTTTTCAATCTTATTATCGACAATACCTTCAGACATGGAACTTGCACTAATCAAAACTAGGAGCCTTCTTTAAAATTTTCTTCATGAATCTTTTACCACGTTTAATAGTAATATATTGAGAACACTTAACAAATTTTCTGTCTTCATTCTGATTTTAAGTCCCGCGAGTCAGCCCGTGCTGCCTTGTGCGCCCCAACAATAGAACCCGATCGGGGCCCGAGTCCCGAGGTCCCGAGCAGAGCAGGGCCAGGCGGCCAGGCGCGGATCCAGACAACTCCGAAGCTCCGAAGAGGGGGAGGGCGAGGCAGGTGGGCGAGGACGCCGAGGGGGGAATAAGCTTGTTGCCTACATTCAGGAGAATTGTGGTTTATTTTGCCTAGGCAGTTTACGGGCCCAAGAAGCCTTGCCAGCCTTCCCGCTGGACCTTGCCTGATGAACAGGAACCAAGGCATTATTTTTCGGGCAAAAAAAAAAGGGTCTTTCACACCCTTACAAAATCTGAGATGAAGATGGACTGATTTAGTTTTAAGTTTCTACCTGTGACACAAAATTAAGTGAAGAACGAGTTCCTAATTTACCACAAAAGTAATTTAGTGTTTACTTCTCCCTTGTTTTTTTTACTTCCCTGATACGATTTTTTACTCGTTCTTTACCTTACTTTACTACTTTCTTAAAGTAAGGTAGTAATGAGAACAAGTATTGTGCTCAGTGAGGTGTAATTTAGTGACGCATTTTCATCTCATAATATATCATACTTATGATAGAAGTAAATTGATGATTTGAATCTTAAAACGTTTTTAAAAAACTCGTGATAGAACTTTTTTTCAGTTACGTAAATTTTTTTTGCAGAAAAATACTAATAATGAAACACATACACACTTCAGTGAGGTTGCAGGTTAACCAACACACTTCACTCATATATCAACTCAGTTTTATAGTTTTCATGTTTTTAAAATGAGCATAATTTTGCCTACAATTTTTTTTTTTTAAACAAATTACAGTATACAACCTACAATATTCATTCAAAAATCATCCACTATAACACTTTAATTTTTCAAGATTTTCGAGAAGATCGAAACTTTTGCGGGCTGACTACTACTGTACTGTGGCGATATCTTTCAAAACACAGCTCATTGTTGCATGACAATATACTACAAACAGTTATTGACAAAATTATACGTTTTATATTATGAGATAAAAATGATCATGAGATTAGGGCAAAGAACGAGTTTCTTTTAATAGTACCAAGTAGTTGGTACTAATTCTTTGCTTCTTGTTTCCCCTGAGTTTCAGGTTTTCAAGGTTTTTCAGAGTTGTGGCAACCCTGGAGGCAGACCTCCTGGAACCTGGCCACAATGGCGAGTGTTCGATACAGGGCCATCACAACTCGCGAAGCGTGCGGTGCGTCCGTGCAGCGCGCGGCCCGAGAGGTCGATGGCGCCCCGGCGCGCTGGTGCTGGACACTTACCCCCTGCGCCTCCTGCAGCGCGGCTGCCTTCTCCTCCAGGCGGCGGCCGGGTGCACTCTCGCTGAGGTCTTCCACATTCATCTCCCGCGAGGGCAGCACCTCGGCAGGTGGAGGGTCCAGGGCTGCAGCTGGAGGTCGCGCAGCTGCAGGTGGGGGCTCCAGGGCTGAAGCGGGAGGGCGCGCAGCTGCAGGTGGGGAGCCATCTCCTGCGGGACCATCTGCTCCGCTCTGCATACACATAAATTGCGCTCATTTTACAAAGACAATTAATCTCTCTATGTATTGTGCAACACAAATCTTGACTCTTCGAAGGTTTTATCTGGATACGTGATTTGTGATTTGTAGATAGCCAATATCGGTGCGGAAGCAACCCTCTCGTGAGCCTTGCCTACCTCAGTGAGTGCGGCCCTACTGGCCACCAAGACCCAGAGGGCCTTGGTCAGGGGGTCCTCGTTGTTGGCCAGGGTGCCGTTGAGCTGACGGCCGCCGGCGCGCAGGGTGAGGTCCCAGGACGGCGCGGAAAGCAGCGTGAGGGCGTGCAGAGCCTCCTCGCCCTGGCACTGCACGTCCTGGAGCAGCGCGGCCGCCTCCTGCAGCGCGCCCGCGGGCACCTGCTCCTGGAGCCTCCTCTCGGCGGCCGTGGCGTTGAGCACGGCGTGCTCGTCCCAGCAGCGGCGCGCGGCGGCGGCGCGGCAGTCCGAGCACCAGCCGCGGCGGAGCCTGCGGGGGCAGAGTTGTCGGTGAGCAGCAGCTAGAGTTCGCAATCGGGCGGACAAGAGCTTTGCGTCTCTCTCACTCTGGTTCGCGTCAGATGAGAGGGAGAGAGATAGAAGATGGCGGGTGCAATGGCCCTTTCCCGCCCGATTGCAAACACTATATAAGCAGCTCAAGGAAACCATCGCAGCAGGCTGTCAGGACATATTTCACCAGCAAAGAAGCTTCAATATCAAATAATGCTCACCTTTTGCTGCCCTTTTCCTCCATTAGCCGAAGGAGAGAGAAGTTGTTAGGGAGGTCTTTCGGGTCGACGATAAAGACCTAAAGAACAGAGGCTGATTTAGCCCGAGGCACTGGTCTGCGCTACAAATTTGTGGCACTATTCATGACAGCAAGTGCTTGGTGCACTCAGGCAAGATGGAAGGTCGGACTCACCGTGCGGCAGGTCGGGCACTCCCTCCTTTCGCACCGCTGCAGGCACTGCAGACACACCGTGTGCCCGCACGGCACCACGGTCTTGGGGACGCGAGCGGCCTGGTCGAGTGCCTCGAGGCAGATGTCGCACTCCATGGCGACGGCGGGCACAACTGGCTACGGCGCGTAATAGCCGAGGGCTCCTCTGTTCCGTTGATGCGTTACGCGCGGCAGCCAGTCATCAGCTGGTCAGGAGCTCGGCCAGCGAATCCTCTTCCTCGGAGCGCTCTTCTCAGGGACACGGGGCGCGCAGCCCGGCCTGAAAGCAAAGGCACGCTCAGAGACTGGACAGGGACGGTGGGGGAGGGTTATGCGGATGGAAATAATTGGAATGGTTTCCCGAAAATTGCCTTTTAGCTTAACATAAAATGTCAGTAATAGATGGGCAACTTCAAAAAATAATTATGGTTGTGGCACTGCAATATTACAAAAAAAGAAAACAAAAGAGTGGCTGGGTCCACAGTTATTATTTTAAAAGATGAAAATTACTAAGAAATTACCTGGCAATGATTGTTATATTAATTTTGACCTTTACAAAATAAGGAGACACTGCACAGAACTTTCAAAGAAAATGAGCGTACATAAGCGGAAGCGGACCTCTTCAGCTTATCCAGAAGGATATTACGGGCACTTGTTATTCAGGGTATTTGCTTACAATTATGAGCTTTGTGGTTACATTTCAGTACATGTGTTACTAGTTTACTTATATAGAAAAGAAGGGGAAAAAAAAACAAACAAGGAGTTGAGTATACACCAAAGTGCTTTGATTAATAGCATTTAACTCGTTCTTTACCGAAAGCAGAAGATAGAAATCATGTAAAAGGCATTGACTGTCTATCCATTTACAACCATGGATTCAGTCTCGTCAAGTCACATGAGAAAAGGTACAAATAAAATCAATTATGAGATATTAAGAATAATTCCTGCTTCAGTAACCCGAGCAAGTTTCCGACATGTTCCAAGTACACAAGGCTAGCGGCAACACATCTACACTATTTCAAAAATACTTTCTTCTCTTGCCGATATAGCACTTCCAGTCCAACCCTCTTCACACAACGTCGATACCGAGGTCGTACCCTCATGCAAACTGCATCCCTTAAATTATTTTGTCGGAAAGTTTTTTCTACATCTTTGACAGCAAAAAAAAATTTCCTAAAAATATATGCAAATTTTCACAGAGTTTAAAATAAGAATTTAGTACAGTTAAGAAAGTAACATGACGATGAAGTGTACAACAGAAGTCCACCGTTCCAACACTTAGAATTTATAACTTATATATTTCTGTTCTCTTTCAACCTCAAAGCAGAAAAAAATAACATTTTATTATGGACAATTCAGTTTGTCCTGCACTTTACAATGAGTTTAGAGTCATGAATGTGCATAGTATGCTCATAGAGATTCATCCATGTTTCTAACTTAGGTGCGACCAAAAACAATCCCCGTTCATTTTACCTCACACATTTAAGAATAAACGGGAAATGGTAAAGAGCATGTTAAATTACTTTTACGATAAAAATACTGCAAAAAAGTCTGTGGAGTTCCATTAATCCGAATTTCATCTCACAACCCGTCACATCCCTACTCACATTTAAGTCTATGTAAACTTTGTCAAGCTCACAGATTAACCAAAGGTTTCGAAAGAATTTCTCAAAAGAAAGAAATGACTATGAGCCGAGCTGTGATTTCCAAATGGAAATGCAGAACTTTGGAGTATTATTATGACCATCCAAGAAATGACCAGGCCCAAAATCACTGTCTGACAATCTGATAGAAAAATGACTACCAAAACTTGATGAACATGCACGTCTGTTGTACAATACTGAGATACTTGCATATGGATGACACTTTACCTGCATTACGTTTACTAAAAACTTGGCCCACGGCGAATTCCAAAAATGTCTCACATCAATCAGGGAGTATGCACTACGTCTGTCTAAGTTGAACAGAAACTCCAACGTGCTCCAGCGACTATAACCTATATTCCCCTGTGGCGAGGTGGATGAGTAGGGAGGAGCCGGCACTCGGCATTCCGCCTGATGCGGCGGCTCTGCGCAGCTCTGCGCGTGCGCGTCTCCAAACGTGTCGCCTGTCGCCTTCGGCGCTTGTCGCGGCGCTGCCGCCCGGGGATTGCCTACTGCCCGGGCGGATAGGCCGGCCGCGCGCAGCGGCACATGATGGGCGGCGGGCTGTTTTCGCTCATATCTCGAGTAGGATGGTATGAAATTTGAGATAATCGGGGAAATGACCTGATCTTTGATGTAAGCACGTACGTAAAAATCCGAGCTGATCGCTCATTTACCGAGAAACCTCTTGTCCAATGACATTGCGCTCGCTGCCCGTAGGGACACGTATGGCTTTCCTCAGCTATAGCTCCTCAACTTTTGAAGATAGATGGGGAGTCAAAGCGAAACGATTGTAGGTAAAAGCCTAAGGTTTCCATCAGTATAAATACTTTTTTGATCCGACGTACCCAGCTCCGTGGAGTGGCTCGAGAATTTTGCCAGTTCGGCCAGATATAACCCGTGTGGGGACCTGTGGTGACACTCATGGCTTCCCTCTAGTCTAACTCCTCAACTTTTGAAGTTAGATGTGGGGTCAACGCAAGGCGGTTGTAGGTAAAAGTCCAAGCTTTCCACGCTATTTTTCCTGAGGCATTTATATGGCGGAACCGGGGATGGCAGCAGCAGCCGTCTGGAGGGTCATTAGGGAGCTCCCCGCAATAGTCTCGAACGGCTAACTTCCGGGTCGACTCTCGCTGGTTCGAGTCCAAAATCCCGTATGTATAGATATAGTTTCCAATGAGTCTTGAACTCGAACGATTGAGAGTCGACCCGGAAGTTAGCCGTTCGATACTATCGCAGGGAGCTCCCTAATGACCCTCCAGCGGCGCGGAGGAGAGATGGTAAAAGTGAGAGGAGAAACCGAGGGGAGGAGGAGGGAGTGAGAGGAACCGAAGCTGATGTACGTACAGGAGGAGAGAGAGAGTGGTAAAAGTGAGAGGAGAAACCGAGGGGAGGAGGAGGGAGTGAGAGGAACCGAAGCTGATGTACGTACAGGAGGAGCCGCGAGCAGGGCGGCGCGCAGCCCCAGCGCAGCAGCGGGAAGTTTAATTATTTACGCTGAGTTGGCCCGGGAGGGTGGCTACCCTGACGTGCCGGCAGGCTGATTCAGAAGAGCGCGCTCTCCTCGCCCTGTCTCTCTCGCACCTGTACGACGCACCCAATGAGTGCGAGAGAGACAGGGCGATGAGAGCGCGCTCTTCTGAATCAGTCCTCTGCTGCTCGGGGCGGTCATACTGCCAACGTAACGCGCGGTCAGTCCGCCGCGCCGACGGGGCAGCCAACTGTCGACGGATTGTTATAATATTTTCTCATGTTTCCTGCTCTGCTTCTGTTGCTGAAAGGTAAACAAACAAAAAAGTTACGGGAGACTAAGGAAAAGGAGGTGTAGGGTGGTGGAGTCTTGTCGAGTCTGCGATGAGCAGGGAGGGGAGGGCCCTCGCGCAGTTCGCGGCTCCGACGCGACTGGCACAACGCACTGTTGCAGGTGCAGGTGAAAGCTGGCCAGAAGTTTCGATGATAAAACTCTGGAGTGGTAGACGGGTTAATCCATCGCCTGGCTTGTTCAAAATAATAAGGAACACACATACATGTTTAGAGAGTTTACCTGGTAGGCAAGCAGCTTGACACATGTTACTGCGCCGCAGTGCCCCAGGGAGGACTTTACCCCTAGTGCCAGAGTTCCCCCCATCTCCAGGGTGGAAGGTACACTATACCTAAGGACAATGTGCCCGGGGGTACATCCAAAACTAAGGCCACGCCTCGGTTTTGGGACCGCAATTCATTGATACTAGTAAAAGTATTCACCAAAAAAGAACTGGGTGTAATTTTCGCACTTTTTTCCTGAGTATTTTTGCATTGTTTCCGACGATAACACGCTGTGCGTGCCGCGGTGCATAACAACACCAGCAGTGCTGAAGGGAGGACCCTAGCCGGGAGGGGGGGGGGGGGGTAAAGTCCATCTCGTCGCCTCTCCCCGCAGGCCATGACCAATCAGACTAATGGATCAGGCATAGTGCGCCGCTGATATCCGCATGGGGGTGGAAAAATGATTGTCACCTATAGGATTGGAGATTGAATCGGTTGCATCGCCAGCGGGAGGACTGGATGCTGCGTTTATTCCGCTCTCGCCACCTTCTTCGGGACAGTCCCATTAAGGCCCATTTATGGCACTATACTCTTCGAAGAGTACTATACAAAACTTGTCCCCAATCACTACGAAACATATTCGCAAGGGTTACGGGAAAATTTTACATGATGAATGTCGTAAAGTTGTTACCTTATCCAGTTTTATTGTTACGATAACTTTTTACGCCATTAGTTGATTTAGTTTTCTTGAAAAAATAAAAAAAAACTTGGAGCTTTGTCCACAAGAACTTTTAAAAAGGGCGGAAATTTGAGAAAAAACGTTTGTCCATTCCGTAGGCCCTGTCTTTTCCTACCCGCTACAAGCTTACACCTGAGCGGCAAAATTGCGAACGCTATAGTTTAACGGGAACTACCTGGAAATATATCCGCTGTAAAGTAAGGCACACTTTCAGTAGAGTGATTGTATTTTTTTATGAGGGCCTGTCGCTTAAGTTGGTTGTCCCTATCAAGCTGAGCTGTGGATGCTCCGTGGGTCCAGCAACAGCAACGTCAAGTATTAAGGGTAGAATGGGGGACTGGAGGCGCTTCGGCGTGGTGTTTCGCACTCTGCAAATCTAAGTGTGATACTACATGTCAGTTTAAACTGGGAAACTTTAGTTTCGCAGCTAGAACTGCAAAACTCATAAGTTCGACAGTTTAAACTGCAAAACTATCGAGTTCGTCAGTTTAAACTGCAAAACTGCCGAGTTCGTCAGTTTAAGATGCAAAACAGTTTCACGGTTTAAACTGACGAACTCGGGAGTTTTGCAGTTTAAACTGACGAACTCGGGAGTTTTGCAGTTCTAACTGCGAAACTAAAGTTTCGCAGTTTAAACTGACATGTAGTCTCACACTTCGGTTTGCAGAGCACCGTTGGGTCTGATGGAGCGATGGGACCGGCATGGCCCAGCTCTCTCTCTCTCTCTCTCTCTCTCACCCCTACGCCTTACCCCCGAACTCTTCTGTAAACAGACCGAGAGACCCTCGGAGACACCGGGTGACCTCCGAGCAGCTTTCCGCGGTCCTCCGGACCCTGCTTGAAGTCCATCGAGGGAACTTTCTTTCTTTTTAGCAGATGATACCAAAGGTAGCATCTGCTTTTACTCTCGATCTCGTTCGTCTTCTTAAAAAGGTTATGAGAAAATGGGGTTAATATATAAGAGAGGGCTGGGAGGGCGGGTGTCTCCGTAAAAACGGTCTAGCTACGTCAAAAACGTAACAGTCCTTACGTCAGTGACACGTCAGTGACACGTCAGTGACACGTCAGTGACACGTCAGTGACACGTCAGTGACACGTCAGTGACACGTCAGTGACACGTCAGTGACACGTCAGTGACACGTCAGTGACACGTCAGTGACACGTCAGTGACACGTCAGTGACACGTCAGTGACACGTCAGTGACACGTCAGTGACACGTCAGTGACACGTCAGTGACACGTCAGTGACACGTCAGTGACACGTCAGTGACACGTCAGTGACACGTCAGTGACACGTCAGTGACACGTCAGTGACACGTCAGTGACACGTCAGTGACACGTCAGCGACACGTCAGCGACACGTCAGTGACACGTCAGTGACACGTCAGTGACACGTCAGTGACACGTCAGTGACACGTCAGTGACAGTTTTATTTAAAAAATATCTATCATCTGCTTTTACGTTAGCGTTAGCGATGACGTTTTTTTCCCCTCTTGCAATTCTGTAACCAAACGGACACTTCTGTTTAGGTTATATGACGTCACAGTCGCATGCAAGTGAAAACAGTCACATTGGTTGGTTAACGTATTAAGATGTCATATGCCATGCTTCGGGGCAAGTGAATCGGCTAGGCTATACACTTGAATCGAATGTGTTTGGCTGATTCTCACAAGTGTGCCAATTATTGAACACCTGATGAGCATAGTAAATTAGACACTTGCAATAAAAATAAGAAACAATGACAGCTAAACTCTACGGAACAGATTTCATATTATAAGAAATTCAGAGCCACGTGAGCTGAAAACGAACTCCGTAAATACGAATGTATGTAAATGGTTATTTTTTTTCTTCAATATTTCCTGTTGTAAGAAGAAACGATGTTCTGTCACAATACTTTTATTTTAAAATTACATGTTTGGCTAAAAATGATAGCAATAAATTCCTTGTTATATCACAACATTTTATTTTTTTAATCAGTTGAAAAGTTCGCAAAACGATTTTCCGGTGGACTATGGCTTTCAGGAGTGTGCTTGTGGAGGGGAAACGAATGAAGCGGGTTTTGTGGCCAAGAAGGTGGCGGTGGTTGGTGTCGGGGAAGGCGTCCGCATGGCTAGCAGCCAAGGAAGGAGCAGACCAGCATGCCGGTGTGAGCAGACACGGCCGTATGAGTGCTGAGAGAGAGAGAGAGAGAGAGAGAGAGAGAGAGAGAGAGAGAGAGAGAGAGAGAGAGAGAGAGAGAGAGAGAGAGAGAGAGAGAGAGAGAGAGAGACGTGGAAGACGGGGAAGGGGTGGAAGGGGAGGGAGCGACGTTTGGCTCGGGCTATTGGGTGCATCTCGGGAATCCAAGTCCCAACCGGTCCCAACCACGGTCACTGGCTTCAAAAATATAGATATATCTAAATTTTCGTTTGATTTACAATCAAATGGTGATGTGCTGTAAAATCAGTAAATTAATCAATAAAGAAAATTTTGCAGGGACTCAGTCCTCGAAAAATACAGATCGCAACAATAAGTCATCACAATACTGTGGCTTCAAAATATAATGCAAAATCATAACCTTCAAGAGCTAGTTAAAGTCATACCTCGCCCAAATTGAATGACGTCGTGCAGCATTTAGCATTTCTCTACACCACTCAATTAGATCAATGTCCGCTGAAATCACTCAAAGAAGAGTCATGTGCAAATGTGCATTGCCAAAACTATCGTCGGAAGAACTGTAACGGCTGTAACAAAAGAAAGTTAATTTACCGCGCTCGATATAAATCCACCATGTGGCTCTCTAGAGAACGAGTTTCAAGTCTCTTCGATTTACACACTGATGAAATTTCTTGTGATTTCCCAGCACTAGCTCGATATGAGGCAATTGTGAAATCCCAACAATTCTTTGTAGTTCGAAATGAAGGATTTCACTATCGTAATTTGTCACGATCACCATTTTTCACGGTGCTTCGCTTCGCGATCCCTTTGGTTATCGAGGCCGCGAACTCCTCCGCGCTTTCGGAGGAAAATGTAAATAAATGTACCAAATATACTGATGGCGATGGTCACTGCTCCGCGCTGCCGACTTATTCCGCAAAGAGCGCTCTGCTCGCTCTGTCCCTCTCGCACCTAGACGGCGAAGCCTACGGGTGCGAGAGAGACAGTGCTTTCGCGTCAGGGCGGGGAGCGAATTGGTGCGCTGCCAGCCACGAGAGGGCACCACTACTGGCGCCTGGCGCCGCCGACCAGCCAGCCAAACCAGCCCCATTTGATTTTGCCGCCAAATTTTCTAAAGTACGCACAACGTCAGCGTGGTGGACAATGACATCGATTCATGAGATGAGGCAGGAGGGGGGGGGGCATCTCGCGCACCAAAGGAAAGAACCGGCGCGCGGGGCCTTCCGATATACCCCTTCCTGATCCCCCCCACTCATTCTGGGTCACGATTTCAGCTCGTGCTAGAGAGAGAGAGAGAGAGAGAGAGAGAGAGAGAGAGAGAGAGAGAGAGAGAGAGAGAGAGAGAGAGAGAGAGAGAGAGAGCTGCAAAATAGAACGCCCAGCGGGGTTGTGCAGGGGCCGGCGCGCGGGTACGAGGGCGGCGAAAGAAAAACAGCGAGAGATAGGCGGCTTCTCCAGCACGCACACACGAAATTCCTTCGAATTTTAAATTCACGTACCAAGAGATTTCAAATATAATCTGCTGGAACAATTTGACTGTTTTGTTTTGTATTTGTGATTGAAAATCTGCAAAAGTACTGCATGCACCGCACTGACTAATTCATCACTGATCAAACAAAGGCAGGATATCCAAGCTTTTAAAGGTACTACAGCTCCAAAGGCATAGTTAGTTCATACTGATAATAATTGAATTTTAAGACTTATTTTCTTAATCAACTCAAAATTCCGCTTTAAAAGGCCTGCGTGATAGGGTTCTGTTGTAAAATGGCATTAATTAATTTCATATTTTTTAAATTGCTTTTCATTTGCTGACCGCTAATCAGAAAGCTATCACATGTAGGTTCGTTTGACGCGGAATTTTGCGAGGAAAGCCATTATCTATCCTAAACTGTCATTGGTTTGCTCATTAAGAAAATGTTTTGGGAAAAACTGAAAAAAATACACTTTTGTTTGTACCTCTAAAACGTGTTTCACGCCCCTGAAAAAGTAGAACACGACAGCACCTTCGTTTTTCCAGTGTATCGCTTGACCGACTGCAAACAACACTTGGGTGGGGCCGGTTGAAGAGTGGTTGGGCGGGGCGGGGCGGGGCGGGGCGGGGCGGGGCGGCTGGACCGCTGCGCTGCAACTTTACCATAATACAATTGGTGCTGCAGCAGCAGGTACAGGTGTGGCGGACATCCCGTTGACGGACTTGTTTAATTAATGTTGTGGCTCGCGGGCAGCGAGAGGGGCAGGGGAGGGGGGGGGGAGAATGGGGGGTGCAAACGAACCCTGAATTAGTTTCGAGCCAATCGGGGCTCTGCGGTCACCAACTCAGCCTGCCGTCCACCGCCGCCAAGCCTGCAGGCTGATTCCGCGAGATGGCCCTCGTGCCTCCGTCCTTGTCGCACCCGTGGCGGTGCCTTGTGATGGGGGTGGCGGGGCCCCGTGAGTGCGACAAGGACAGAGGTGCGAGAGCGATCTTCCGAATCAGACGGCCTGCCTGCCGGGTCTGGTCTGCCTCCTCTCAAATTGGCGTCCAGACGAGCAAAGCCGTTGTTGCTGGCAGGCGACCGGCAACTCAGCTCCCTCCCCTCCCTCTCCCTCCCTCCCTCCCTCCCTCTCCCTCCCTCCCTCTCCCTCCCTCCCTCTCCCTCCCTCCCTCCCTCTCCCTCCCTCTCCCTCCCTCCCCCCCTCCCTCTCCCCGCGGCTGCCCAGCGCTCCAAGACGACCGCACGAAGCTGCGAGCCGAGGCCTTAGCCGCAAAACTAAAACACCTAGGGAGTATTGTAGGGAGGGATGAGGGAGGGGGGGGGGGGACCCCCACTGGGGATAGGGAGGGTTGAGGGAGGGGTGGGGGAGTGGGGGTGGGAGAGGGGTGTAACACTTTAAAAAATAATGACGGTGAAAACTTGCGAAAATCACCGCTAATTCCTTTGACGGTGTCCACCGTAGTAATGGTGCTTCCCTACAACGGCGCCCATACCATACTCGTAATTTTCGAATCCACGTCATGGACTGCCAAGTACGGCTTCACCGCACTTGAGACCTTCGCGCACCGCGAAAATGAGGTACTGCCGCGCCGTAGTCTGCGCCGGTCTGCGCTCCGCAGTCGGTTTCTAAAAGAATAAGGTACGGGACACCGTAGTTGGTTCCGTACTATACAAATTTTTCCCCAATTATTATTATTATTATTATTATTATTATTATTATTATTATTATTATTATTATTATTATTATTATTATTATTATTGTATTATTTTTTTAGTAAAGAGGGCTGGGACGGATGATGGGGGTGAGAGAGGGTTAAGAGCGAGGGGGCCCCGCACTACTCGTGAAATCCTATGGACAAACCCGGGGAAATCTCGACGAAGTTCTAGGAATCATCTCGATGAAATCATTAAAAATACAACTAAGAGAAATATGATGAAATGTCAAAGAAATCTTTCAAAATCGCAGAGAAATCTAGTGTTTAAAAGTAGGTTACCTGCAAGTGAGCGACACTTTTACACTTTGTTGGGTTTCTAGTGGAGTTCGTAATGCATTTAAAAAAAATGGGAACATAAAGAAAGAAAAAGGGCTCACTGTCGAGTCCTCTGTGGAGCCAGTTGTGACTCGCGAGGGACAAAACCGCGGTGTCACACATAACACGCAATCTAAATTAATGGAGGGCCAAAATAATAAAGGTAGACTGTGCTGTGTGGGCGCCGCTGGTGGACGGGTGCTTCTACGAGTATCATGCACCATATTCTCCTCTACGCCTTAGGTACTGTGCACAAACCACGTGGCCGGTTTTAGGCCACTTTTTGACCCCCTCCCCCCCCTCTGTGACCATGTGTGGAATTTTCGCCAACCTCCCCCATTTCCACGTGGCTTCTGCAATTTTCTCAAAAAACGCTTATTTGACGATTTTTATCGATTTCTAGTGAAAAAGCGCGTTTTTCGAGCAAATATTTTTTTTTACGTTTGCAAAGTTCGAGTGTATTGGAACAGAAATACCATTTTCGCGGAAAAATCAAGTGGAAAGGAATGCTGAAATCAAGAAAACTTCAAGTTTTTTTCAATCTAGAATGTTTTAGTGAGATTTGTTTGGCAAGAGGGTTTCCACGTGACCCGGCCCCTAACCCCCCCCCCTCCCCCCCTGTGGCCGGGCGTGGCTTTTCGCGACCCCACCTCCCACCCCAAAACCGGCCACGTGGTTTGTGCACAGCCCCTTACAAGGACTCGTTTTTGTAAGCCCCTGTGGAGTGCAGAAACCAGCGTACGGCTATGATAACAGAGATAATACGAAGGAGTTCGGCTTTGTCGCGTAAATTTCAAAACCACACAGGAAAACAATGTCCGATTTTTTTGAGGTAAAGGGGAAAACTTCGAGGAACTCCATGATTCTGAGGTAAACTCCGAAGATTTTAAGGAAGTCTCTTCAAAAAGTGGGGTAGTTTCAATCATACTTTAGGGAAACATCCCGATGAGTTTCCCCTTAAAAATGACAAAGTTTTCCCGTCTTTCTCAAAAAATCCGATTTTGTTCTTGCCGTGTTTGTTGCACTGATTTGCTCCTCAACTTATGTCTATGTTCTAGGAAACGGAGTTACCAACTTCTTTGTTGGTTTTTGATAAAGCCTTTAAAAGTAACTCACGAATTACAATTTGCGCCTATTGTAAAAGTAATCCTTTCAAATTAATTGAAGAAAAATTTGTAGTTTGAGAAGCAGGTGTAATGACGAAGGGGTCCGAAAATTGAAAGATACGATCTGAGAGTGCGCAGCAATCAAACTGGCAATAACTGGCCGATCTTCTTGACAGACGAGGCCCGCTACTGTAAGTCCCGTAAGTCGCAAAGGCGGGGGATTTAGGAGGAAAAAAGGCCAGCTGATGCAGGGGAGGTAAACAGCAGGTGGTCCATGCCTCGGGCGGGAGAGGGTTGAGGATCAGGTGTGTTCGGACGCCTCCGAGGATTATACACAGGACGCTGCTCACCACCACAACGAGAATGGAAGCAGTTTCTTCGTTTTCGTCTCCGCGGTTCTGAAAACGGTTCCGAACAGAAGTCTGCTCTACCACAGTCACTCTAAGAAGACCTTTCGGTGAATTTCGCTGTGGGACTCAACATGGAGTCCAGGTCATCCACGTGCTACCCGAATTCTCTCAAGCCGTACAGTTTGACACTGGTACTACAAATGTAGAAAGTTGCACACCGATTGATGTGCTTTTTCAAATGTGCAAATTTTGAACATTGCCTGACGTCGATCAAAACTCGACATGACGTAGTGTACAATCTTTACACACTCCGCAAACGTCTAGGCAACTGCACACGAACTGGTGTGCAACTTTCGACGCTCGATACACCGTTCCCTATACCATTACTAAAAGACCAGCATGTCAGCACACTTACAAAGCGTTTAAATTTTGCACATCAAGCAAGTAAGTGCGGTAAAACGTTCGACACCATGTACTGTGCAAAGTAGTAGAAAGCACTCTTCAAAAGAGTCAGCAGGTTGCACATTTGTTTAACCAGTGGACTGACAGATTCTTCGTAGACTTCATTTTTACTAGGTACATGAGCAAAGCATACCAAGACAACACCTGTGAGAGTCAGCAAGAGTATTTCCACCTGCCTACAAGGCAAAAAAAAAGTCCATCCGCAACAGACTATACGATGGCGTCTGTCAAGACAAGAGGCTTCAAGGAAAAAGTTTTGCCAACTCTAGCAACGCTGGTAGGACTTCACTGGAAAAACAAAGGTAGGACGAGAAGGGTTTTAATGCCTTTACCAAGGCATTAAAAATTAGCACCCCTGCAAAGGCATTAAAACTGCCCAAAGGTGTTAAATTTTAATGCCTTTGGACAATTTCGTGCCTTTGCAAAGGCATTAAAATTTTACACCCCTAGAAAGGCATTAAGTCCTACCTTTGTTTTTCCAGTGTTATCGCTTTGGCCTGCCTTCTGATTCCGAAGATCGGTCTAACGCGCCTCCGTCCTTGTCGCACTTATCGGGCCCAGTTGTCCCCACCATAGGGCAGCGCCATAGGTGCGACAAGGACGCAGGCGCGAGGGCGCCCCGCATGGCCCCTTGCGGCCACGCCAACGCGATACTCGCGAGCGGTGCGGGATGCCTATGCTGGCTTCCACAGGCGCCCATCCAGCCCCGAGCGGTCAGCTCTTTAACTCCAAAAAAACCAGTGTACACTCTGAAACAAAATCAGTAGAAAATCAGGGCACAACAGAAAAAAAATCAAGAAAAATCAGAATTTAAAACAGAAAATCAGAAATAAACAGAAAAAGAATCAGTAAAGATTAACGAAAATCACGAAAAGACAGAAAAATCAGATAAATCGGTCTACGCGCTTGGATTTTTAGTGAAGGAACTCTCCCCTAGCTCCCATCAGCCTTTGCCCCTTCGCACTCTATATTTCGATACGCGGGTCAAACAGCGCCATGATCTATACATTTTCGTCTTTGTGATGCAGAAGAGAGGGAGAGGGGGGGGAGAGAGAGAGAGAGAGAGAGAGAGAGAGAGAGAGAGAGAGAGAGAGAGAGAGAGAGAGAGAGAGAGAGAGAGAGAGAGAGGAGGGTTGGTAAAATGGGTGAGTCGAAATGACGAGAAAGTGAGAACGGAACCTGACGGCAAATGTAAATAAAGAAGCAAATCGGCGCGTGAAAACAAGGGGCAAAGAGATTGAGAGGAAAGACAGAGAAAGAGGATGAGATAAAAAAAATGGAGAGAGTGAGAGAGAGAGAGAGAGAGAGAGAGAGAGAGAGAGAGAGAGAGAGAGAGAGAGAGAGAGAGAGAGAGAGAGAGAGAGAGAGAGAGAGAGAAGAGAGACAAGGGGGGAGGGTTAAGGTGAGACGGGGACAGAGAGAGCAAAAGGAGAGGAGAGGGGGGGGGTGTAACCGAGAGGATCAAGTAGACTGTGCTCCACCTGGAGCATCGAAGTAGGATTTACCCGGAGGAGACTCGTCCGGAGAGGAATCTGTTTCGATAACGTATTAGACCTGCACCCCCATTTTCCCCACCCCCCCCTATCTCCAGGTGCTTACTGCCCCCTCCCCGCCCCGCCCCCGATTTTTTCCCGCTACTCCGCAGGCGGAGACAGGGGCCGAGAGGCACGAGACCCATGTGCAACGCGGGCTAAATGGTCGCTCAGACGCTTTACGGGCAAAGCTTTCAATCCTATAGGACGCCGGTGGCGCGTAGGGGAAGGGGGGTGGAGTGGGGCCCAGCGGCGCCCAGCGGGCACCGTAGCCAAAGTAGCAAGAAAGTATGCTGCTTCTGAATACTGTTGTGTATTATTAGCTCAATGAAGAGCACACGGCTCAACCGTCAAATATGTGGTTGTAGATTCACATGTGAATTTCGCATGAACCGCGATGTAAAATTACAATAAATTGCAATACAATTGCTGCTCGATATGGTTTTTCGAGTTAGCACCGCCTCAGCCAATTAATATATCCCCTTCTAGAAACGCAGAAGAAAAAAAAATAAGGCAGTGCAAGTCTGCAAGAGAACATAGAAAAATGAATATGAAATAAATATGTGTAATGCGCATTACGCTTAATAGAGAGGCGATGCTGGGTGGGGGGTGCGTTGATGCTAGGGAGGCGAGGGGTAAACAACTCTGAATTCGGTGTACAAATTGCGTGAATTTGAATTGAATTTGTCTAAATTGAATTGAATTCGTTTAGAATTAGCTTTGAATTTTTTGAATTTATTGCAAAGTTTTTTTTTGAAATTATTGTGATCTTTTTGTGAATTTACTTGAATTCGTTTTAAATTCGGGGATGCCCCAGAAAATACACACACACCTGATCCAAATTATTATCTCAATTACATGATTAAATAAGATTTTTAGTAAAATATTGTGAATGATATCTATTTATTCCAAATTATTGGAAATTAACTTGCAACTGCGCAAAATAATCACAATTATTTCAATTATTTTTTAAAACTTTTCAGAAACAAATTTTGCTCTGCAATTGAAAGGGTGGCGTGAAAACATGGAAAATTTTTGCGGCAGTAAACCTCCCGAAGGAGGTTGCGGTTCCCGCCAGGCACAGGGCTTTTACCCCCTGTGGCAGCCAACTGCTTCGGTGTTCCATGGGAACCGGCGCTTTGCTGACTGCGATCCTATCGCGCAATTCGACAGATTTGATCCCCGTACCACCATTGGCCTACCCCTAGAGGTACGAGCGGTGTCAAGAGCGTTAGACTTCCTGATCCCAGTTTCAGAGGCCTTACCTCAGAGGGGTACGCGGGATTCGAACCCACAACCCCGAGTGCCGACACGTAGCCAGAACAGGAAGCGACCCAACGCCCAGAGCCACCGAGCCAACGGCGGTGAGACGTGTTTAACTTCTATTTGACCTGCCATCCAGCTGCGGCCAAAGGGAATGTCAAGCGCGAAAAACACTTTCCCAAGTGGGAGTCGAACTTCGGACCACTCGGTTCGGTGTTGCGCGCTCTACCAACTGAGCCACGACGCCACGATGTCTGTACAGTGCGACGGGTTCGAGTTGTATTTGCCCTGTCCTTCTGGCTGGAGGCTGCAGGATACGGCAAATAAGACTCGAGCCCGTCGCACTGTACAGTCATCGTGGCGTGATGGCTCAGTTGGTAGAGCGCGCAACACTGAACCGAGTGGTCCGAAGTTCGACTCCCACTTGGGAAAGTGTTTTTCGCGCTTGACATTCCCTTTGGCCGCAGCTGGATGGCAGGTCAAATAGAAGTTAAACACGTTTCACCGCCGTTGGCTCGGTGGCTCTGGGCGTTGGGTCGCTTCCTGTTCTGGCTACGTGTCGGCACTCGGGGTTGTGGGTTCGAATCCCGCGTACCCCTCTGAGGTAAGGCCTCTGAAACTGGGATCAGGAAGTCTAACGCTCTTGACACCGCTCGTACCTCTAGGGGTAGGCCAATGGTGGTACGGGGATCAAATCTGTCGAATTGCGCGATAGGATCGCAGTCAGCAAAGCGCCGGTTCCCATGGAACACCGAAGCAGTTGGCTGCCACAGGGGGTAAAAGCCCTGTGCCTGGCGGGAACCGCAACCTCCTTCGGGAGGTTTACTGCCGCAAAAATTTTCCATGTTTTCACGCCACCCTTTCAATTGCAGAGCAAAATTTGTTTCTGAAAAGTTTTAAAAAATAATTGAAATAATTGTGATTATTTTGCGCAGTTGCAAGTTAATTTCCAATAATTTGGAATAAATATGTATCATTCACAATATTTTACTAAAAATCCTATTTAATCATGTAATTGAGATAATAATTTGGATCAGATGTGCGTGTATTTTCTGAGGTCATTCCTTAAATTCGCTTGAATTTGTTCTGAATTCGTTTTGAATTCGCGTGAATTAGTTTTGAATTCGCGTGAATTAGTTTGAATTAGTGTGAATTTTGAATTAGTGGTGTACATCAAAATTCGGAGTTATTTACCCCTCGTAGGGAGGCGTGGGTTCTTCTATCAAGCGCGAGCAAACTGCCACTTTTCATTTATTTTCAAGTTTATTTTGAAGCGGAACTTTACAAGCGACGGGGGCGCAGGACTAATTGGATTTCGCGGCGTGAGTTTGAGAATGAGAATTGGGAAGAGAGAACAGAGAGAACAGAGAGAACGGGAGAGAGAGAGGGAGGGGGGAGAGAGAGAGAGAGAGAGAGAGAGAGAGAGAGAGAGAGAGAGAGAGAGAGAGAGAGAGAGAGAGAGAGGGACGCGCCTGTGAACTGCTGCTGCTAAAGAGATGCTTGGCCGCTCTCGAATTCGCGAACCACAACCCCCAATGGGAAACAAACATAGACACACCCTCAAGTACAGCATGACCACTTTACTACTAAACTTCACACTTTCGCCTTGCTGTTGCTGGCCGACCAGCCTGCGAACACAAATCAGAAACCCGAGGGACTCAGGATGTCGCATGTCGCGCACTTGAAGCTGGGCGCACCTCTACTGGTACATGTCCCTGGAAATATGTGAAATATCCAGAAAAAATCACACCTGTAGTTGAGCAAATGCAAGTTTGCTGAAAGCGGCAGTAATACTCACAAAACCGCTAGTAAGACGTGTTCTAATGTCCTAATTATGACAAAAATTTAATGTGAGATGTAATTTTTGTTGATTAGTTTTCTCTGAACTTTCCTATTTTGGCT
Organism: Frankliniella fusca; assembly: GCA_029379305.1. Classification (NCBI taxonomy): domain Eukaryota; kingdom Metazoa; phylum Arthropoda; class Insecta; order Thysanoptera; family Thripidae; genus Frankliniella; species Frankliniella fusca. The sequence continues at coordinate 113,836 of JAHWGI010000011.1, forward strand.
AATAGATGCAAAGTCAAGACGGCAATGACATATTTCACAGCAGGCGCGTATTAAGGGGAGGGGGCGATCGCCCCCCCTGTGGCCTCTAGACAGCCGCCTGAAAGGTAGGCAAATTGTGATACAAAACCCCTGTAAGTAGGCAATCTGAAGGGCACCGCCCCCCCTGTCGGTCGGACCTTAATACGCCCCTGTTTCACAGGAGACAACAGAGTCAAATACTTCATGAGTTGGATACGTTAGACGTCTTTAAATGACCAACACTGTGTCACTGTGGGCAATTGTACACTTTCGATAACAATGAATTCGTTCGTAAGCTTATACTTCCAGTGAAGCGAGGGCTGAGTAGCGAAATGCCCCTCTTCTACCGTCTTCTGTATGGCACTACCCCTTGCAGCCCGGGCGCGGGGTACAGCCAACATGCCACTTAATTATCACTGCTTTGCGATCATGGAGGCAGTACACCGAGCTTCTATGATCGCAAATGTAATTAAGCTGTGTGCACAGGCGACACCCCTGAATCCTATAAACAGAGGATTAGTTGCAGTCGTGATTTTTTCGATTTTTGATTTCTTGGTTTTCAAATTTTAAGATTTGCGATTCTTACGAATAATCGACTTACTTCCTTTCCGATTATTTTTCAAAAAAAAAAAAATAATCATAAGTTTTGATCATTTTTAACAATTGCACACGCCTACACACTCCCGAGTTACACTGGTAAAACAAATGTATAGTTCTAAACATCAAATGATGTTTAACTGCTAATGTTTAATACTTAAACACTATATCATGTTTAGTTCAAACTATACATCAGCAGATGTTTACTCTCTAAACACTTTGCAAGTGTTTAGTTGGCTATACACTTGGCGCAGCCTGGTATCCCTATGCTTTTCCATGTGAAGCTTCGCCCAAGTGTATACTTCTATACATCACAAAATGTTTAACCTCTAAACATTTGCGAAGTGTATAGGTGTTAAACATCTTGTCATGTTTAGTTCCTGCTATACATCATGTCATGTATAGAATTGCCAACTATACACCATGATGTATAGAAACTAAACATTTGTTTTACCAGTGTATGTACTTTTTAGTACATTGCTGTGTACGTCTATAAACTTACGATGCTAATGCCGGCTTATGCACAAATTTAGTATACATCGTAATAGTGAAGCATAATATTGTGTGTAAGTATGTAAAATTTGTACATAGCTACACATAATATTATGCGTAACGATGAACTAAATACTAAATTTGTGCATAAGCATCGCATGTTTATAGACTTACAGAGCTATGTACGAAAAAGTACTTCACCCGGGAGTGTGAACTGTAACAAATTGTACACTGTTAGAAATTTCTTGTGATTTCCCAGCACTAGCTTCATCGTAGTTGGAAATCAGGAAATTTCACTATCGTAATTTGCGGGGTAGGATCTAGCCGACTGCTGTGGGTGGTGCAAAGCCTTGCTTTTTGCCTAAAGGCAGACTGTAACTCATGTTGCCTACCCATTAGGCGGTTTGTTGAGACCTTAGGAGGGGGGAGGGAAACCCCCTTTGCCCCGGATTCGCACCTGGTTGTTGGTTATAGTTGTAGACCGGTCTCAATACTCAAGTTAATAATTTCTTGATTACAAAGAAGAGTTGTGATTTCCTGAAAATGAAATCACGACGAGCTCTGAAAACTTTTCTCACGAATACTTCGTGAATTTAAAACAGTAAATTTATTGGACTCGGTGACGACGTCGTCGTATGTATATATTATTTGTTGGTGGGTGTGCTGCGGGTTTCTTTGCGTGACGGCCCCGGGGCAACAGGTCTGCAGAGACTGCGGGGACGGTCACCCCAAAAACATATACCGCTAATTACCCAGACGGGGGCACCCCGGGGATGCCCTATACCCCCTACCCTTGTGTTTGGGACACACAAGCGCCGCGTCAGCCCAGGGCGTTATTATACTGTGTTGTGTGCTATGACCACGACTTCCCCCCCTTACTCCCTGCCCTCCATCCTATTTCACTTGTCCGTCCCTCTTATTTCTTTTCAACCCCCCCCCTCTCTCTCTCTCTCTCTCTTTGTCCATCTATCTCTCCACGAAACAAAACATTAGTTCGTATACAGCGAAGCGATCGATCGTTACTTCATCTTCTCGAAAAACTAAAGTGGCGTTTTTTTGTGACAGTTCTGCAACAAATTTGTTGCAAACAGGGGCACAATATTTTTGAGGGACATTGTGTTCCTTCTAATTACACAACTTGTATGAAAAGCCACATTTTTGTCCATGTAACCTGTTGTCTAGCGCTATGGACAAACACATTGTTGCTAGTTAAAGGTACAATAAAATGTCCCTTCGCATTTAGAGTGTAAGAGAGGACATACGGACATCAGCTATCATGTCTGCCTGTCTCTTTCTCTTTTGCACTTCCACCCAACCCCGCACGGCCCGCGCCCCGCTCACCATCCAGCACGCGCTGGCCGCCGAGGTGGCCGCCCAAAAGGTCCCAGATCCGTGGGGAGTTGCCTCGCCCCTGTCTGCTGTCTGCCCCCCTTTCACACCCACTGCCCCGCACTGCCCCCCCCCCCCTCCCCCGCTCCCCCACCGTCCATAACCAACGCCACTGCTCTATCTTTCTCACCCCTGCTCCGCGTGAATCGTGACCATCGATCGAAATCATCATGAAAAACGGCAAAATGGGCCGACCGATCGACACAACCGACTGGCGTCGCAAAGGGGAGACGAAAAGTAGTACAGGTGGGAGCTACGTACGCCACAGGGCGAGGCGTGGGCGTGGGCAAATAATAACGGGGGGAGGGGGAGGCCGCAACTCAACTCCCCTCTGTTTTGATTGTCTAGTCTAGGTTCGTATGATGGAAGACACTCTCACAGTGAACACTTTATTATTGGTCCCTTTCTGACAGGGGTTCACATGCTTACCACAACACCAACCTAAAAAATGAAAAATAAAAGAAGAAAAATTGTAGCGAAGAGCAATGCCTTGAAACTAAAATGTATATTTTGGTTCTTCACTCATTGGCGCAAATTCACACAAATCAATTTTTCGCGCAACTTTGCATGATCCTTCAATGGCACGTTTCGTGCATTCATCAGTCATAAGATCAAAGCATCTTTCGCTACACAGCGCGGTACAAAATCGTGTTGAGCAGCACGTGTACTTAAGTTTCGTAAAACTTGGCACAAACGTTTGAGAAAGAAAAACGTACAAAAGCGGTCCGCATACAGTTACAGTGTTTTTAAAGATGTTGAAAAGCCCCGAAGAGTTTTCAGAATAAATTGATCCACGGTGTTTCAGAGAAACAGTATGTGGTATTGCAGGTTTGCCTATCCAATCCATGCAGTCGTATACGGTGCCGCAGCACCTCGGGTGAGCAGACCCGCAAACACTGTTACGTTCTGCATTCCGCTATTTTTATGCCTTTGCAAAAGTGCACGTCCCTATAAACTACGTTCGACACTTAGTGAAACACTTTTGCGGAAGTCGTATCGCGTCAACAGTGATTCCCTACCGTTCAAACCAAACCTTGTGGCTCGACCTTGATTTCAGCTCTATCCCCCACCCCTCCTTTCGCCTCAGCTCGCGTGCGGACACGTCACAAGATACTTGTCAAGATCCTTATCTCCAAACAGAGCGCCCTCTACCCCCTCCCCTCCCCCCTCCCCCGTCGCCTATACTTTGTTTATTGGGACCGGCGCGGCGTGTTCGCAGGTTGAGTTGTTGGTCTACCGATTATGGGTACCACGCTCCCAGCTTGACTCCATGCCGAAGGGAGCTCTGAATGTTAGTGTACAAATTTTGTGAATTTTTGTGCACTTTCGGGAATTTGTGTGAATTTTTGAGAATTTTTTCTGAAGTTCTGCTTAAGTTTTAACTAAATTTTTGTGAATTTTCCGGAAGTTTTCATATTTTTGAGAATTTTCCTGAATTCTGCAAAGTTTCTCTGAGTTTTCCTGAAATTGTATGAATTTTGATATGTACAGAAATTTTAGAGTAGTTGTTTCCGCCTCGCTCGCTACAGAGAACATAGTCAAAAAACTCGAACAGTTGTAAGGGGTGCACTGTTAGAAATGCTTTACGCAAAATCATCGAGGACACTGGTAAAATCAAGAAATGATGCCACTACAGTTTTAGATCGTAATGCCCTTGCAAAGGTATTTAGAAAGGCCTGCTGAGTGGCAAAATTTCACACGTTTCGTATTTTACACGCATTTGCTCCAACATCAAAACTCTCAACACCTTAAATCTGGATGGTAATTAAGTCAACACTGTTGTTTTTTTCCAGTGCAATGATTTAATCGTATATCGCTGCGCTAGATCACACAGGGGATCGGGATCAAACGCAAAGGTATAGGATTTAACACACCTTTATAAAATGCCGTTTGTGGCGGTGGTATAAGAATTTGTGTTTTGTTTTGTTTTCATATTTTAAATCTAAATACAAGAATATTTCTAACATAGCAGAGAACGAGGTGGCGTGGTGAGCGAGGGACTAGGGGGGCCCGAGCGGGCAGGCAAAGGGCTAAGTGCAGCGCCCCCAACAGGGGCCACCGGGAGGGCACGCGTGCAGGGCTGGAGGTGGAGCAGTGGAGGGTGGGGGGGGGGGGGCAGAGGGGGTTGGAGGGGGCACTGGTCAGGGCGGGCACACCCAGCCCAGGCCGCCCAGAGCCCCGCAGTCCAGTCATGAGGCCCGCGGCGCCCGTGGCAGAACAGCGCGCCCCCGCCGCCCCCCGGGGGGCCCCGCCGGCCCCGGCGCCCGTGTCGGGGAGGGTCAGGCGCAGCAGAGGGGCCCCCGCAGCCCCCGCAGCCCCCGCAGCCCCGGGGGCGTAGTAGCAGAGGATCATTCGGCGGCACCAGCAGTGCATGCTGAAGTTTGCGGACGCTTCAGTACAGCGTCCTGCACGAGTTCAAGTGAGTGTGAGCAGTCGGCTTTGTGTGTACGGCGAGGGGCGAGCGGCACGCACTCTGAAAAAAATATGTTCGTAGATTTACGATTTATTTTATTGTAAATTACGACTTACGAAAAAATGTTGTATAAATTTACGACAGCCCATTTTTGCTTGTAATTGAATTTCAAGTCGAAGGGTACTGCTTTGTAATTTTCCGATAAGTGATCGAAATTTTACAACTCAAATTTTTTCCGTATACCTACGACATTTTTTCACAGTGTGTGTTAATGACGCTGTGTATGTATGTGCGTGTATGTATGTATGTATGTATGTATGTATGTATGTATGTATGTATGTATGTATGTATGTATGTATGTATGTATGTATGTATGTATGTATGTATGTGTTCATGTGTGTATGAATGTATTAGCACTCTGACTGACATGCCTCTGGCTGTACACAACACGTTTACATTTTTTTTTCATTGTTTCATGGTTTCATGCATAGAGTATATACATAGGATGTCTTGGGAGGATCGAGGGACTTTACAACAATGCCAATAAGTTACCGTCCTGGAACCACAAGTGCGCCATCACGGTTTATTTTTCTTTCCTTAACTTTTCGAACATATTTACAACGGCGTATCACCGGTTGGGCAGGGCACAGGCCGGGAGCAGCTCACGAAAGGGTCGCGTCTCCGAATTAGCGAGAAATAGGGTATATAAACGCTGCGGGTGCCTCCCCCTCCCCCTTCGTCTGTCTCACTCCCACCCCCAAACCTCTCTCGCCTTGGCCTTGAGGGAGCTCGTAATCACCTCTGCACTCTGCACGCCAAGTCGGGTGGCGGCGGGGCGGGGCGGGGCGGGGCGAGGCGGGGCGGGGCGGGGCCGCACCAGGGGTGGCGCACTCCAACGGCAGAAATTAGCAAGTCGCATTCAAAACAATTCAGCGCCATGCCACATGCCACGACAGCGCGACCGCGGCACGCATGCTTCCCTTGAGGCCGCTTCCGTGTTACTTGTATCGCATAAGACCCGCCGCGCGCCTGCCTAAACCTCAACCCCGAGATGACCATCTCGGCGCACGGCACTTCTTTAGGTTCGAAATCGAATCGAAGCTGCCTGGATTCCGAATCGGTCATGATTCGCGGCATTGAAGGTTCGAAATTTCGAATCAGCTAAGATTCGCCACCGATCGTAAAGTTTAAGCATATATACAGAGATAAAACATATATGTTTTTCAGCAAAAAGAGGGCGCGAGCCTGACTCTGCAGAGATGTGTGGGACCCACTAGATTTAATTTTGAAGCATGATTTTCATTCTTTTAGTTCGATTCGCGCGCGAATTCAGGAAGATTCGTTTCGAAGGAGATTTGAAGAAATTAGATTCGATTCGTACCCAAAAACCTCGATTCGCACAGCACTGCACTTCTTTCCTTTCGCTCTTAAACGGACACGGTGAATTGCAATCGTGCAATTACGGGTCACTAGTGAAGCTGCATTGGTTTGGTGAATAGTACTAGGCGGTAAGAGACGAGAAATATGCTGCATTTGTCGTACACCAGTGGTAAGACAAATGTTCAGTTTTTGCAAAACTGTAAAAAATATTCTCATGCAGCTGCGCCTTGTTCGTAAAATTGGCGTAAAAGTTGCTGTAATTGTTGTGTGATACAGGTAATACAGGCTGGGTCGTACAATTTTTGATTGGCTTCCCCCTTCGTCAAGGACAACTCGTTCCGGCCGACTCGTACACGGCAAATACCTCCCGGGAAGAGCTCGTGCCTGCCCCGTTGGTCCCCACCCTTAATCGTTCCAATTTTATTTTCCAAAGATACGTTTAAGTCTTAAAACAGTTTTTCTTTGGAGAACCCTTATAAGCGGTCATCTACAGAATACGCCCATCATTCATTGTTAATATATTGCCGAGTTCAGCATGTGCACGCTCTCTAGGACTCTACACGCTCTCAGAACGCCTGTTGGATAGGCAACATCTTCCCTGTAGTGCGTGTGTGTACTGCGGGCTGGCCTACCCGAAGTCTCGCAGGCGTCAGCTGCTGTAGTAGTGTGCTGAGTAAATCTGCGAAAACCTGATGAACTTTTTAAATGATGGTCTCAAAACGCATTCCAAACTGAAATCAGAGAGTGTGTTGGGCTTATGAAGTTTTGTCCAAAGGCTGGTACATATGAGAGGGATCACATCAGCGAGCCCAAACGTCCGCTGTAGAACACGGCCTCGTATTCAAGCACAAAATGGTGATGCACGGTCCACTGTAAAAATGCCACCGTAAATTTTCAACTTTTCTCGTAATATGTCAATTTACACGCGCATAACGCGATTTATAAGCGCCCTTTTTGGGATCAGATTTGCCACATTTATTTTGCAATAATTTTTTCGTGTATTTTTTTTTATCATTTTACTTTTGTGATACACAATTATCATGCTGTAAAATGAGGTTGATAATGGGAAACGCAAAACCTCAAACTATCACACGACTCGATTGACTTTTATCACAAAACTTGATTTTAGAGTGCAAACATTTCTCAGAGTGATGACCCGACCCGTCCGCAGGATGCCGAGCCCGTTCTGGTCTGGCTGGGGCCCGGGCGGCGGCGAGGCTGCCGAGGACGACAAGAACGTCTACGGCGCCAAGAGCATCCAGGAGGGTCTGCTGCAGATCGGATCGCAGGTGAATCTCCACTGCAAAGCGTCAGATGACTCGTCCTAAAAGGGGCGAGATTTGTCTCTTGCTCTACTTAAGTGATTGTTAAAGAACCTTGCTTTTATTGAGAACACTGGTAAAACAAGTGTTTAGCAACTAAACACTTAAGCGGATAGTTTGCGCTTCTTTACATGTCATGATGTACCAGGAAATATACACGAATAAACGTTTGACAGTCTACACATTGAAATAGTACAGGTGTTATATACCTGGTGATGTATAGAACTATATATTTGCTCGAAGCGCACGAGGTTAAAGCATACGGATGATTCGAAGTCCAAAAAGCACAGTCAACCACTGAGAATCAACGAGAATATTGCAAGAATACTCTCTGGAGAAAGAGATTTTTTTTCCTCGCGCTGTTTGAGAGAGAGGGCTCGAGCTCAAATTAAGTGTGGCTAAGAGATCCTTACTCAAAATTTAAGTCTCAAATAGAGCGTGTCCAAAACATCTCGCTCGAAGAGAGTGAGGTTAAAAATCCTCACTTCAGTTAAGCATGGAAAATTATCCTCTACCATTTTAGGTCAGAAATCGGATTCGAGGGTTTGCAGTAGCATTCGGTGACAATGCATCACCGAAATGTTAAAAAATATACATTTGGTAATGTTTAGTTTAACTTTAAACGATGAAATGTCTAGATGTTATATTCGTACGGAAGCAGCCACACACCAACTGACGTATAGAACTATACTTTTGTTTTGACAGTAAAAGAATCTAAAATATAACTCAGATTGAATGAGAGCACTTGCCCGTGCCCGGCCCGCAGGCATGCCACATCCTGGTGCACCGGCTCGACTCGGCCGCGGCCGAGGCCCTGCACAGGACCGAGGCCTGCAAGGCCTCCTCCTCCAGCAGCGCGGTGCTGAGTCCGGGTCGCCTGCGACGCCCTGGCCCCGGCCACGGCCACGACCCCGAGCAGTACGTCGTGCTGCTCTCCTCGCCGAGGTCCTCGCCGAGGCCTGAGGGGCAGCAGCAGTCCGCGAGGCCGAGGCCGGGCAGGCCGCCGCGCGGGAGGACCAGGCCGTCGACCTCGGCCACGTCGCCGCTAGCGCTGCCCGCGCTGCCAGCGCTGCACGCCTACCACGCCCCCGCCTCGCCTATCCCCGCGGTATGCCCCGAGCAGGGGTCTTTCACTCAAGCGTACAACGATTTTTCTGATAATTTTTATAATTTTTCGTGATTTTCCTTGTTTTCACATGCGTGAATGTTTGTGAATGTCGTGTATGTGGCTGTGAATGTGACTGTGGAGTGAAGTTCCAGTCACATTCACCATCCACATTCACAGTCACATTCACGACAGTCACAAAGATTCACCCATTCAGGCGCAGTCAAGTTCCAGTCACATTCACCAGCGCGGCGTGACTGTTTGAATTTGCCGCTCCCCACAGCGCGTCGCGCTTCCGCTTCCAGCTTTGTGAAGTGAAGCCGTGAAGCCGAAGCGAGCCGAGCTAGCCGAAGCCGCGCATGCGCACGTCCAACCATCCCCGCCACCCTCCCTCCTCCCCTCCCCTCTCCGTAAACGTCAACAAACAACGACAACAAAGCAGTCGACCAAACACCCCCAACCTCCAGCTCAGCTAGCTCAAGTCAGCCGGCTTTTGTGCCCATTCCGCACAATTGGGGCTTTATTCGTGAAGACGGTCCGGTCACATGTTACCGGGGCAGGGCTGTGGGCTCAGCAGTCTCAGCTGACTTGTCTCGCGTCACCACCACCATGAAAATCACGGTTGATGTCAGTGACAAGGTTAAAGAGACTGATGAGGTAGAGACTACAACAGATTGACAGCAGAAGCCATTCCAAATCAGAGACCTGGCAATGGGATTCTTATCCTCTTTATTTGGTTAGTTTGGGAGATTTTATAGACCTGTTTTTGAATGTTATCTACAGGTATCATCCAAGAAGCTAAGCTCAGTACCAGACGAAGATATTGAGCAGTGGGGGTCTCGTTTCTTCGTACGATCTGAAGAGGACCTTTCGTTTCCCCATCATCCACATTACTCCAAGTAATTTCCTTAAAATCAAAGAATTGTTAACGTAGAAGTGAAATTTAAGTAGGTTGTACTCTATTGTTTTCCTGTCCTACAGATGGAGTTCCAGGGGATGGTGTAAACCAGCATATATTCCCATTTCCATTATTCTTATTATGATAGTTCTTGTTGTACTCTTGCCTCTTCTTGAACAATCTGAACACTGGCAAGAGAAATTCAGACTTGATTCAGATGCTTCTCTGTGTAAAAATACATGCAGGTACTGCCTACTTCAGATAATGTGTTGAGGGGCTGTTGATCTGGAGTAATATTTTTGATTTTGATCATAACAGGATTTCGTTAACTGAGAGTATTCCTGAAGGATTGCTTTACCCTCCCAACGCCCCAAAGTTCCCTTCCACGTATGATGTGTGGGATAACCTAATCAATATTTCGCAGAATTCTATTGAAATTGCTTCTTTGTACTGGTCATTAAGAGGATCTGATATTTATCCCCATCCATCTGCTCATGAGGTAAAATTTGACTTACTCACAATTTTGAAATAAAGCAGTTCCATGCATGTGAATAATTTACAACCTTAAAGGGAGAAGAAATTTTCCACAAACTACTTAATGCTGCTGTGGATAGAAACATAAAATTAAGAATTGCCCAGAATTCCCCATCAAGAGACATGCCAAGTACAGACACGGAAGAGCTACAAAAAAAAGGGTTTGCAGAGGTTTGATGCAGTGTTGCTTTATTTTTATTTGATTTTTTAAAATTATCATTCTGGTAGTATTTAATGAAGTGATCTGTTTAATTTGACAGGTGAGAAATGTGAATTTTGCCAAATTGCAAGGAAGTGGTGTTTTGCATACTAAATTTTGGATTGTTGATCGGAAACATGTATACCTTGGCAGTGCAAACATGGACTGGCGTTCGCTTACTCAGGCATGTGCTTGTAAATGTATTATGATCTATTTCAATTTGCATTTGAGTTTTAAAATCTTAATTTTGCCTTGTATTCTATGTTTTAGGTTAAAGAGCTGGGAGCAGTTGTATATGACTGTCCCTGTTTAGCCAATGACATTTTGAAAATTTTTAATGTTTATTGGGACTTGGGTAAGGAGGGTGCTGTTATACCCCCTAAATGGCCAGAATCATACAGCACTATCTTTAACATGATTACGCCCATGAACATTTCTCTTAATGGTATGATGGCTAACACTTACCTTTCAAGCTCCCCACCAACATTTTGCCCGACTGGAAGATCTGGGGATGTTGATACTATTGTGCATTTGATATCCAAAGCTGAGAAGTTCATCTACATTGCAGTTATGGACTATATCCCAATGATGATCTACACTGCCAGACCTAAGTAAGAATGGATAAATAAAAGTCTTTTATTTTCTGTAATCTAAGTTGACATGAGACCGATTCAAGCAGCAGAGATTTCATAAATTGTTGTAAAGTTTACTTCAGTCTTTGATGGCTGACAGCTGTTATGTGTAGGTGGACAGACACAATAGTAGATTGATGACAAGTTGCATTCATAGCAATAGTGACATTTTAAGGCATGTCAAATTGATGAACAGCTATCCTTTGGGCAGGATAAGCACATAATGTGGAGTATACATCTGCCTGCCTTCTTATTGAAAGTGCTATGTTCAGAATGTTAACCAGTCTGTGCAGGGATGTTTGCTGTTGTGAAGTATGAAAAACAAGCCTGGATTTAAGTGTAAAATTTGTTTTGCCCTTAGGTTTTGGCCAGTAATAGATAATGCTTTACGGAGCTCGGCCATCAACAACAAAGTAGAAGTTCAGCTTCTAGTGTCATCATGGAACCATACAAGGAAGGCAGAGATCTTGTTTTTAAAATCACTCACAGACATTTCTACAGTGTACAAGAATGTAAACATTAAAGTGGTGAGTTGTCATTGACACTGAGATGTGCCTTGATTGATTTCAACATACGTAGTCAAGATTCAGATTGTGCATTCTTGCATTCGAGTATGCTTGGTGCTTTTGTTTCATTGTTGCCTTTGTTGGTTCACAGAAATTATTTAAAGTTCCTGCAAGTCCAGATCAGCAAAAAATTCCATTTGCTCGAGTTAACCATAACAAGTATATGGTAACAGATAATGCTGCCTACATTGGAACTTCAAATTGGTCTGGAGATTACTTTGTTGATACCGCCGGAGTAGGTTTGGTGATTACACCTTCCAAGTCAAACCGGAAAACAAATCCACTCCCAATCCGTGATCAATTGCAAGCAGTTTTTGAGAGAGACTGGAATTCCCCTTATGCTAGCAATATCTCAGAGATCTCAAATGAATACTTTTTGTCTCTGGTTGACTGAGCAATTAATGGCACACATTAGATTCATAAATGATCTCTTCAAAGTGTTGTCATATAAATGCATGTTCATTTCTTATTCTTATTAAGTACTGCATGAGATTGAAGTATTCAACGTTTCTAAAGATATTATTAGGACATTTATTGTAAACATAAACAAAAACAAAAAGCTAATAAATAAATATTGTAATAACTGACAGTTCATTTGGTTTGTCACCAACTCATTCCATTACAACTCGAAATAACTTAATAACTTTAGAGATAGTCCTGTTACAATATGGACACAATTTCCTTTCAAGCCATACTCTGTGGGCACACTTGTAGCAAAATATTTGGTGTCCTACCTCCCCATGAATGAAAACTCCGTCGCAAGGAGCCTCCATGCAACAGCCACACAGAGAGGGGTTTTGATCAGAATCCTGTGCCTCTGAATGACTACTGTCCAGCATGGGTCTTTTGGAAGCTGGTGTGCTGTCATCAGAATGCCTCCGTTTTCTCTTTGAGACAGGACGGGGAGGGAAGAAGCGTTTGCGGTTCTGCAAACAAAAAAAGAAATGTTATATAAGCTTTTCAAATACTAAATAGAGAATTATTTTAATGACAGCAGGAATAAAAACAGTTACCAAATAGCATCTCCTGCAAAATGGCAATGATGAAATTCTGTCACTGATGTTGCACTTGATACATTTCCTGGCATGCTTAGGTGCGGCAAGTTGGAAAATACTGTACGAGTCCTAGAGATGAAAATGCAAATTGAGTAAATAATGAGCTACAAAGTCAATGTCTGTAATTTTCTGATCCATAAGTGAGGTACGCTGAAAACTTACCTCTGGTCCTGAGGAAACTTCAGGTAGTGAAGGCATGCTACTAGCTGACGATCCTACTGAGAACTCAGATTCTATGAACGAGGACTCTGTGTCAGGTGTATCCTGGCAAGATGCTGTGAAGAAATAATTATTTTGAACAGAAACCCAAAATAGCATGTTAAACATGTTAACTAAGAGTCTAGTTTTAACATTACCTGTCAGATTCATCTGTGAACTAAACACACTTTCAGCAAAATCCGAAAGCTCAGATTCTGATTGTAATCTAATACAAGGAACCATGGTGGAACTGAAACGATACACAAGAGTAAGTATTAGTACAATTGAACAATGAGACAACGAGGAATACGAGGAGCCTCGGGATGCAAAAACCGAATGAAACTTACTCGAGTAAAGTTGGCCGAGCATGGCAAGCAGAGACAAGTTCAAACCAGCCAGCATGTTTACTGTTTACATCGGTGTGACTCACTGCAGCCAAAACTGGGGACTGAAATCACGATGCACGTGCTTCGCGTTACCAACTGCGGCACGGGACGGGAAAAAATTACGGGGGTAGGGGAGAGAGAGGGGCGAGAGGGGGAGAGTCGCAACACGAAAGACCACATGTGACCTCTGCGCAGAAAGGTGCGCTCATGAGTGATGTTTATGTAGTTTCGTGTGTCATAACAAAGGTGGTGTAAGTGCTGCAGAAAGATATCAGTGACAAAAACGGCTTGTAAAGGGGGAGGATGGCGACCATGGAGAAAACTAAGTCACGACAGGTATGTCAAATCATACTGAACTTTTATTTCCTTTCGATTTCAGTATTGTCAGAGTGATACCCCTTGATATAACCCCTATGCTGCAGCAATCAGCTGTTCCTATCTTAAAGCACACGTTCTCGGACCATTGTGTGAACTGATTCTTTATAATTCTCAAAAGTTATCCTCGCAATTTATGTCACATTGCTTGAACTCACAATCCTCTATTCAATAAGTCTGTCTATTTCTGGGTGGAATATTTTCTCGGATTTCTTCAGCCTAAGTTTTCAAAGGTTTTCAGAGTTATATCATTACTGAAACAATTTGACGTACACATAATTAATTCTCAACTTTTCTTGTTCTTGTTTCAGCCGAAAAAGAAAGTTAAGTCGAAACGGCAGCACGATCTCAAGGTTCATGCAGAGATTCAAGATCCATGTTCTTCCCTCTGTGATGACAGTCTTTCTCCTGTCAACTCTGATAGCTTAGAAAAACAACTAGATGCCAAAACAGAGGACCTGCGGAGAGATGAAGAAGGCCAACAAATCTCATCTGACACTGAGGAAAGTCCACTCCTTGAAACAGTTAAGGACAGTGATCATGAAGGAGTACAAGCTGCCAAAGAAGACAACAGTACGGCCAAGAATTCCTTAGGCAGTACATCTGACGACTTCCTCATTTCTGATAAACCTCCAAAACAAAACACCGAAAACCAAGAAAACTCTGAAAACTCTGAAGTTCCAGAGGATATCCTAATACAGATAAATTCGCCAGTCCATGAACAAACAGCAGTTTCTTCAAAATCTGTTATTTCGAAGAATGAAGACACTGCTATTTCCTCTGAAGAACAGCCTTACACTACTCTCTCAAAGCAATTACAAAGTTTCAAGGTTTCACCTGATGTAGAAGAGGGCATTGAAGCAATGTCCTCTGATCATAGTACTTTAGGTGTGTCTCACCCATCTACCATTCACCACTCCAGGACAAGCAACCAAACTAGAGTCAAACATTGTGAAAATGAGGAAGCATTAATACCAAAACCTCTTTCTGATGTTGAGCTTGCCAGCCTTTATTCTAATCTGGAGCTTGATGCATGCACTGAATTTGTTTCTAGTTTTGTCGAGTCTCACTTACGACCGTCATCAAAACAAACACATCCATTGCATGACTTACTTGTCATTTACCTTAGGTCTATCAATAGACTTGTTGTAAATCACATGGAATTAGAAGCCAATAAAAAAGAAAGTAAGGAAAAACAAAGTCAGCTCTGGATTCTGGAAACTACCACCATTACTGAAAGTGGAGAGTGCCAAGATGGCAATCCCGTTACTGCCAGTCATGTGTATCAAATGTCAAGGCTTAATCGTCCAATGCTTTCTCAGTTAAGACGCCTCCTGGCAGGCATGAGAGAATTAGTAAACATCACCCATTCATTGGATGCTTACTTGTGTGAAGCAGCAAGGCTCCAAATTGAAGGATTAATTCAGAATGTTGCTCAGAGTTGTCCTGAATTTACAATGTTGTCAGAAAACAGTGAACCCCATCTTCATCTTGGTCCTCATAGCCCGAGGTATGTTTCAAGTGTTTCAACTGCTTTTCATTTTAGCTGTGTTGTTGAGAAAAATAATACATTATTTTTTATACATTTTTTTTTCTTTTAATTTCAGCTTGGGGCAGTCTGTAATGGAATTGCGTGCCTGTATTGCAATTCTTTTCAGTTTTCAAAGGAGACCAATGAGAGATGAACGGTTTGTTCGTGATACCCAGGAATGGCTGTCACGTCTGGTAGCTCTCCTAGTCCGAATAGGCAATTGGCAAGATCATATGTTCTTGCTCAACCATGTTTTAAGGTGGGTTGTAAAATGGTGGATGATGCATCTTGATTGTTTTAGATAAGTGTCTTCTTTTGTGATCTTTAAATATTTTTGATTCTAGATGCCCAGCGGGTGTTGGCCAGTGGGCATCCAGCTTTGTCCAAACTCCAATCCCTCAGTATTGCTTGTCAAATCCCAATGCCAACGCACCCTTTGACAGTCCCTTCATAGATCATGTGGTTGTGGCGCTGTCCACCATTATCCTTCCCATTAGAGAAAGAGCAGCATTTTTGGAGCAGGTAAGATTGTCTTACCGCGACTATGTTCGTTATTTCAAATTGCAGTTCATAGTTTTATTTTATTATTTTTACTTCTTTTAACAGTTTAGAGCTTCTCTTGGAGAATTCAATGGAACAACAGATGCCTGGATTGTGATCGACTCTGATGGAGAGGATGATGATGAAGAGGGAGATAATGCTGTAGCTTTAAGAGAAAATGACCTTGTGGCCATTTTAAATCAAGTTGCAATTGGTCCAATGTTTAGATTTATTTTGTGTGTTGAGGAAGGTAATGATAAAGAAGACATTTGGACTGGGGCAGCTGCAGCACCACAAAACTTTCTTCGTCTACTTGCATTTAGTACTGTCCTTGTCAGACTGTTACGAAGAGGTCTTGAGGCTCTTGCTACTCCCAGATATAGACAACTCTCAAAACGATTGGGTCGTCTTGTTAGACACACAGTTCAATACGCTACTGACACCTGGCAAATTTTAAGTGAAACATTTACTCCTGAGAGTGAACAAGGAATGGTTCTGAGGCTGCAAATTGAATATGATGCATTCCTTGTCAGAGCCACTAATTGTATTCACTCCTCAAGACACCTTGGTGCCTGGCAGTTCCTTGCCATCCTTCCGTACAATATGGTTTCCCTCCTTACCCTTTGGAAGCTTTGGTATGCACTTCATGAGGAAGATCAAAATGAAGAATCAGTTATAAGTAGTTTTCACACTGAAGGTCAGTCATTTTCAATTGCCTGCCTCTAGTCAACCATTCACTGTGTGTCAGTTCTACTCTTCTCATTGATTACTTTCTTCTTAGATTTAGAAGCAAAACTTTATTCATCAGGACTTAGTGCTCAGCTTGAAGAGCGTCTTGTATCCATGCCAGATTCAGAGTCATACTACCTCTTAACAACATTTGCCAATATGGCTCTCTCTAGACACAACTATGACTGGAAGTTTATTCGTGCTGCATCTTTAGATTTATTGCATGTATGTTCAGTCAGTAATGTAGAGTTCATGTAAATTTACAACTTTGAAATCTTGTAAGCAATACCTTGTATAATTTCTCTAATCTGATTGAAACACTTCCAGATTGGCTTTCTAAGCCCCTCATCTCAAGAGGCCTGCTCTAAATCAGTAAGGATACTTCTAGGAGGCTTAGTTGCCAAGCATCCTCCATTGCTGTCGGAGATTCTCACAAGGCTCTCTGAAAATTTCGCCTCCGCTGGCAAAGTATGTTTAGTTTTACAGCATGAACCAGCTATTTTTCCCTCTTTTAAAATTAAACTTTGTTTAGTTTTTAAGTGTTATCAGTTTTTTCTCTTTTTTTCTTTCCATTTCAAAATTGGTATTTTTTTTACTACAGCTAAGTCTTTACCTTTTCCGCGAACTTCCATTAAGTCATTGGCAGCCCATCAGAGGTGACGTTGCTGTGCTGAGTAGATGGCTCTTACGGTTTCCTTTGACTTCAGCTGAGAATGGTTTAGCTCGATACATCCTTACTAATCTTAATTGGGGCTTGTAAGTTTTTCCTGCAATACCATTTTTTTTTTTTTTTTTTAAATTTACCTTTTTTCTATGGTGTTCATTAATTTTCCATTGCCCTTCTAGCAATACTCATGGAGAGCTCTTTTTAGTACCTCAACTGCATCGGGATATAGCTCTTCTTGTTTTAAAAGCTGCTCTGCAGTATGTTCCTGATGCAACTGGAAGCACAGCTATGATATCTGAAAGCCTGAAACAGGTTCGTGACCTTAAAATATGCTCTACCAAGTTTTAAAACAAGAGGTTTTCTGTTTTTATTCTCTTTTCTTTTCTTTTTGCAGGTCTCTTCAATGGTGAGAGCTCAAACTCCAGAACAAGCTTTCCTGCAATGGGTGTGGGACATGTTTGCAAAGCTACGATTACATTTATTGGATCAGTCTGAATCAACAGTGTGGTCAGCAATGGCCAATCTAAATGATATGTTACATCATGTACCTGACCTAGAGGTAGATAGTCTAGTTGAACTGGCCTTAGGTGTGAAACAAGGACACACTGTAGCAAGTTTTGCAGTAGTAGCAATCACTCAGGTGGGCCACAGTGTTCCGCAAATTTGTGGTCAAGGTAATTTACATTAAACGTTACTTCCTTGAATAGACTATTGTTCTTCAACAATTAATAACCTTTAATTTTGCTAATTTCTATAATGTTATTAGGGTTTAATCACTTATGCCACCTCCTCTCTTGTGGGCGCTATGAAGCTGTTTTAACTCTATTGCGTCACATCATGCCATTGTTTTTGGAATGTGTATCCTCTCTCTTGCAAACGGAAAAGTAAGGGCTATGTGAAATCATCTTTGCCTGAAATCTTAAATTTTGCTATACAGTAAATTTTTTAGACATTGTTGTTTGTATTATCCTCTAGGTTCCAGTCAGTTTTATCTGGCTTACTACAGGCAGACCGTACCTATTTTAAAATGGCTAAGAATTTAATTGCTCCTGATTTTCCTGGTCCTATCATTAGGCAATTTGGTAATATGATTCAGAGTCATTTGCAGTATTTCTCAAGGTATGACTGCTGTTCTGTGCCTCCTAAGTGTTCTCATAAATATTACATTCCATCACTATTATATTCACCTAACTTTTTTTGGAACAGATATAATCAACCTGGACCACAAACTTTTGTATCACTATGGCTTCAAGTTTTAACTAATTTGCCTGACTGGTCTCGAGATCCAGGAATAATTTACCTGCTTGACATTGTTTTGAAGACGGCGTTTATTGAGAAGGAATCTAGAAGAGTGGCAAATGAGTTACTCAGAAGCATTTTCCAGGTTAGTATTTTGCATTCTTATAACAGTTGTTGTTATCCCCTTCTTTCCTTAAACTGCATACCTATAAACTACATCATGTAAGTGTGGGCTGACAACTCTTTACTCATTCATCATAAGTTTTGTGTCTCTGTGTTTAAGAGTTTGCCCAAAACTTAAATCTGTAGAATGGTTGTGCTGCTCCTCATTATTTCACACTTTAGTGCAGCATCGGCCGTCTTCAAAATGTTACACAAGAAACCTTCACCTCACTCCATTGATAGGTGAGAGGCAGAGGAGGAATATTTTGTAACATTTTGGAGACAGGCTTATATTACACTGAAGTGTCATATGACACATCATCTTTATGACTTTTATTGAAAACTATTTTGCATTGCCTCAGAAAACATACTGTGGACAAGATGATGAGGTTAGTATATTACTGTAGTTCTTTTTATTTTTGTGATTTTGTCATTTCATAATTTAACTTTGAAACAAATTGGTGAAGCTTAGGAATGCGCTTTGTGGACATGTTTTCCTCTTTGATTGGATCCAACAATCTGTTCGGCCTTTTTTCATTCTCTTTGAATATCTGAATGTGAATGATTTTGTGGCTTAATATATGAGGTCCTTCAGTTATGTTTTTAGTAAATTATGTCTAACTTTCCAACACCTCTTCCCTTTAAGACTGGTCAAGGCTCTAAGCAAGGTGGAACGCTTTCTTCAATCATGAGCTGGGTTTCTTCAAGTGGAGTTGTTGGATCCCCTCTTCTTCCTGGAACTTCATGTCCTGAGGGCCCTTGGTTTGCTTTTTTCGCTCTCGAGATTGAACAAGAAGAGTTGGAAGAGAAAACTGGCTTATGGAGAGAAGTTCAGAAGGAATTGGCATCAATGACTGGAAAACCCTCAGTTGATGCTGCCCTGAAGGTAAAGTTGATCTTTCACATTCCTCATTAAGAGATGTTTTGTTAGGTGGAGAAAGCTCTGAATTTGTGTTTTGTAGCTCAGGGTCAACATCTTTTAATAATTGACTTTTTGAAAATTTTAGAAAGCTTGTCATACTCTTAAACGACCTGTGCCACCCTCAACAATGCTTAGTATCTATCGATGGTCTCAGCAGGCACTTGATACATCTTTAGATCATCCACTTCTCCCTCTTTTCTGGCAAAAATTCTTTCTACAATTTTTAGCCCGGATACCCTCACCTTCGTAAGTGATTCTGCTTCTAAGCACCATACTTTGTTTGCCCACAATGTATTACTGTTTATATTCTTTATATACACACGTATACATATTATTTTTCTAATGTGTTCAAACAGAGGACAAGGGGCTGGAGGTGTTGGTCCAAAATTTTTTGAGGGTATGCTAAATCTTATATATCTAAAACGCATCAAAAAGAAATTACAAGAATGCAAAGAATATTACTGGGCTGCTATGGATGAATGTAAAGCTGAAGATGCTGAAAGACACTCATGGCTTGAAAATACCTCAAAGTAGGTGCTGATTTTTAAGCTGTTTTGTTGATTGTTTTTCCCATTAACTGATGTGCTGCATCTACATGTGCAGGATGATTTGGACTCTTGGCGTTTGGCTTGAGGAACCTCGTCTGCATGAGGCAACTTTATACCTGCCTGCTTTACCACCTCTCTATAATGCAGAAAAATTAGCATCTATTCTTCAAGGAGATAAGGTGAGTTTAATGCCAAGGGGGAAACCATTCACAGTTTATATCATAACCCGGACATTTCCTTTTTTTCCCTCTCCTTGTGACAGACACTTTGGCTAGAGTTCTTGGATTTCAAGTCAGTTATTGAGGAACAGAAGAAATCAGCCCAGCAGTGGGAATTATCTCAGTTCCGGAACATAAGCCCGACATCTCCCTCTGTGGATTCAAAGCAATTATCTATTTGTAGCCATTCACGTGATGAAGGGGCGAACCCTGTGGAACGCATTTTGAAGAGGTATTTCCAGTTTACATGTTCAACTCTTGACTGCCCATGTGATACCTATCTCTTTATCCTGAAGCTTTTGAGTAGCATCCTGATGCTTGACCACCTTTATATTGTGATACTCCATAAACTACTGAAATATTTTCTTTTAGACTTCAGTCATATGACACTCCAAAGGCACCTCCTGAAGTGAAACCCTGCAAAGCTGTTCTTCCCCCAGTGAAGCCAGAGGCATTTCAAAGTCAAAATGCCACTTTTGAAGCTCTGCGGGAATCTCTCCGCATAGTTTTGGAGTATGCTCAACTTTATGCTCTTCGCATGGCTGAGCACAATGCACTTGACTGCAGCTTTTTGCAAATTGTACCATCTTTGTATTCTGACGTGAAGACTGAAGTCACACTTCAGGCTACCTGTCAAAGTGAGGGATACTCAAATAGTCATCATAATACAGTGACTTGTGCTGGCCCCGCCACGATTCGCATAAAAGTAAGTATGTTTGTGACCAAAAATGTCAGAATTCTCTGGCTTCAACCAAATGTTTGGCTTTTTATTTTTGTGTTTTGCAGATTCGGGAAGCTCGTGTAAGTGAAAGGACAGAACATTTGATTACTCAAAACCGTAGTGATTGTGAAACTCTCATAACCAGAGCAATGCAGCCACCACCACTTAAAGTATGCGCAAGTAGTGTTCAAATTGAGCAATCAATTAAAAGTCTCACAAATGAGTATCAAAGCCTTCTTAATCAAGGGGTAACTGAAGCCCAAGCTGCACAAAGGGTGCGTAATGTCGGTGTAGAGCTTTTTTACCATTTAATCTCTCGATACAATGAGGATCTAGCTGTATATCCACCTACCAAACAACTGTTCACCACTTGCTTTGAGAATTTGGGGCAGGTAAATATACGCTAAAAATACCACATAACTCTTTATTTTATGACGTTTACTGAAATGATAGTGATTTCATTTTTATGTTTTGTTAGGTATTTATTAGTGGTGAAGAATGTGAGTGTGAGCGTCTTCTAGCATGTATGGTTCAGTATCCTCGTCTAGCTGGACTTTTGGGTCCACATTTCACACCAACTATTGCTGCAACCCCAGTTTTTCTTAGCATGTACAAATCTGTGGTTGATATCTCAGTCCAACCAAACTCTGATCTTAGTTTTGTGCTACTTTCAAAGGTGATTTTTTTGTTTTTAGTTTCTGTGATCTTATTGCAAAATTACTATTATTATTACTATTATTATTACGAATCTTTATTTTCAGTTTGATATTGGCCAGTGGTTGTCAGATGCAAAACCAACTCTAAGTGAATGTGATGAATTTATTGATTGTGTTGGACGGGCTTTAACAGCAATTGGACCTGCACCTGCTGAAGAAAAACAAATTCTTCATGAGGTCAGCTTTTTTGTTTTCCTCTTTTCTTTCTGTGATTTATTGTGTCAATGTCACCCTCAAATTGTTTCAACAGCTCTTTCGTCTAATATTTTTCAGATGTTCTGCAATCACTTACGTCTGGTCTTAAAACACAAATTCCCTCTGCACTTCAATTCAGTCCTCACCTTATTACTGAAAACAAGTGAAAGCCAATCTCTATGCCCTGAAGTTTGGTACTCATTGATTAATGTTCTCTTA
Source organism: Frankliniella fusca (assembly GCA_029379305.1). Taxonomy (NCBI): domain Eukaryota; kingdom Metazoa; phylum Arthropoda; class Insecta; order Thysanoptera; family Thripidae; genus Frankliniella; species Frankliniella fusca. Next base: position 135,802 of record JAHWGI010000011.1, read on the forward strand.
TCCTTGGTGGTTCCCCAAATGGCACCAGGGTCATCGCCCTTGTTAAGAATTGGACCTGATATGAACCCAGGGCGCATAATGGAAGATTTGAGACAGTACGCAGTCAACCAAAAACTACTGGACTATCAGGAGGTATATTTTGGTCATAATTAGCCAACAATTGAAAGTAAAAGTAATCAAAATAACACATATCCTTTTTATGAAATTTCAGTTATTAGACACTGCTGCTGTTCTTGCAAGTCATTTCAATCGTGAACGTTTGCAATATGGCCTTTACGGGTTATATCCAAAGTATAGAGTATATGTAGATGCACTAGCAATTTTCTTAGGGCTGATAGGCCATACCTTGGTTGTGAGTATTCTGCAAAATGGAAGAGGTATGGTATCTAACAAATGTGAGTAATCTTTTGCTTTTTTATCCCCTCCTTGATATGTCTGAAAGGATATGCTGTTGTATTTATTCTGTCTTTTCTACATAATGAAATATTTATTTGTATTACTGTACCCTCAGTGGTGGAGCAGCTATGGCCAACTGTCTCAGCCATGTTCTTTCCATGGATTGCCCCGTATTGGACAGACCAGTTGACTGAACCAACTGCAGCCTGGATTCAGCAACTCACTGATGACCGTTCAGTTTTACCACCATGGATAGCTGGAGATGCTTCTTATGCTCAACGTATCATGGGAACATTTGTAGAGGTCATGAGGTTTGTCTTGGATACATTGCCTGGTAAGTTCAATTAAAAAATACATACTTCATGTGGAATTATTGTGGTGGTAATTTAAATATCTTATCATTGAAAATTTTCTATAATTACAGCCAGCAGTAATCTACTGGGTTTCATATGGCAGTTTTATGTGTCACATTTTGCTCACACTGCTATTAAAGAACATACTTTGACAGTTGTTCACACCAATCTGCTAACTCTACCCTGGATGCGGTTTTGGCCTGCTCCCTCTCACTTAGATTTAATGCTTAAGGTAAAACAATTAAACTGCAACTACAGCATGATTGGATGTCCTCAAAACGTCCCTGGCCAGTAATAATTTTCAAATTGTTTTGTCTTTTAAGGTGGTAGACCAATATTTACCTGACTGTCATGCTTTCCTTGGTGCAATATTTATTGAAATCCCCTGGAATCAATGGCTAGCTCAAGCAAGTGTTTCTGAATCACCAGTGATTGTGGTTCGTCTTCACACCTGCCTTTTGCATCTCCTTGTGAAGCTTGCCAATGAGCCAAGTGTAAGGCAGGTATGTAGGAAGATGATTTAGATTGAACTTGTTTCATTTATCTCTCATAATAATCATGTGTTTTAATCTTAATTTGTCCAGTCAGGAAAAATTTTGTCTCTCTTAGTTGAGGCCCGAAAACTTGCCTGGCACCTGTTGGATGCCAATGCTTATGAACCAGTTGTAAATTGGTATGTGATGAGTGTAGATCCTCGTGCTGTTCTGCGAGTAGAGGACCAGGAAGGAAGTGCTATTGACAGTGCTGTCATATAGTAAGTGCTTCCATCTGCTAATTAATCTAATGCTATCTTATTTCATATCTTACTCGTTTCTTAAGGTTTGTCTTTACTCTTTATTGTCTTTTTTTTTTTTCAGTTTATTGCAAGTTGCGGCAGGGTACACTGCCAACACAACTCAATTTCACTCCACAACACTCCGTAAAAGACAAATGTTTGTTCGTGCTGGTGTGAAAGTTCTGGTGACATGTGCAAGCAAGTATAAGTCTATGCTCAATTCCAATAAACAAGACTTCAGTGATGCAATCCAGCACATGTTAGAGGATATTGAAGTTGTTGTTGCTGCCAGTAAGTTACGGTAGTTTCTTGTTCTGTGCATCACATTTATTTTAGAAGTTCTACAAAATACTTTTCATGGTTTGCAGCTGTACCAGAACCTCAACGGATTCCTGAGGCTGGTTTACTTGTGACAGAATTGTTAGGAGCTGTTAACCAGCCGGCAGGGAGTGCTTTGGGGACACTGGCTCTTGAGAGTTGTGTTTCATGGCTTTCAGCTCTTGGTTCTGTACCTGGATCACAACGACAGAGCACTGTTGTAGTCCCTTCTCTACTTAAAGTTGCAGGGATCTCTGTGAATGACTCTACAGCTCTTGGCTTATTACTGGAAGCAACATTTGAAGCTTATTTCAATGTTAATGCAGGTGTGTCAGCATTGGAAAATAAGACAAAATCAATTAATTATTCATCATTTGAATCATGATTAAGACCTGTAACTTTCTCCAAAATGTATTTTTATCAACGTTTTTCAAAATATTGCGTGCTGTAGGTGATGAAAGCCAAACTCATTGGGCAAGTGCTGTATCCCTACTTCAGCCTACAATTCCACGTCAACCACCCACAGAAGAAGTATTCATTGCAAATGGTCATTTGTTAAGCCTTCATGGTCTCCTTCTGCTCCAACTTCAGTCATGCCGGGACATAAGAGAAGAGGCAATTTTATTAACAAGTCTCTCTACATGGTTAAACTCTGTTCGTCCAACGTGAGTATTTTGTTGTCTGAACTATACAATGATCTCCTTTCTCTTAAAGGCGCTATATGACACAACAATATGGACGTGTTTGCAGGGAACAAATAGAATCAAAACTTCCAATCCTGTGGTGCCAAGTTTTATACCTAGCTCACCGCCAGATCTCTCAATCTGGTGATCGTAACACCGCTTCCACAAGTCTCCACCAACTTGTTGAGCACGCAGGAGTGGTTGCAGACCATAAAGCAGGAGGTTGGGGGCTACTCAGTGCCATCGGATTTGGCAAACAATTGTCTGTTTCTCCAAGGTGATTTAATTTTGACGCACTTTAAGTAGATGTTTACTTGGAATAGGCTGTACTTAACTGTTCTCTTGACGTCTGATTTGGCTCTATAAATTTTTTTATTTTACTTGTTCAATACAGATGTCGTCTTTTGTGCCGGTTTCTTAGTGCTTATGTTTCTGCTCAGTTACCTGAGAGTAAGGGAGGCAACAGTCTCGTTAGATGTGCTCCAAACTCCCCAGGCTCAGTAACTAACGGTCCTAATACAAGGTGAGTGCCTTTTATCTTCTAATCTTATAATCCAATTTTTACATTACACTTTCCTTACTTTGTCATAAAAATTCTGAAATTATAATTACAGATCAGACCCCTCCCTGGACATTCATCCATCTGCTGATGCTCTTAAAAATCTTTCTGCTTTGGAGAGTTTATTGACAAACAAAATTTATGCTGGAGTTAGATCATGTATAGAAGCATCAGTAATTTATGTGAGAAATCCAGAGAACTCTCTACATAATGCAGGGGAGATTCTTCAGATTCTTTCTAAACAACTGTATACTGAAAGATATTTGCATACTTCTCTTTTTGTTCCAAGGGCAAGTAGTGCTTAATTTTTTAAATATTTTTATAAAATATGCAGTATATGTATATTTTTTTTGTAGGAAACATGTCAATTTAGAACAGTGCCATTTTATTTTATTTTTTTGCTACGTACTTCGTAGTATATTGTTGACCCTTTTCTACATATAACTTTAGTGCCCCAATAGTTGCTGAAGTACAACCAACAATCAAAGTCCGGTGTGCTCGTTCTTTGAATATCACAACCAAACATCTAACTGGTTTTGGGTTTCACTTTTTCTTTTTGGTTTTTGTTTGTTAAGAAGACCAATCTAATTATTATGTAATAATTAAAGTGTGGTTCACTTAAAATCTTTTTGCTGAGCTGTGATATACGCTGACCCCTTTAGCTTTGATTGCAATAATTCTTAAAGCTCATGGCGCTCATCGTGTGTTGTTTAAAGCTGTGATATTTTGTCATCTGCGGACCCATTGTCATTTGTTCTAAGTCATAAAGTAAGAAGTTCTGTTTAAAATGATTATTATAATTATTAAAGTTTTTTCTCATCTGTATTTTGTTAAAGATATTTTGATTGTTCTATACCTTTTTGCTACTTAGACATCCTTCTGTTGATTACACAAAAGTTTGCACTCTCTAACTCAAGCCAACCCAAGCTTAACTTTGAATGAAGAATTTCAAACTTTTGCTCCTCCCACTCTAAAAATCCTTTTATCTATCCATTCGGTCATCCATCAATTCATTCATTCATTCTTTCGCTCCTCACTCTCAAAATCTCATTCATTCCCCTCGGGAATTAGTCTGCGGGTTAAGAGTCACCCTTGAGAGCCCCTTGCTCTTTGCAAAAATAATTATGGTTTTACGAAAATTCGCAAAAATGCAAATACAATAGCCTTGCAAATTTTAAGGCGCAAACACCATGAGCCAGAATAAGCGCGACACCGGTCTTTCTTTCGGAGAAATGCGGAAGACACCCGCCTCAAAACGTTCAGGAGTCACTGCATTTCCACCTCAGAAACCCCGTTTCCAGGTGATCTTACCCCCGGGGATTGCTCAGGGGGTACAGAAGTGTCACCCTGGACAACCCCTTGGTCTTTGCGGGGAAAACAGAAAAAGAGAGAAAAAAATCGACACAAAATCGCACTGAAATTGAAAACCGCCTCAAAACTTTCAGGTCACAGCATTTCTGCGACAAAAACCAAGCAACAAAGCAGTCTTCCAGGAATCTGAAGCTGCGTACAAAAGTTTACTGTGCACATGTATGTAACAGTCTAAGCACGCGGCGGTCCCGGCGAGTCTGCCTTCTGTTATGTTTGTGTGTTTGACGACTTATTATAATGAGACATGGGTTTTATTAAAGCTGCGGCTGATCGCCCGGTAAAACATTTTATTCGTTCCTTTTGTACTCTTTAGTGTTAGTGGTAATACTCACCCCTCGTGGGATATACCTCAAAATTAAAATAATTTCAGGTAAAATAAAACCGATTGTTAACATGTTAACATGATATCATACCTCGAGTAATTACATTGTTACACTTGTCCATGAGTAAAAGAAAGGCGCTGATTTGCTCCCTGAAAGATAATAGCTATTTCTATTTTGAGCTTCGTTCACAAAGAACAACTGAAATGTTCAAGGATGAAAGCAGATTAGATAGAATTGAGTGGCAAAGAAGACACAAAATCCTTCCATGATTCTCGCCGTAGGGGGAATCGGAGGGGAGGGAGGGGGGGGGGGGCGGTTTCCCCGCATTATCCCCCCGTAAATAATTGCTTTGCGTTTATTGTCATCAAACAACATAACTTAACTATATTGACGGTAACGTTGGGTAACATAATAAATTGCACTAGAATAAAGGTAACTAGAGTCATCGCAGACAACGTTACATGTACATGTCGTCTGCCCCGCTCAACGTCCGTGGTTGGGAGACTAGACTCCTCAGCCAACGTGTGGCACAGTCATTCTCAAGTAAGAATTCCTCGTTCAGCAAACGCCAGATTTCATTAGAAACGTTGCGTAACGTGGAATTCCCTCACTTTCTGCCAGCGTTTCAAGGAAAGCAACGACCCTCGTGGAACACTATACACAAAACCAATGATGAACATGGAAACAATAATTTAATTTCAAATCACAAAATGATACCGACCTTGGTACTAGTATACCAGTGCATTGAACAACCCCCGATTTTTTAAATTTATTTTTTTACTTTATAGTCGGTACGGCCACCAAACTGATCCATACCATCCAAGCTGCGCGTCACTTGCGCGAAAAATCTTCAATTTGACGACAGTTTGAAACTGTCAGCAATTACACATTTTAAAGTATTGAAAACTTCCTTGTAAGGGTAGGGTGAATGAACGCAGTACAACCATATAGCACGGTTTTGACATCCTTTTGCTTCATTTTACGCAGCAAGAGCTATGCACACAATTTTATGCAAAACTATGCACAAATTGTACTGAGATATATAAGTTTACACATAAGGGACATAATTAGGCATAAAAAACTTGTGCCACCATATGTGGTGGCACGAAATCTTGCAACGCTGATTAACGAAAGGTTTCGTATGAAATAGCAATTTTACGGTAATATGCAAATACATCGTCGATTTTGGTGGTAGGCCTTTTCTTGCACTGATCTCGCGACACAAACACATGATGTTATCGTATGTTTTCGTACTTGATTATGGACAGAATGGCACGCACTGAATTATGAAGAAGTTTGTACAGAAATATGCAAGAAAATCTATGTAATTATGCTCAATGTTTTCTTCGCACATTAATGACGTGGAACTACAACTTTTCACTTTCGATTTTTCACTGAAATAATGTACAAGTTCGTACAAAATGAAGAACGTGCCATCCTGTACATAGATGATCCCAAAATGAACAGGCACACTGAAACGTTATTTATTATTTTGTACATAGCTTATGAACGCCCATGTACATCTTATGTGGGACTTTCTTACTCATATGTAAATATATTACATATTATGTAGATACGCATGTGCACAGACCTACATACGCTATATACAAAATATTGCATGAAATTACAGTGTATGCACTGTTACCACGTTTACATTGTGAAAAACCGGCTGACGGGAAAGTTTTCTGCGAAAACAGACTAGTAAAAACATAACAATGGCGAATTGCAAAATTTCAAGCCCTACGTATCGACTTGAAATTCAATTACGAAGCAAGAATAGGATGTTGGCTGTTGTAAATTTGCAACATATTTCGAAATTCGTGATATTTTCAAAATAAATCGTTACTCTACCAAAAAGAAATAAAAATTAACGCAGTGTATAGTGTGCACGAGGCTCGCATCGTTTCAAAAAAAAAAAAAAAATTAAAAAGGACGGAAAAAAAATAAACCTAATAAAACAACAACAGAGCAAATTATGTTCGAATTGCAGGTGCCTGGCGGTGCCTGGTTGAGCGCAGGCAGAGCAGGTCACTATCACAGCATAAAGAGGTTCTGCAGCAGGCGCCACGGTGAGGAGGTGCACACGGCCTTGCGCCGCGGGCAGGGGTAGTGCCGCAGGCATTCGGCCAGCCGACGGTCGCACTCGCACAGGCGCTGCGAGCACGCGGACCCGCTCACCGCTACGGGCAGAGGCAGACAACGCTCGTAAAAATTGTGGCGCAAAAAATAAAAATAAATGCACGCTGCTGAAATTATAGTTGTGAAGATTTAGCACCACGGTTAAAAACTGAAAACAGTGGAAAAGTAAATAGGAAGGTAGCTAGAAAATAAAGCACCGTGTAGCTTAAAAATTAGATGCGCCTAAACAGCTTTAAAAATAGTACACCTCTGCTATATGTTTTTGGTCAGACGCAAATATATTTTTTCAGTGTGCGGAAAAAAAAATTATTTGTTGCTTCAACTCATGTTTGAGTTGATTTGGAGCAAACTTAAATAATTTCGTCGTGGGAACGAAATACTAGTTTTAATGAAGAGTTCACTGGTATTATAGAACCAATTCTTTATTGTACCAGCGAATAGATCGTTGAGGAAGCGGAATAAATCTGATTGCTGAAACGAAAGCCGTTTTAGTTGAATCAAAGATCGCCTGCTCCGCTCTCTCAGCGATGTGTTTGCTGCTCCAACGAATTTTGCATTCCATTAACAAACACTTAGTTGAGACAACGAATTTTTCGTTCTCACAACCCAACAGGAGTTAGTTCTTACAACATCAATCTATGTGAGAGTTGGATCAACTAATCATATTCTCCGTGCGTAAAATAACGTAAAAAAAGTCGCTAAAGTTTTATAATGACGGCGGCAGTCATTCTACTGGAACGACTTGGTCGAAACCTAACGATAAATTATAGGGTACTCCGGGGCTCGGCCAGCCCGGAAGTAGAAGAACAAAAATCTTCGGGCACGGGGGGAAGCGAGGCTGAGAGGGGTGTGTCCCCACCCGTCCCCTCTCCTCCCCGTGTCCGAAGATTTTTGTTCTTCTACTTCCGGGCTGGCCGAGCCCTGGAGTACCCTATTCGTTCCTCTACGACGCTGTCGTGTAAGCATTTAGAACACTGAAGGCTTAAAATGTTCGTAAAACGTGACGACTTTAATCGTTTACTTGCGATTTGTGTCGTAATTATGCGGTCAAAATCGTATACTATCGACCAAAGTCGCACATTTCCGACTTAAGTTGAAAATTTACGACTGAGGCTAGTTATGCACAAGTTTTCTTGCAGAGCCAGACTAAGTTCGTTCCTTATGGCCGAATGTATACACTGTTACACTGAATCGTGATGTGACGATAAATTTTCCTCCAAATTGTTCGTCACAAGGGCTGGGATGAAATAGTCGTCACATAATATGCACCATTCGTCACACTGTGACGATCCATTTGTGATTCAACAAAAATTAACTATTCGTCACGTGACAAACCAACTCTCTCAAAAACACTTTATTCATCACAAGTTTTGGAAATTGTGGAGTGAATTTGAACAGTATTACTTTACTCTTCAAGCTTTACAGTGTCAAAGACAAAAGGTCAGCAGACCAACCGCCTAGTAGGTAGGCAACCCTAAACCAACAATGCTTGGATGTTCGGCGGGCCGGCCTACCCCAAGCTCTTGCAGGCGTTAATTCTGGACCTCAACCGCTTTTGCACTATGGTCTCATATTGAAATATGTTTAAACGAACCTTTCAAGAATAAAATTTAGCACTAACATTGTCGACTTAATATTGTTATGTTTGATTGCAAACAGCTCCAAAATTTTGGCCGACCGCAAGTTGCAGGTGAGGGACTGCACGTGCTATGGTTTGCAGTTGACTCACCGCATAGGGGTCGGCCCCGGTAGCACTTCCACAAGTACGGCACGAAGTACTCCAAGAACATGGGACAGCTGGCCGTGTCGTAACACCAGTCGTGCATCTTGCAGCACCTGCAACAAAACGAAAAGAGAGGCCATTAAAAGAGATGCTCCAAAGAATTCTGAAGATGACGCTTGCGCATCATGCTCCAAACGTGACGACACACTGTTGTAGCGGTGTTCATTTTTATTCGACCACAGAAACAAGAAAGAAAAAGCATGAATTTGCCTTGTTTTACACACTTTGGGGGAGCGAGTACAGAAATTAAAATTTAAATGCATGGCTTTAGTTTGCGAATGAAGACTTAAATAAATGTCAGTGTTGCCTCAAGAAGACTTACGGCGTACAAGGTAATGAAAAGTTGTGCGTATAGTTTACGAAGAGGTTTCAGGTTCCCAAATAGCGAAAAAAATACTCTGCAAATTCATGACTTTACGAGTACAGTAGTTCACTAAAAAGTGAGGCACCAATGGTGCTATTGTAGAAGCTGAGGGACCCAGCGTGACCTGCTTTCACACGGTAAAAACGGTCCCTTGGTGTCCAAGGACCATCGGACCGATTCAAGGACGGAGATAGGAATATTTCATGCAGCCGTCCTTGAATCGGTCCGATGTAGGGAAGGAAAAATACCGGTATTTTTAAAACGGCGGAAAAAAACCTGTTTTTTTCCGTTTTTTTTTCGGAAAAAAACCAAAATCGAGGAAAAAACGATTTTTCGACTATATTTTAGTACTTCATTAATTTTGAGTACCTCTAGCCTTTATTTATGCAAAACATAGTTTTTTTTAAAGGATAAGTCCGAGCTGCAGAGGGTTCAGAGGCTAGATAGAATCCTGGAACCATTTCCTATAGTGGAACTGTAACAAACAAGTTATATAAACTTAAAATCAATTTTCCACACTCAAAATTTCCTCTTTTTACCAAATTTTTCCAATCTTCACCCTATATTTACACCTATGGCTGTTAAAAAAAATAATTTGACACACACTAACTTCAACTACTCAAACACAGTACTTGAGTGCCATTATATTATTACCACATTCATACTTATTAATTTTTCAAGGGAGAGAAGGGGCCTTTTAGATAAGAATTTAGTCCTTCCTAAATGTGTTTACTAGTTAGTTCTCAAAAAAGTATTTTGTACCTAGGTGGGCCTTACTTGGTATGGTAAATAGGGCAGAGGGTAGAATGGTATAAGGGTGAGGGAGAGAGAAGACGGTACGGCGAGACGATTGGCGATGGTGCAGCCTATCGGTCATGTCATGCAGCCAGGGGTAGGCTAGGCTAGCCCGCCAAGCACTCATGCCAGCGGGCTGCCTAAACAGGCAGCTCAGCCTAGTTTGACATAATTTAACAACCCTAACAAATTGCCAACGCCAGCAAACGTGATTCTAGAGTGCCAAACACGCATTTTAATGATTATATTGTACCATAAGTCAGAAAAGGGCAAAAAATCGTTTTTTTCCGGTTTTTATCCATTTTTAGCCTTTTAAAAATACGAAAAATACCGGTATTTTTCCTGGTATTTTTCCGGTTTTTTTCCAGGGTTGCCATCCCTAGTCCGATGGTCCTTGGACACCAAGGAACCGTTTTTACCGAGCAGGAAAACAGTGTAAGACCGTTAAGTCATGTGTCCTACAGTTGGATGTTGCAATCTCAGACGTGTGCTGATTTTTTTTTTCTCTTAATAAAAACCTACGTTTTTACGCAGCAGAGTTACTGACAAATTCGCTAGTTATTATATGTACAGTAGTTTTGAAACTATACTGATGAAACAAGAAATGGTCAGTAACGTAAAAAGGAGGTAGTGCGTACAACTGATGAATATTGTCACACGGCAAAAACGAGTCCTGGGTTTCCCAGGGGACTTTGCACATTCCCAGGAGGTATCATTTTTCCCAGGGGATGTCCTGGGTTTTCCAGGAAAAACTCCTGGGAAAACTGCTTTTCCAACTCTCCTGGGAATCCCAGGACTCGTTTCTACCGTGCAGTAGCTTATAAAGGTTGTCAAAAAGCAGGAATACTGACGCACAGACAAAGGGGTCCCAAAAATCAGTAGCGGGCTGAGAGAGTGTGCTCACCGTGAAAACCACCTCTCTCTCTCTCTCTCTCTCTCTCTCTCTCTCTCTCTCTCTCTCTCTCTCTCTCTCTCTCTCTCTCTCTCTCTCTCTCCCTCTCTCTCTCTCAAGTCTCGTCCATCCCCTCCCCTTCCTCCCTTCACTCATTTCCTGTCGACTTTGTGATAAACGCCGCGAGGAGAGCGTTACGTTCCTCTGCACACTGATTTAACAGAGCGCTGTCCTCGCCCTCTCTCTCTCTCTCTCTCTCTCTCTCTCTCTCTCTCTCTCGCACTCATTGGGTGAGCCGTGTGGGCGCGAGAGAGATGGCAGTGCGAGGAGGGCGCTCTTCGGAATCAGTCTACAGGCCGCGCTACGGCGCTACCCCTTCCGTTAGCGCGTGCCTCTCACCACCGCCCCGCCCCGCCCCGCCCCGCCCCGCCCCGCCCCGCCCCGCCCCGGCACGCCACACCCAGGAGGGCATCCTGCCGCAAGCGTTCGTCCGCCGCCGCCGTCGTCTTTTTAGCAAAAATCCACTTTGTTGTCGGCGCCCTGCCGAGAAATTAAAACTTGCCACACCAACGGCCGGGCCGGGGCTGGTGGTAATGGTGGTGGATCCACTCTTTTCCCCCTTCCCACTCCCCCCTCCTCCCCCTCCCCCCTCTCTCCTCCCCCTGCATCCCCCCCCCCCCCCCACTCCCCGGAGGGCCGTGGCGCGGCGCAGGGCGCGTGGGTCGAGAGGGTACAGTGCGTGGGTGGGCGGTGGCGCGGGGAACTCCCGGGGGAGTTATCTTTTTTTATATTTATTTTACTTTTTTAAAATTATTTTCTTTTGCGGTTTTCAGTCGCAGCAGCAGCCTGATGATACGTGGCGAGGCGGAAGGCTGGCGGCTGAGCTCTCTCTATGCTCGAGGGGGAAATAACTTTTGAGTTGAGTGAACAAGTGTTGTGAATTTGGTTTGAGTAAGATTCCAATTACTATCCATTGAAAATGAAAAGCACTGAATCAGTCAGTTGCATAATACGTCAAATTGGTTGAATAATGTACACATTTCATTCTTTTGAAAATTCTTTTAAACTGTAGCAAATTAGCAGCAAATTCGTTGTAAATTTTTATAGCGACAAGTACAACAACATAACTTGTAATGCAACAACGCTGTTGTCAAGTAACGAGTAAAGTTGTCCACCAGCAACAAAAAGTAAGTATGTTGTTCAGTAACAACAAAATTTGTTGACTGACAAGAAAACAAAACCTGTCATGTGACTACAAAAGTTGTTCAGGAACAATAAAAGTTATAAAGGAACAATTTTCTTTTTTCAATTCACAACAGACATTGCTGTTTTTCAACAACTTGTGTCGTTCTCGAACAACATGCCTGTTGGCCAACAACACACTTGTTGGCCGACAACATATGGTCATCACAAAAAGAGTTGTTTGTTTCTCAACAACTATTTTTAACAATGCACCCACAGAAAACAGCCGTCAGGGTCAGGTGCACCGGAAATAAATCTTGCAATCGAAAAAAAAAAAAATAAGAGAGAAAAAAGTGATGGTGATAGAGGGTGGAAGAAGGAGTGTTAGGGGTTTGGGTTAGGATGACCACGCCCGCAATATGAGAACAGCCTGGCTTTGGACTGGGGCTCCAGACCTCATCACCTTGCGCGTCACAGGGTGGGGTGAGCCGGCCCTACCCACCCCCACTCGCCTCCCTCGCCGTAAAAAAAAAAAAATACATAGAAATGCAGATTGGAGCACGGAACTAAATAATCCGTACCTGCACGCTCAGATCTCTAACTGACTTTTTTCACTGTAATGTGTAAGGACAGTGAAATTTGTCTACAGATCATAGATATTCGTTTACAGACATATTTAGCTAGAGACAAAAACGTCAAGATCTAGAAATTAAAATGAAGTAATGTATGGACTTAAATGTTTATTTGAGGGTAGTACAGTTTTCTTGTTTTAAAATAGAGAAAACTGTACCACCGTAGAATAAACATTTTTGTCCAATTAGATGACATTTTTCTATGTAACTCCAACTTTTTTCTCACTAAAAAATGAGCTTGTCAACAAAAAAATTTACTTTGAAGACAAATTTCATCATACACCAATGGATATTCCACTTTATGAAGAAAATAGTCCATTTCAAGTCTGAGAGTGTGTATTTGAAAAACTGAATACACGGTGCCACCGTAGCCTGCTTTTCGTGAACGGATCGAGCAAGTACGACGCTTACGTACTCTGTAAGCTCGGCAGTTCTATAGTCTCAAGATTTTGAAATTTACAGGTACGGTGCCTAACTACGGAATCGCCAGAAATGAAATCAACGGTAATTTCCGTAGTCCCATACCGTCATTTTTTTTAAACAGTGGCTCACACTGTGAGAGATGTTTATCAGTATGACAGTAAAAATTTAGATTCCCATTGTTAACAAACAACATTACTTATAAATCACCAAATCCGAAAAAAAGAAAAGAACAAGAACAAAAGGGGAATTTTACCAGGATACTTTCTACAGTGCATTTCACACCCCTCTCTCCCCCTCTTCACTTCCTCCCCCATACCACTCTCTCTCTCAGCGTGTGAGGAGCAAGCACAGCTGGAAATTACGAGGGAGAAGGTCACAGCGCGAAGCAAGGCCGGGGGTCCTCCTCAGCCGTGCAACTAGCCCACCTTCCGCACGCTAAAGTCTTATGACTTATCCTATACAGAGCTACAAGCGTCAAACAGATGCTCAACTATATGCACATGCTCACTAACAGTGTGCGTCGTGCTCGTTAGTTTGCATATAACACTGGGTCGAACACTTTTGCATACTTGCGTTATTGTTTGCAGCATTTAAACGTCTGCCTGGTGCGTAAATATTCCCGTACTTGGTCAATGGTCACGTAAAGGTCTTGGTAATAGTGTGAAACGGTGTACCAAGTGTATAAATTTGCACCCCAATTTAGTGAGCAGTTGCCTAGACGTTTGCAAAGTGTTCAAAGCTTGCATAATACTTCGTGACTCCGACGGAAGCGTGCAAATTTTGCAAATTGGAAAAGCACACCAGTTGGTGTGCAACTTTCTGCAGTTGTGGCACCACAATGTGCAGATTTCTATGAATATCCTTCGCTGCGAATAATACGGCGGTGCAATTATGAAAAAATATGTCCTTATTTGTGCATTTAAAACAATACGCATTCATGCACATTTTTCCATAATAAGGCATTGAATTCACTGAAAAAACAAAGGTGCGATATAATGCCTTTCAAAGGCACTACTGTAATAGCACCTTTGGAAAGGCACTAAAACAGCAGAAAATAGCACCTTTAGAGGCAAGTAGCGCCTTTGGAAAGGAGCTGTTTTCCTAACGCCTCGAAAAAGGCATTAGATAGCACCTTTGTTTTCCCAGTGTTGCGAACAAGAAAGCAGGGTTACAAAAATCTGTAGCTGAGTATATCGCAAGCTCGTAATAATTTTGTGAACCGCACACTGCTGTGCTGCTTAGCATGCTTAGATACGCTTGTAAGATTTAATAAAAACGTATACAAAAATAATAAGACTGGAGGGACCAAAATCCGTCAAGGATTTTTTAAATATTTTTTATTATTTTTTTGATAAATATTTATTATTATTATTTTTAAAGTGAACCCTAACCAGCACTGTGACTAGCCGTGAGTTTTAATAGGGCAAGATTTTCTCAGAGTCGAATCTAAAACAAAAAGTTTGGGAGCTGGAGGAGGGGCGGCCAGCCTGCCTGAGTGACGTCCCCGTCAGGTGCGCCATTAACATACGGTGCTGCTCATCCCCCGAGGCTCAGCCAACGCAGCCAGAGAGCAAGAGAGAGAGGAAGAAAGAAAGAGAGAGAGAGAGAGAGAGAGAGAGAGAGAGAGAGAGAGAGAGAGAGAGAGAGAGAGAGAGAGAGAGAGAGAGAGAGAGAGAGAGAGAGAGAGAGAGAGAGACTCCTCTCTACCCCCACATGCTGCACAGTAGGCAGGGTTTGTCTGAGAAAAATTTCCGAGATTGCGAACCCTACTTCCGGGCTACGTACTTTTTAGTGCATTGCTATTTTTTTATGGCACCACGAAATTAGAAGATGTCGTCCATTAACAATTCAAAATCGTAAATGTATGAGCTCGGCGCATCGACATAAAAGCGTACGACGAGAAAGAGTTTGGAGGTTGTATACATGTACGACACATTTCGCAAATGGTAGTTTGCAATATATGTCGTACATGTGCGAATATTTCGTTTTTCCAGTGGTGCTGCTGACCTGTCGATGCCGTCCACGGTGTATCCGGAGCCGAGGAAGCCGCAGTAGCAGCCGTAGCCCTTGAAGGCCATGGGGTCGCAGCCCGTGGCGCAGAGCAGCATGTTGTACAGGTGCACCACGGAGCGGCGGGCCCGGGGCCGGGCGCGCGGGCCGGGCGCGGGGGCGGGCCGCTCCCGCCTGGAAGGAGACGGACATCATCACGACCATGGCGGACGAGCAGTATAGGGTGCGCTGAAAATACACTTTTTGCACGGTAAAAACGATGTCTGATTTTTTGAGGAAAAAGGGAAAACTTTCAGGGCCTTGGATACTTTGAGGAAAGCGCCTTAGATTTTGAGGAAATCTCCTCAAAATTTGTGGAGATTTCCCCTATTTTTTGAGGAGCCTTCCTCAAAATCTAAGGCGTTTTCCTCAAAGTATCCAAAGGTCGTCAAAGTTTTCCCTTTTTCCTCAAAAAATCAGACATTGTTTTTACCGTGTGTGCGCCGAGATTCGGCTCACAAAAAACTGTGTTCTTCCGATTGCAGACATGAATGCAAGGTTGGTTGGAAAACTGAAAAAGCCTATATTTAAAGGAGAAGGGGGTGGGAAGGCAAGGCATCGGAACGGGCCCGGCGGCTGAAAAACACGTTCAGACGAACGCGTGGCGCGAAAGAAACAGCAAAAGCTATATCGATTGAAAAAGTTTCCCTGATATTGAGCCATTTTTCCTAGCGTTTCCCTGACAACTTTTTTCCCCTGACATTTTCCTGACATCCATGACCTGTTGCCACCCTGCAGGAGACATACTTTTTTCGTATTCGTCACACGTAACCAGATAAACATACAGATTTATATGAACACATTCATTGTAATGCACAATTTTATACAACCATACTCTGCAAACTCAAGTGTGAGTCAGTATCACACTTTTTACTGCAGTACAATTGTGTCTCACACTTCCAAAAACGATTTTCTGTAGTTGAATAGCAATCACGCTTTGGAGAACAGCATCAGCTTTGGTTAAAATTCCCGGTTTAAACGAGCTACCATGTGATAGGGTTCTGATCGCAAACAACAACGACCATATAAATTTTCGAAACCAATAATTTACGATTATTTAATGTTAATGATGTTTCGAACCCCATCACATGGTAGCTCGTTTCAACCGGGATTTTAAACCAAATCTGATGCTGTTCTCCAAAACGTGATTGCTATTCAACGTCAGAAAATAGTTTTTGGAAGTGTGAGACACAGTGGTACTGCAGTAATAAGTGTGATACTGTCTCAGACTTGAGTTTGCAGAGTAGTGACGCTCAAGTGTTAATTTTGATCATAATTTTTGAACATTATCTTGATGCATGCGTACAAAAAATTCATTAGCCGAGTATGCGTAAAAAGATTAAATTACGAAAACAATGTCCATAATAATTGAGGGTATAGAGTACTTCATTCTTCGGTGTTCTCATCCAAAAAAAAGGGAGAGTGAGAGGCTGGTTGCTCTGCAAATCTTAGTGTGATACTACATGTCAGTTTAAACTGCGAAACTTTAGTTTCGCAGTTACAACTGCAAAACTCACGAGTTCGTCAGTTTCAACTGCAAAACTCACGAGCTCTACTCTTTCGAGTTTCACATAAACTGACGTGTAGTATCACACTTAGTTTTGCAGAGTAGGACAAATAAGAGAGAAAAGGGAGAGGAGGATGAGAAAGGAGCAGGTCGCCGTGACTGTTGACGTTCGATTAAAGTACAGTCCATGGTGGGGAAAAAAAGCATCAAGCCATCCGGATGCGGGCGCAACGCCAACGCGTGTAAACACAGCGACATCCAAGACCCCGAGAGCGGCTCCGAGGGATATAGGGGGTGGGGTGGGGGGTTGCTGAGGAGGGTAACGGTGGGTAAAAGGGGTAAGCACGCACCCCTCCCCCGAGAAGTCATCGCCCTACCGATATGACATCATATGGGTGCCTGCCGGCCGGAGCCTCTCCGCGGGAGCACCACTCGCAGAATTGGAAAACCTCGACCTCGCCTTTTCGGCAGCGGGACCCGTTGTTATCCTACACCCCTTCACGTAAGAGGAGGACCCGCGTCCGTTCCGCCGCCGCGCCGCGCCCCGCCCCGCCCCGCCCCGCCCCGCCCCGCCCCGCCCCGCCGCGCCCCGCCCCGCCCCGCCTCCGCCCCCGCGCCGTGGGAGACACAGCTGTGCGATAAGGGTCCACCAATGCCTGGCATTTAAATTGACCCCCGTCTACACCGGGGCAGCGGATGGGGGGCGCAGGATTGGGGCAGCGGGTGCAAACGCGCGAGCAGACGGGGCCACGTAGAGCACTAAAAATCTGAGTCATAATTTCTCGCCCCCACGAGTGAGAATTCGAGGGCAATTTTATTACTCTCTGGAGAGTAAGATTTTTTTTCCTCGCCCTTTATGAGAAAGAATTTTGAGACCTCGCCCAAATAAAGTGAGAATTCGTGCTCAAATTAAGTGAGGTTAAAAAATCCTTACTCAAATAGAGCGAGGCTCAAAAATATCTCGCTCGAAAAGAGTGAGGTTAAAAATTCTCACTCTAATTTAGTATGGAAAAGTGTCCTCTCCCATTTTGAGTGAGAAATTGGATTCCAGGGTTTGCAGTGAGACTACTGGCTGCGAGACGGGATGGGGAGTTATCGGTACGCAAGCTTCCAATGCAAAATATTAAACATTAAAAACTTGCACAGTAAATAATAATGGACATTTTTATTGGTAAATCATCATCATCACCAATCAGTATGTACACACACAAGCCTTTAATAAGCGTTCAATTTTCACGATTCGCGGGCAGTGTACTCACGCGACGTCGGCGGCGGACGCGTTGAGGTGGTCCCTGAGGACGTCCTGGAAGACGGCCGAGGGTCCCCAGGGGTTGTGGCTGTAGCCCAGGAGGTAGCCGTCGGTGGAGTTGGCGGCCGGCGCGGCCTCGCCCTCGGCCCCGCCCCCGGACTGCCCGGACAGCAGCGGGATGAGCTGCCGGCCCCGGGCCGAGCCGTTGAGCGAGGCGACAAGCTCGAGGTAGGCCGGCCCCTCCTGGCCCCCGCCGCCCCCAGGACCGCCCCCGGGCCCGCCCCCGGGCCCGCCCCCGGGCCCGCCCCCAGGCCCCGGACCGTGGACAGGTCGCGGCGGTGGCTCCCCCGGCTGGGCGCGGACCTGGTCCTTCGGCCAATAGTGATTGCGTGGCGAAAAACCTGAAAATCAAACCAGAGAGACATTTTTGATTGATTTCCGACATGACGTGCACGTGAGCAGGGTTCTATCGAGTGACCGACAAGTGGGTAGTGAGAAGGGCTACACGGTAAAATCCATGTCTGATTTTTTGAGGAAAAGGGGAAAACCGAGGGGTCGACCACTTGAAATATTTTGTGTACATGGAATATATTCCAGTTGGAATATCTGGAATATTTTTGGAAAATGTGGAATATTTTGGGAATATCACGAAATGTTGGAGTATTTATGGCAAGATGTAATCTATTATTTTATTTTTCTGTGCAATGGAAAGGGTGGCGTGAAAATATAGAAAATTTTTGCGGCAGTAAACCTCCCGAAGGAGGTTGCGGTTCCCGCCAGGCACAGGGCTTTTACCCCCTGTGGCAGCCAACTGCTTCGGTGTTCCATGGGAACCGGCGCTTTGCTGACTGCGATCCTATCGCGCAATTCGACAGATTTGATCCCCGTACCACCATTGGCCTACCCCTAGAGGTACGAGCGGTGTCAAGGGCGTTAGACTTCCTGATCCCAGTTTCAGAGGCCTTACCTCAGAGGGGTACGCGGGATTCGAACCCACAACCCCGAGTGCCGACACGTAGCCAGAACAGGAAGCGACCCAACGCCCAGAGCCACCGAGCCAACGGCGGTGAGACGTGTTTAACTTCTATTTGACCTGCCATCCAGCTGCGGCCAAAGGGAATGTCAAGCGCGAAAAACACTTTCCCAAGTGGGAGTCGAACTTCGGACCACTCGGTTCAGTGTTGCGCGCTCTACCAACTGAGCCATCACGCCACGATGACTGTACAGTGCGACGGGCTCGAGTCGTATTTGCCGTATCCTGCAGCCTCCAGCCAGGAGGACAGGGCAAATACAACTCGAACCCGTCGCACTGTACAGACATCGTGGCGTCGTGGCTCAGTTGGTAGAGCGCGCAACACCGAACCGAGTGGTCCGAAGTTCGACTCCCACTTGGGAAAGTGTTTTTCGCGCTTGACATTCCCTTTGGCCGCAGCTGGATGGCAGGTCAAATAGAAGTTAAACACGTCTCACCGCCGTTGGCTCGGTGGCTCTGGGCGTTGGGTCGCTTCCTGTTCTGGCTACGTGTCGGCACTCGGGGTTGTGGGTTCGAATCCCGCGTACCCCTCTGAGGTAAGGCCTCTGAAACTGGGATCAGGAAGTCTAACGCTCTTGACACCGCTCGTACCTCTAGGGGTAGGCCAATGGTGGTACGGGGATCAAATCTGTCGAATTGCGCGATAGGATCGCAGTCAGCAAAGCGCCGGTTTCCATGGAACACCGAAGCAGTTGGCTGCCACAGGGGGTAAAAGCCCTGTGCCTGGCGGGAACCGCAACCTCCTTCGGGAGGTTTACTGCCGCAAAAATTTTCCATGTTTTCACGCCACCCTTTCAATTGCAGAGCAAAATTTGTTTCTGAAAAGTTCAACTTGTAAGTTCAACACGGTAGTTGTGCACTTGTGTATTTAACTGCGACGCACAACGTTTACCTTATTGAGCACTAGCAAAAGTATGACTGTCGAGTTGAACACTGCGAATGAAAACTAGCTAGGCCTAGTTGAACACTTGCAACTGGCTAACAGTGGGTTGAACACTTCTAAATGTTAAACTGGAAGTTGCACACTTTCAAGTGTTTGGCAGTTGCACAATTGATTTTACAGTGTGGCGGCGTTTGAAAAATTCCAAGGAGCCCAAAACTCTGATAATCATCACTTTGTCCGTAAACCAATATCAATCACGTCGCATAAATTCATTTTCAATGTTTTTTCACGGTATATTTGGAATTTTCCCTTGTAAAAACATAAAATCAAGAAATGGCATAGAGAAGAGATATTCTTCGAAAATTTTAGGGAGATCTATTATTAATTACTGGTCATCGGTAGTCATGTGTACGCTTTCGAACCGACTGGTGGTTCTGTGATATTAATTTTGACCATAGACTAAACAAAATCCTTCGTTTTTTCTACGCCAGTGACGCCAGCGAGTGGTTCTATTTTCTATCGCGGTCACGGGGGCTACTTTGCGTCACACTTTTTATTAAAACCTTCATCACTGAGGGAAAAGCGCCAGCCGTCGCTGGCCATACACTGCTACGGTTAATATTAATAATCTTATCGGAAGCGAATGACCCACCAGCTGCGACAGAGTGACAGGGTGGGGAGGAGGGGCTGCTGGTACTGGCAAAATGAGGAAAGCGCACTGTCATTCAATTAATGTGACGTCACATTCTCTTCCATGTGAAAACTGTCACGTTCAATTGTTACTATTGTCACATTCTTTTGAGCAGCCCGCAAAATCCGGCCGGTTCGCGTTAAAACGAATGTGACATCATATTCTGGCCAATGTGACTGTTTCCACATAAATAGGAATGTGACGTCCCAGTATTTGATTTACAGCGCGGTCGGCGCACTATAAGCGCTGAGCCCTTGCGCAGCTGAAATTAGATGCGAAAAATTAGCACTACAACTAAAAACTTTAAACAGCGAAAAATTAAATGGCAGGACAGCTAGAATATAAGCACAGTAGCTTAAAAGTTAGCCCCGCCTTGAACATCTAAAAAAATTAGTACACCTGCAATTTTTTATTTACTCAGACGTGAATGAATTTTTTGCGTGAATGTTCTCGTGCATCTATAATGCCAGCCAACACTAGTTTCACTGAAAGAAGAGGAGTCGACTTTGTCGCTCTTGGGAGAGCGACTTTTGTGTACCAAAGTTTCATGCTCCTGGGAGGGCGAGACAGATTATCGCTCTAATAGAGTCACTTGGATGACTCTTTTAGAGCCAAGTCCAGCTACTTCAAAAAAACCAGAAAACACTCAATTTGAGTCGTTTAAGCGAACGTCACTTTTATACTGAGCGATGAAAAAATGGTTGGCTCATTACGGGCTGGAAATGTGACTACAATATTTTTCGAGTGTGAGCACATTAGCGTGTGTGTCATCAGTTGAACACTTTTGATTTCAATGTCTGTCGTGGTGTAGAAAGTCATAAAGTGAAAATTACGAAGGCGTGGCCGGGCCGAGGGCCGAGGGGTGCGTCGGGGCGTGCAGAGGAGAGGTCGGGGGGTTATGACTACTTGGCAGACTCGTCCCCTCCCGCACACGGCCGCGTCAGGAACGTCAGGACCGTCAGGACGCACAGGACCAGACACAATCAGCCATTGTTGATGTCGTGCCCGGGGCCGGGGCCGGGGCCGGGGCCGGGGCCGGGGCCGGGGCCCGGGCGACCGTCACGCCCTGCGAGCAGCGCGAGCGGGAGCGGCAACCGAGCTGGGGCACTGGAGGAAGAGGAAGGCGGAGAGGATGGGGAAGGTGAGAGAGAGAGATGGGGAGAGAGGGAGAGGGAGACAGGGAGAGAGAGGGAGAGAGAGAGAGGAGTAGGGGAGTAACTGAGTACACTGTCACGGTAACGCCTGGGCAATCCTAGAAGGCACACAGGACATTATAGGTCTCTTCTCTCCCCGACTTCCGAACTCCCCCCTATCGGCCGGTCCATCAGCCGCTACCTCCTCCATCGAAAAACGACACCACAAGGTGGTAGACAGATTGATCGCCCTTTACAATACTCCGATGTGATTGCTTCAGTGGAGGAGGGGGTGGCAGGGGGTACGCAGGTGGACGGACAGGGAAGCAGCAGCAGGAGAGGAGGAGGGGGGAGAGGGGGGGGGGGAGAGGAAGAAAGGTGGGGGGGGAGGGGGAAGAGGAGGAGGGACGGACAGCCCCCAGATTCAGAAGATCGTTTTGTAGCGCCCTCTCACTCACTCATATTGGCCGAGACCCAATGCGTGTGACAAGGACGGATATAAGAGAGCGTTCTTCTGAATCAGATGGCAGGCGATGCGTATGAGTCGCTGGTGCGGCAGGGGAGCGAACACGTCGGCGAAAAGCTTCAGCGTTCCAAGAATCGCAGCTGGGACAAGAGTATACTCTCGTGAGCTTTCAATTTTCAATGGACCGCACTGTAAAATGCTTGCAAAGAAATGTTGTAAAATTCTTCGAATTACGAAATATATTCTTCACATTGCGAACCAATTCTTTGCACCTTGCAAAATTAAATTGTAAAGGTGCAAAGGATTAGTTCGTATGCTTACAAAATTGCTCATTGCAACTTATGAAGAAGATTGTTCTTACAATACGCTTTCAAATTCTTTGCAAGAATTTTGCAGAGTGGGGTCTTACTTAGTTCCCACACCAAAAAGCCAATGGAGCATCTCATGGGTCAAGGGTACAATTCACTGTGAAAAATACTCGTAAGGGTTACGGGAAAATTTTCCATGATAAAAGTCGTAAAATTACAATTTGAAATTGTAAATTTACAAGCACTCCATATCGACTTGTGATTGACCGACGAGCAAGAATGGGCTGTCGTAAATTTACGACATATTTTGTAAATCAAAATTATAAAAAATGTCGTAAATTTACGAGGATATTTTTCACAGTGTTGTCCACGGCTACAAACAAAAGTGTGCATAATTACGCTAACCAATTATCCGCAAGATTGCAGCATGCATATAAGTTCATAAAACATTGAAGGGTGTACATTTCAAGCGTAAACGCGGATCCTTTAAAAAAAAAAATACCATATCTGGTTTTACGACCCGCATCTACACACTGTAAAAAACTTGCGTTGCAAAGAATTTTGAAGCGTTGTAAAATGCTATGCATTGCGGACTAACTAAATTCTTCGCACCTTGCGAAAAAAAAATAGTTTGTAACCTTGCAAACAATTACACTGTCAAAAATCCTGTACCAAAGTACAGGACTGGGTACGGAAGACTGTGGTGGGCAAGGTACAGGATGACTGTGCCTCATTTACTGTGGCGCCCATAAGACTCCATGTTAAAAATAACCGTGGTCCGTACTTAAAAGACCGTACTCGATCAGGTACAGGCTGACCAGGCAAATTGTCTACCAGACTTTACCGTACCAAACACCGTGGTTTTTTCTGACAGTGTAAGTTACTTCGTGAGCTTGCAAACTGTTATTTCTTCGCAACTTACGAAAGAAAATAGCTTGCAATGCAAAGAAAATATAGTTCGCAATGCAAACTTTCTTGCGCAATGCTTCAAAATTATTCGCAAGAATTTTGCAGAGCACAAGGTTAAAAAAAAAATAAAAAAAAAATCTCTCTCCGATTTTGAGCTGACGCTAAGTAAGTATTAGATATCCCTCTACGCTCGGCTCGCAGGGAAGTGCCGCGGGAGGGAAGGACCGCGGGGGACCCGACCGGCCGGCGGCCCGGGTCCGGCGGGCAGCATCAGCGCCGCGCACCTTTGCCAAGGCTGCTGGAGGCTGCCTGGACTTGTCCAGCCCGGGGGAGGGGGGGGGGGGGAGCGGAGTGGTACTCAAAACGAAAGCGGACGGCGACTAAACACTACTTTTACCATAGGAGTCCAATATGCGTTAGGGGGGAGAAGATATTAGATGCCCCCCCCCCTTTCCAATCATCACATTCTAAAGTTGAGGGCTAAGTCCAGCATCCTGCCGTTATTCTAAGACGCAAGCGTGGCGTCCATCACTCGATTGAGAAGCGTAAACACGATTACCGACTACCAGCCATTACCTAAAGTTATTGGTAAAATTTTTGAATAATCTTAGAAATTTACGTCCTTTTTGACACAATTTAACGCGGGGAAACCCAATACCGCTTAAAAATCAGCGAAAAGAGGAGTTTTGGGGATCAGATTACCAGTGTGCACAAGATTACCAGAGTGGTGGACCCGCATTCAGAAAAAATTATGCAGCTAAAACAATTGCAATATGTGCACAGCTAACATTTTTAGCTTTACAACTAACAAGTTATCTGTACCACAAAACATTTAGCTAAAGAGCAAGTATTGCGAAGTTTTGGCAACATAGCTCCAAATGTTAGATGTGCAAATAAAGCTATTTATTTTTCTCAGTGCGTCGGACGCAAGGGTATGGTCGGGTATTCAGATCGACATTACAGCACGACGAGGCGAAGAAGAAGGCCCATTCAAAATGTTGTCAATCTACTTTTTTCACGGTGTAACAGTCCGAGCTCTGATTCCCGACCACGCACCAAACTATACGCACAAAAGCAGGTCTAACAGAAATCTGGAGCCGTGCACGACAAAAGTCCACAAGAATTTCGTGTGTGCACGTCTTCGTCAGCCTATGGAGTATATCAACACGAGGGGCGGCCAACTCGGAAAAAAACGTGTACACAGAAATACCTGTGTATTTCTAGAAATACACTAAAAATTCAAGGAAATACACTACAATACACAGAAATACATAGAAATACTCAACAAAAATACGAGAAAAATACCGAAAAATACATTAGAAATACAAGGCAATTGTACACAGAAATACATGAGTTGGCCGCCCCTTGTATCAACACACCCGAGTGGTCGAGTGGGTCCGAGGCGTCCAAGGCAATGACCCGTGCTCCCCGCCCCTTCCCCCACTGCCCCCCTCCCCCCTCCCCCCCCACTTCCCCCTCCCCCACTTCCCCTTCCCCCACGCGCACCTAGTCATTACCCAGTCAGTATCATAGAGAGTGAAAGGCAGAGGCGCGGCGCCCCGCCTCTACAGGTTCCTGCTATTCAAGTTCAGCGTTGCTAAGAAATTCGCATTTTTGCTCTCACACACACACACACAAACACACACTGGAAAAAAAGGAATATGCTACGTGTCACACATGCAAGATTGACGTCCTATAGGCAGGTGAAATGTTTGGTGTGAATGAAGTTTCGGTCACGTTTGCGAGAAGCACGACCACCTCTATGTGAAATGATGTACCTCCTGGAGCTGCAGTGTGACGTTAATTGAGGTCGCGTTACGTGTTGTGACCGAAAACTGGTCGCACCTAATCGACGTGATAGGGATAAATCTTAATTTACCCCTTCCTCAAACATTTTTGTTTTTTTTTTTTTTTTTTTTTTTTTTTTTTTTTGAGGGGGGTAGGGGAAATTCGGGGAAATTCCGAGGGTCCCCCACTCCCAAATTAGATGTACAACGAGTTGGCGAGTTGATGCATTTTCGCGAGTTGGGCGCGAGTTTTCGCGAGTTGAACGTAATTTTTAGCGAGTTGAACGCAAGTTTTCCGCAAGTTAGGGCGAGTTTTGGCGAGTTCAATGCGAGTTTTTGCGAGTTGAACGCGAGTTTTCGTGAGTCATTGAACGCGAGTTTTCCCGAGTTGAAGTCGACTTGGGCTCGGGCAAGTGTACAAAGAGTTGGCGAGTGAGGGACCCATCGGAACTTCTATGCGCTTCTATGAGCCCTAGATATGAGTGGGCAGCGCGCGCTCACTCATTCCGTATGTGGGAAAAAGGAAACAACATCCATTTTATGGGGAAACGTTAGGTCACAGCAAAGGCGTCTTGCTTTAATTTTTTACCATCCCCGCGCCTGGAGGCAGAGCACACTGTAAAAAGTATTTGCTGAAATCCAACTCTCTCGGACTGTGTTGTGGACAAACAGCGATGTTGTTCAACAACAACAAAAATTGTTGAATAACAGCCAAATGAGTTTTGAATCATAAACAGTCGGTTTCTTGTTCATGAACAATTTTGTTGTTCCTGAGCAACATTTGTTGTAATCGGACTAACTTCCTGCTGTTCGTGAATAACTTTTGCTGTTCATGGACAGTCGACTTGTTTGTTCACAAAGGATATTGTTACTCTGCAAACCCAAGTGTCGCACACTACTGCACTAAAACACTGTTATTCAATTACTGTGACGACACGAAAACTGTCACATTCCTTTTAATATTAATGTCACGTTCTTTTGAATGTGACAATAAAATTTAGTCCGCATATTCTGGCCGATTCACGTTGAAAAGAATGTGACATTACATTTAAAACAATGTGACACTTTTCACATGAAAAAGAACGTGACGTCACAGTAATTGAATAACAGTGAAGGTGCAGGACCACTGGTCATGCAGTAAAAAGTGTAGGACCCGGTCTGTCCTACAGTTGTATGTGTAGGCCACCTATGTCGGAAACAGAATGTCCCACACTCTTTGCTGTAAGACACACCGTGACACACCGTGTCCTACACCTTTTACTGCAGGACACACCGTCTCCTGCACTTTTTACTGCAGGACCATTGGTCCTGCACCTTTTAGTGCAGTAGAGTACAACACTTGAGTTTGCAGAGGCTTTTTTACAACAACACTGGTCCAAAAGCACTCCTGCAGTTCAAAACTTAACAACGGATTTGACGTCTGGATACGACAATATTTTTTTACAGTGCAGGCGCACCTGCGCCCTATAAAGCTCTTCACACTGTGCACAAGTACAAGCACGCACCACACATACCGCCGCAGAGGGCCCCCTTTACACGTCTCATTTAGGGACATTGTGGGGGGAGCGTGCTAAGAGTTTGTGCCAACCAACGATCTTACCGTTGCAAAAGCCCCCGCCGTGTTCTCCCGTCCCCCATCCCAAACACCCACTCCTACTCAGATAGAATGCGGGACTCAAATAACGTCCTCTTTGGTCACTCCACCAAGGGGACGATATTTCGTTAAATGTTACTTGTATTTGTCGCTCGAGAAGTGAAGGACACGGGTTCATTTAACAAAGGAGTTTTACAGCAGAGAAATACGAGAGAAAAATACTGACAGGAGGGCGTCAAAAAACAGTTACCACTAAGACTGCAGTTTTCAGGTATCGCGAGAAATTATCCAATTTTTCGATCAGATAGGTACGCATGAGTAAGATGCTCGGTTAAGACTGAGAGCGAAGGGCGAATGTCGAATCGTTAAGCGGTTTAAAGTTATACATATGCTAGCCGAAACAATTAACAACCGACAATCGATAGCTCACACAGAGCAATTAGTTTTGGGGTCAAACGATACGCGCTCTTGAGGGTGGCGAATTTAAAATGAATTGGACTCCCTCGAAGACCATGATACTTGACTGAAACTTAAAGTGGGATCCGCAACAGTCTATCAGCACAGCGAAGCAGCCGCGCTAAAAGAACTTTACCGCATCCAGAAGACTCACTTCACTGGCGTTAGCACTGCGTTACATTTCGCGCCGAGGAAAGGTTCTCGGTTGGATTTCAAAGGTCACGCAATGTCTTTTTTCTTCTTTTTTCCCCAATTTTCCCGCTAGGCGACGAAACAATAAGGCGTCCCCATGACCCGCCCCTCCCGTTGTGTCAATATTCGTGAGCTTACTCCTCCGCGTGACGACAGTGAGGGTCCCCCCCCCCCCCCCCACCCCCCGGCCCCCGGTCCCCTCCGCTGGGCCAAAAGCGCGCAATCGCACCACAGCTACCGCATGGCACCACCCAGCCGTCTGATTCCGAAGATCGCTCTCGTACCTCCGTCCTTGTCGCACCCATGGCAGTGCCCTACGATGGGGATGGCAGGTCTTCATGAGTGCGACAAGGACGGAGGCGCGCGAGAGCGATCTTCGGAATCAGACGGCAGCCCGGCCCGGCCCGGCAAGGCACGGTCCCTCAAATATAATTCGTTTAACCAACCAATTTCTCATCGCGCGGCTCAACAGTTTCTCAGCGCGCCGCGAGCTCCCCGGGCAAACCGTGTGCCGCCGGGGCACTTACGGCAGAACAATAAAGTGGCGCAACGAGACCGGCGGGTGTGGCGGGGCGGGCTGGGGCGGGGCGGGGCGGGGCGGGGCGGGGCGGGGCGGGGCGGGGCGGGGCGGGGCGGGGCCGGTAGCGGTGTCAGTATGGATATCGGGTTAACAGCTACCCCCTCCGCCACTCCATTTTGCCGCACTGTGAAAAATTTCAGAACGTATTATGCGATACCGACTGCCCTTAACGAGTACTCCAAGATTTTATTTAATATTGTTATTATTATTATTCGCATATTAGTGTTGTTTTCTTTTTGAGCTTTCCCGCAGCTGATGTGCAACGAAAAAAATTAACTCCGTAGCAATTGTTTTTAGCACAGGAATATCGCGATTTTTAAAAATTAGCTCCAGAGCAAAAATAATAGCTCTGCCAACACTGACAATCCAACATTGTGCTTGGACATGCCGATGAAACAGTGCGCCTGGGCAAGCACGCCGCTGATTTAACAGTGCTCTGGAAATCCAAGTGTACGAATGTCGCACACTTGTAGGTGAGCGAGTATTCATTTGTACACTTGGCCACTCAAACGTGTGAATATCCTAGGAAAATTCACACGCCAAGTGTACGAATGAATCCTCGCACACCTACAAGTGTGCGACATTCACACACTTGGGTTTCCAGTGTGTGCTTAGCTCAATGTTGGATTTTCGGTGAACACGAAGCTAATGTGTATCAGTGCCCTGCCCTGACCTGACCTGCCCTGCCACGCCCCGCCCGGCAGCACTGGAAGTGGTTACCCGTCAGTTGTTACGCCGCCGCGCCGCCGCGCCGCCGCGCCGCGCTGACATCGCACAATGAGGAGTGACTGACTCCGCTCTGCTTCTGGGCTACACTGGAAATCCAAGTGTACGAATGTCGTACACTTGGAAGTGATCGAATATCGGTCGCACACTTGGAAGTGTACCCATGGGTATTCGCTCACTTGCAAGTGGGCGAATAGATATTCACACACTTTGGAAGTGTATGCATGGCTATTCGTACACCTGAGATAAGCAAGGTGAGATACCCATTTTTCACACTTGGAAGTGTACGAATAACCATTCGCACACTTCCAAGTGACCAAATATCCAGTATAGCGTCCACACCGCAAGGGGGGGGAGAGAGAGAGAGAGAGAGAGAGAGAGAGAGAGAGAGAGAGAGAGAGAAGAAAAAGACTGCCATTCACACTCGAAATCTCCTACAAATATTTTTTTCGTGTAGTACAAAAAAATTCGGTACAACCGTAATGTGCATAAAATTTCCTTGTACTGTATTACAAGTGTTTTTCATTGTATTCCAAATATTTCCGAATATTTTTTTCTTTGTATTTTAAAGGAAATTCGGATATGTATTACAGTTCCATAGAGTTCTTTGGTACTGCAAGAATGATTTTCTCTGAAACAATTTAAGAATGCATAAATTAGCAATTTACTCAACAATAAGAACAACTTGTTCATATACTAGCGTGTTGCAAAATGCATAAACGCTGAGCAAGTGCGGAGGGATTCACGAATTACGAATAAAAGTGTCAAGATGAGTTTCGTGCTCTGGAAACGCAAGTGTGTACTTGAATGCAGTATTTCCTGCATACCTACATGTATTCAGGAAATAATGTGTACTTAGTCAAGTATGCAGGAAATAATGTGTACCTGGTCAGGTATGCAGGAAGTCCTGTGTACTTGACCAGGTACACACTAAATCTCCCCCATAAATGTATGGAGGTTTTCGTGTGTACCTGGTCAAGTACACAGGACTTCCTGCATACCTGACCAGGTACACATTATTTCCTGCATACTTGACTAAGTACACATTATTTCCTGAATACATGTAGGTATGCAGGAAATACTGCATTCTAGTACACACTTGCGTTTCCAGAGTGTACAGTATCACAAAATTTCACAAGAAGTGTGGAGGCATTATCCTGATCTTTCCTCCAGCGAGACAAAAACGTCTTTAAATTTAAAACAAGAAAAGAAAAAAAAAGGAAGATATTTTTCAAAGTGTA
Organism: Frankliniella fusca; assembly: GCA_029379305.1. Classification (NCBI taxonomy): domain Eukaryota; kingdom Metazoa; phylum Arthropoda; class Insecta; order Thysanoptera; family Thripidae; genus Frankliniella; species Frankliniella fusca. The sequence goes on from JAHWGI010000011.1 coordinate 165,594, forward strand.
TCAAGAGCAGTAGAGTTTGACCTTTGGAGCATCCCAAGAGGTCAGCCTACACCGGCAGTCCGCGGGCGACCCGCCGCACGTGCGAGAGAGACGAAGTCTCTCTTCACTCTGTCCTCTCTCTCGCACACGCAACTGGAATGGAAAGTGCGGAAGGTGGGCGGGGCGGGGCAAGCAGTGGGTTAGAACGTGTCGGGCGGGTTGCGCCGAGTAGAGGGATCCTTCACTATAAATTCAAGCGTACGCCGATTTTTCGTTTTTTTTTTCTGGTGATTTTTTCGTGATTTTCCTAGGGTTTACAATAAAAAAAATCCCGATTTTTTTGAACGATTTTTAAAATGATTTTTCTGATATATTTTCTTTAATTTTCTCTGATTTTGTTTTAGGGTGTTGTCTTTCCGCGGCCGCCCTGGCAACGACCTCTGCCTCCTTGTTTGAAGACGAGCAGCCAAAACGGACCGGGCTCGGGACGCCCAAACAGAAATGCAAACTAAGTAAACGGAATGAGCTTCATGACAGTCGGAGAGGCCCGGCCCGGCGCAGGCGCACCGCGCACCCGGCGGCAGGCCAGGCAGCGAGCAGGGCCCGGCGGTCTGATGCCGAAGATCGCTCGCGAGCCTCCGTCCTTGTCGCACGCATGAGGCCAGGGCCAGGGCTGCCATCCTTAACATAGGGCGCCGCCGTTGGTGCGACAAGGACCGAGGCACGAGTAGGGCGATCTTCGGAATCATACGGCAGTCCAGCGCGGTCCTGGGGGCGGCTGGGGCCCAGATCACAGAGAGAGGCGTAACCCTTGTCGGCCTGGAGGATACCCGGGTTAAAAAGCATACACGGCCATTCCTTGGCAAATCACTTCAATCCGAGACGAATCCACGCAGTCAGGTGCTACTGCGGTCCTCGGGCGTGACACTGCGGAGGCAGGTATGATAGGCATAGTCCTCCTGAAGCCATAGGTCCCGACCCGAACACCCAGTGGGATCGACGGCAGAAGGGCATAATGCGGGAACCTCGGAACAACCAACGGGCTGCATATAGCATGCGACATACCGGGCGTCCCAGAGAACACACGGCAGCGTTGCGGGTCTGCCTACCCACTCCAGCCGTAAGGGGCTATATGACAGTGTGTTCTCCGGGACACCCGGTGCGTGAGAATGCCCCTGCATGACACGCTGACGCCCCCCCCCCCCTCCCACCAACCTGCAAGACAGTAGTAACCCAAATTATGGGTCACTTTTAAAATATGATTTAAAAAATCAAGACAATAGTAGAGACTGGGGCAGGACCTTCAAATGATAGGGCGGAATTATTTTGAGACGAATGTCAGCTATTAGGGATAGAATTGGAAAACTTCAAAACTTTTATGCAATTTTAATGGTTGAATAAGCTAGATTTTAATGATAAGTATATACTTCAATGTTTAAAAGACTGATTTAGCGTGAAGTCTCTCAGCACAACAAATACATTACAAGCACTGTCTCTCACCTAAATCCGATCCACAGTATCGTCCCTAATATTCTTAAGAGCCAAACCTCTTTGAAGAGACAATGTTTTTAATTCAATTTTTTTTTCTACTAATAACTTTAGAGAGCACCCGTACTCTAATACAAATTAACTAACAACAGATCACAGAGAAAGTTTGGGTTAACGCATGACACAGCTCAATCAGAAATCGTTTCACTGGGAAGTTCGGAGTAGGCTAGGAATCAAATGCTAGAAAATTTACCAAAGTCATATCCAAACTATTGTCCCTTTCTTGTTCAGTTTAAGGGTGATAAGATTTTAATACTCAAACCACACCTTGACCTATTATGTTTGGTAGAATATGACACCAGACGTAAGTCAGTATTCAATAACTTATAATTCATATTAATTATAAATGTCCCTTTTCGCATGTGTAAGAGGAGCACACTTCCGGTAATCTAATTCAGTATCCACACTGCGTTAAAGGAATCGTTTGGCTGAGATCAGCTTGAGGCAGGTCAGTAACAAATAAAAACACTCTGGAACCGGGCAAGAATTCAAAAATAGAATGAAACCAAATACGACTAAATGATGTAACTGTTAGCAACTCTCACTTGTCAGACCAGGAGAATGCCTGATTTTAATGCTCAGACCATAAACTCTGTTTCCCAGATAGTATCACAGCTTCAATGTAAACAACATTGTCAATGTTATTAGGTTATGTCACTCACCCACAAAAGAAGCACACAACGAAGTTGCATCGAAACTGGGCGTCATTTCAGCAGTCCGTGACGTTCATTTCACAAATCAAATGCAATCAAAGGTATTTTGAAGATTTTGAAGCACTTCACGTCTCACTCCTCCCCAGCCCAGAGACGTCAAACGACAAATCACTCGCACCCACACTTGCACAAAATGACTACAGATAAAACTTCGTGCAGCGACGCACGCAACCTTCAAAACGATTTCAGACCTCGTATAACGATAACCAGACCATTAAATATTTAACTAATTTCGAAATTGTAAACGGCCGAGAAACACGCCCTGTGCGCCGGTGCGCCGGGCAACTGACGCGAAGACGCGAAATAGTTCGCGCGCTGCCGCTAGGTGGCGCATTGATAACACGCGCAGATTACGCGGGTTCTTCCGGTACTTCCCCCTCGGTCCCACCTGTTCTGTCTGCTCTTGTTTCAGCAGCGCAGATGTGCGACATCCTTAAAACGTACGAACATGAACGTGCTTGGCAAAATAACTGGCGACGAGCACAATCCTAAATTTACCTTGTATCTAGTGAATTTTTGGTTGTTTGAAATCGTGAATATTCTCCTCCTGAAAAATGCTCAAATAAATTGACAAAATGAGTCATGATTTGTGTCATGATTTGATGTTGTAAACCTGTGACCGATACCTTACGTTAACATCAGCTTATTGTCTAAGCCCAGACAATTTTGCAATTTTCTAGTGTGATGTCGAAACTGCTTGAAATAACTTTTTCGTTTGAAAACTTCCTGTACCGAAAAAACATTGTTTACACTTTTCTACCATCTGTACCCTGTGAAAAACTGTCTTGAAGGGATGATTTTCTACAAAGTGGAGTACTACGATTCCAAATACAAATCGTAGATTTACAAGTACTGCCTATCGCAAATATCATCGTAACTCCAAAAAATATATATGTATCGTAAATCCAGAAATATTTTTTTCACGGCGTATGTATGAAGGCATAGGACGGCGGCATATATGTTTCGCAGACGCGAACAGTGATAGCAGCCTCCCGCCGGCCAGCATGCGCGGATTTAGGGGGGGGGGGGGGGGCGACAGGCCTTTTGCCCCCCCCCCATGGCTCCTCGATAGCCGCCTGAAAGGTAGGCAAAAAGTAATACTTTGCCCCTGTAAGTAGGCAAAAAGTACTACTTTGCCCCCCCCCAAAGGCTGGCTCTGGATCCGCCAATGCCGGCCAGTGGAGGGTGTGTCATTATCTTACCGTGCGTGTGTGCGGCGGCGGTCGCGGACAGCACCAGGAGGAGCGCCGCCCCCGCCACCACCCCCGCCCCCGCCGCCCCCGCCGCCCCCGGCCCGCAGGACCAGGAGGCCCAGCAGTGGCGGAGGCCGCGGCCGCGGCCGCGGTCCTGGGGTCGAGGCCTGCGGCCGGGGCGGGGGCCGGGGCGGGGGCCGGGGCGGGGGCGGGGGCGGGGGCGGGCGGCGTCAAGGGCCGGCGGCATGGTGCTCACAGCGGCGTGCAGCTCGTCGTGGTCCACAATGGCGAGGACGTTGCGTAACAACTTGAGGTCCAGGAGGCCCTCCTGTAGGAGGCCCCCGCGCCGCCGCAGCCGCCGCCGCTCCGTCCGCGTCTCAGCTGAGTTCCCGTGCGTCCCGCCGCCCAAGTCTCCCCGCGCCGGCGGCCGCCTCCCCGTCCCCGGGCCCGCCATGGTCAGCTGCTCGCGCTGCCGGCGCCATGGGGTCCATGGGGACGGCCTCGCATCGGCGGCCACGTCCTCGAAGTCGTCCTCGAGGTCGTCCTCGAGGTCGTCGTCGATGTCGTGCTCGAGGTCGTCCTGGACGTCGTGCTCAACGTCTTCTCGACGTCGTGCTCGAGGTGGTCCTCGAGGCTCTCCTCGAGGTCGTTCTTGACGTCGTCGTCGATGACGTGCTCGATGTCGTCCTGGACGTCGTGCTCAACGTCGCGCTAACGTCTTCTCGACGTCTCGCTAACGTCTTCTCGACGTCGTGCTCATCGTCGTCCTCGACGTTGTGCTCGAGGTCGTCCTCGACGTTGTGCTCGAGGTCGTCCTCGACGTTGTGCTCGAGGTCGTCCTCGACGTTGTGCTCGAGGTTGTCCTCGAGGACGAGGTCGGCGGCGCGCGCGGCACGGCGCGGAGAGGCGGGCGGCGGGGGCGGGTCCGACGCACTGCAGAGGGGAGGAGTATCCACGGGCGACGGCACTGGGGAGACACAGGCACAGGGGTCACCGGTCACTGCCTACCGCAACAATCCCACAGCGCACCACTGGAGTCCCGCACAATTTTTTTTTTAATCTTAAAAAATGGAATTCAGTAACGCACGCGCGAAGAGCCAACCAAAAAACACAACTGAAATGACTGATCATAATTTATTTTTTTCCGCGCACAGGCACCCAGGATGAGAAGATGACTCGCGGGGCTTTAGGGGGAGCGCGATGAAGTGAGCACGAGCTGCGTGTGACCACGCGGTGGTCATACCGCACACTGTGTTCGAACGAGAACCCCAGCCACGCGCGCGCGCGCGTTAATCCTATATTCAATTGTACGGGACTCCCCTGGCCGTGCGGGGCCGGGCCGGGCCGGGCCGCCACCGCGCACCTTGGCGTCCCGGAGCGAGGATCGGATCGGAGGAGGTCCGGGTCCGGGTCCGGGCGAGTCGCCGCCGCCACTGGCACTGACCGAGAGCAGAGGCCGCCGATGGCTCCCCCCCGGGGGGGCCCGCCCCGCCCGCCCCGCCCGGCGCTGCCCCCGCCGCGCCGCCGGGGAGCAGCCCCGCCCCGCCCCGCCCCGCGCCCCCTACCCACCTGCGCGCAACCCCCCACCTGCTAGCGGCGGCGGCTGCAGCAGCTGCAACCGCTGCAGCAGCCGCGCAGCAGCTGCAACCACTACAGCAGCAGTTGTAACCACTGCAGCAGCAGCTGTAACCACTGCAGCAGCAGCTGTAACCACTTCAGCAGCAGCTGTAACCACTTCAGCAGCAGCTGTAACCACTTCAGCAGCAGCTGTAGCCACTGCAGCAGCAGCTGCAACCACTACAGCAGCAGCTGTAACTACTGCAGCAGCTGTAACTACTGCAGCAGCTGTAACTACTGCAGCAGCTGTAACTACTGCAGCAGCTGTAACTACTGCAGCAGCTGTAACTACTGCAGCAGCTGTAACTACTGCAGCAGCAGCTGCAACCGCTGCAGCTGCAACTGCTGCAGCAGCAGCTGCTGGCAGCTGCCACCACTGCAGCAGCTTCTAACACTGCTGCAGCCACCGTAACAGCCGCAGCGATCGACTTTGAATCGACGACGCGCGATCCATGTGCATGCCTAACTCTAACGCACTTTGTTGTGCATAAGCCTTTCAGATTTTCATGCAAACATACTTACTTAAGCACGAGTTTTCGTGGGTGAAAAAAAAATATGCACGGTGCTGTGCGGTGTTGTGTACAATTTTCATATAGTTTTGCGTAAGATTGTGTGCATAGCTATAATTGCATAAAGTTGTGCATCACACATGGGCCTATGGTGAGTGTATGGCTTGGTTTTGCGTTCAAATCAGGTTTCCTGTCATCATGCCTGAATGACACGAGCGGTTCTAAGGCCACCGTACGAGTTGCCAAAGAAATAAGGGAACAGCTGTACTTCCTCGTCGATTTTCCATCGATTTCCCGTGAATTCGGAATCGCTTTAAAAGGCAAACCAAACTAGGTACTGTGACTTTTTTTTTTAAACTTCGTTTTTTTTTTTTTTTACTTTTTTCATTTTTTTTTCTAACCTGAATTATGCCTATTACAGAAGTTTGATTCATTGATGCCTAATGAAACAAATTTAAAAAGATGAAATACGAGTGGCATACTTGGCGAAGCACGTTAGAAAGTGACGATCCTTGTCTCGGCATGAATTGCGGTAGTGTACGGTGGGTAAGACGAAGACGGTAGGTCAGGAGGCTCGTTTGAGATGTGCACGGATTCGATTACTCTATGATCGGAGCTAGTCCCGTCAACAGAAAATCGATGTCGGGTGTAAGTCAATTTCGGGGCAATCACTCGAATCAAGTGAATGTACTTGTGCTGGGGTGCATTTGCCTGCCTTGCTCTGGTACACGCAAACTTTTTGAGGAAAAGGGGAAAACTTTGAACTTTGAGGAATTTCCTAAGATTCTGAGAAACATCCTCATAGCATTTTTCTTTCGCAAAGCACGGGTGTTGTGAGTAAACTTTGTGAAAATTTGGGAAGGAAATTTTGCTGTGTATTTTGCGGATAATTTTTCCTCAATTTATGTCCAAAAATGCTCTTAATTACCCTAAACTTTCTCGATATGCCAGTGCCCAACAGAAGTTCTGGACACACATTTTCTCCTGTAACGCGTGCTCCATTCAAAACTGCATATTCACTAGAAATGGTTACTTTTGGTGGTCCAGAGTTTTCTTCTTTCAACTCCATTTCATAGTTTGCAACAGATACAAGCGAACAAACAATCGCATGACGTGCATGTGGATGTGGATGATTGGCATGGCATGGGAAAACGCCGTATTATCTGGCCTTATGGCAGCGAAGCGTCCTGCACGGAAACGCGGCAGTTTACCTTCTTCCCGGGCAGTATGAGAAATTTTTCTCTGCGCTCCCACAATCACGAGAGTGAAAGGGAGAGAGATAGAGCATGGATAGAGAGAGAGAGACAGACAGAGAGAGAGAGAGGGAGGGAGAAAGAGAGAGAGACAGAGAGAGAGGGAGGGAGAGAGAGAGAGAAAGCGGGGGAGGAGGGGGAGTATTGGGCTCTGGCAAGACGATTATTTGCGGCCGGACGGGTACACTATCCGACGCAGCTCTCTGATGTCACAACTTTCGGGTGACACTTTGTCGTTCGCTCCCACCCGTACGAGAGCTCCCCTTGACACACATTCGCCGCCATTCCCTGACCTACCGGAAACGGGACGCATTAGCCGGCGTACCTCCTCCCTCCCTCACTCTCACTCACTCACTCTTCCCCCGCTTACAATACCGTGACGTGTAACGCCAGCGACACACACACAGGAACGAGGAAGGAGTAGAGAGGTAACCATGGTAACGCGGGCAGCAACGCCTCGGAAGCAGGGGGCTCGTGGGGTGGGGGGGCTACCCTGCTCCTATCCCCGTAGCCAGCCACGCCCGCACATCGCAGTCAAAAAGTAGACCGAAGCACGGGTACTCGGGGTACCCGCCGCCCATCCCACACTGATCACTGTATGAACCGAGGGGTCCACCACGCGACTCGGAAGCGAGCGGGCCTCAACTCCTGAAATCAGGTGTCCACAATCATCGAAATCAAAAACATCGAAATCGAAAAAAATGTGGATCTATTGCCGAAAAATATTGATTTGAGTGCGTATTTTGGGCTCAAGCTCAAAATACGCTTGCATTTACTTCACAAATTAATTTCTTTCAATTATAAGAGGTGCAATCGGTGTAATCATGTGAAATCATGTGAAATCTTGAAATAATGTGTACAAATTTTGTGTGAGTTGAGGCCCCCTCGCTCAGGAGCGTTCACTCGATTACAGATTAGCGATGATTACCAACAGTTTATTTTTGGAAAATTTTCCGAAAAAAAAAGACTTTGAAATAAATTAAAAATTTTGCATATTTTAGTGATGAAAAAAGTCAATTAAGCCCCTGAAATCTCAAACGTGCTTTCGGAAAAGTTTCGGAACGTTTCGCTTCCATTCAGACCTGAACTGACGTGGACTCAAGCCGCAGGTGTTTCGCCCCTCGGCTACATAGCATCCTTCAGCAGTACTACTGCACCAGTGTCTTTGCAAATGAGCTCACGACAGGATCAACCTCTATGAAAGGTCGATGCAAGCACTTCTAATCCCTCACATTTCAAGCAATTAAAATAATTAAAAAAAAAAAAAAAAAAAAAAAACAGCAGTGGTATTTTTGTAGACGAGTCTTGAGTTACCTCGCGGATTGGTTGCGTTCGACCAAGGCTCCCTTTTACCCGCTCTAGGCAGCTGGTGTCTGCAGCAGAGAGTACGGGGCGGGGCGGGGCGAAGGAGGGCGGAGCGGGGCGGGACAGGGCGGGGCGGGGCGGGGTGGGGTGGGGCGGGGCGGGGCGGGGCGGGTCTGCACAGCGCAACCAGCAGCCGGCCCGGAGCGGATCCGGTCGATTTGAGGTTAAGCAGGGTAAATAGTTATCCCCCCCCCCACCCACTCTTTCCTGAGGGAAAAGGAGTGAGGGCGCCTGGGTAAAGGGTCCGCTTAGGGAAACAACTGTGTCAGCCGGATTACTGATTACCTAAATAACCCGTGGATTACAATTTTTCCCCCCATTAAAGTTTACCCGGGAGTGGCTCGTTTCTACCAGATGCAGATGTTCAGAAATAGATAATTATTGTTTTGACCAAACGAGATGTATTCATTCGTGCAGTTATGAAAATAAATGGTTTAAATCGTTTTAATAAAAGTTAATTAATCAATTGAAATATTTGTTTAACATTGTATACGAATCAGGATAAAATGTATGACTACCGCTGTTATTCAAGGAATGTGACGTCACACTCGTCTTAATGTGAAACGTGTCACATTCGTTAGAACATGATGTCACATTCGTTTGAACGTTTGAACGATTAAACGATGCTTAAATGGCGCGAGGCTTGACCGATTCAGGTTTAAAGGAACGTGATACAACATTCCAACGGACGAGACACGATTCATATCAAAACGAACGTGACATTCCTTGACTAACAGTGAAGAATCTCTTCAATCGGTTCACTCAATGGCTGTGTCTTATTTTGCATAAACTTACGTCATCTGGCTTCCAATTCCGATCTAGATTGAGATTTTTTTTTATTTTTTTTTCATTTTTTTTTTTTTCATTTTTTCGCTGGAAAACTGAGCTTTCTGACCTTGGCCTCTACGAATGTCAATAGCTCCTACCACACGCTAAGCACAACAACTTTGTTAGGTGTTGGCAATTAATTGCGATGTAGCCTCCGATCTTCACTCGCCAGACTCAAACCAACTATTAAAATGAAAGAAAAAAAAATGAAGACGAAGGAAACAACAGCCGTACCAGTCTTTCAAGTTCCCCGCTCGTGGCCTCAAATACCGAGCTGACTTCAGGCGGCGGCGTTCCTGCGCCTTCACAGTGGCCTCCATCACCCCGACCTAGCATGACGGCCGCGTTCCACCACGGCCTCTCCCCCGCGACGGCCGCGGCCGCCCTCCTCGTCGCGGTCCTGGTGGCGCGGGCCGTGCTCGCCGTCGTTCGGTTCCGGCGCTACGAGCTCGCCATCCCCGGCCCGCCGTCCCTCCCCTTCTTCGGCAACGCGTTCAGCCTCCTGTTCCTCAAGCAGGAGGACATCCTGGGCGCCGTCATGGCGATGTGGGGGCAGCGCCGGGACCTCTCGCGCCTCTCGGCCCTGAACATGCTCTTCGTGTTCGTCTCCAAGCCCGAGGACGTGGCGGTCGTCATGAAGCGCAAGGACCTCCAGGACAAGTCGCACTTCTACTATCACATCCTGGCCGACTTCGCGCCCAGCGGGATGGTGATGATCAACGGCGCGATGCTGAGGGCGCACCGCGCGGAGGCGCAGCCCGCCTTCCACCCCGAGGTCGTCGACAGCTTCGTCGAGGTGTTCGCCGAGGAGGCGGAGAAGTACGTGCGGAACGTCGAGCAGAGGCAGGAGGTCACACCGTCCAAGAGGCTCTTCGGCACCGCCGCGTGGGCCTTCTGCAGGTCCACGGTGATCAGTGACACCCCCACCGAGGAGGAGACGGCTGTCATCGCGGACCTGGTGATGCTCATCCGGCTGCATCTGAAAACGACAAACGAGCGCGCCTTCAACCCTTTCCTCTGGTCCAAGTGGATTTTCTGCATGACACCACACGGCCGCAGGATGCAGAGAGAATTTTCACGTGTTCGAGCGTTTCTTCATCAAACGATGAACGATCGCGCTATCCAACTCGAGAAGCTCATAAAAATGGAAGGAGCCGATTTTGTGAAGAAGAGAAAATCTCTTCTTGACGTATTCCTGCAGAAAAATGCCCAGGGTGAGGTCATGTTTTCGCGCGACGACATCTTGGACGAGATCATCACTTTCCTGACGGCCGCAACGGAGACTACTGTGTCAGCGCTCGGCTTCGCGTTCAAAATGTTGTCCCTGCGGCCGGACATTCAGAACAACTTGTACGAGGAGGTTGTCAGCCTGCTGGGTCGCGGAGCGACCAAGCGGAGCATCGTCGCCGAAGATCTTCCAAAGTAAGTCTTATCGAAGGAGTGAATGCGTCGCAACGTTGCCAGATAAATAGGCGAAAATGCGGATACCTCGGGATACCTACACCTGTGTGCGGAAGACGAGTATCTCGGCCTGCCTATTAGGCAAACTCTACGCAGTGGAGACTGCCAGTTTGCCAAGTAGGCAGGCGGAGATACCCGTCTGCCACACACAGGTGTATTCATCCGCATTTTTGCCTATTTCTCTGTAAAAATTATGTTCGGACACGTAATATATATTTTGTCGTTTACTTTTTACAAAATCTGTCGTACATGTACTTACAACCCCCAACCCCCCACTCTTGTTCGTCATTCAATTTTATGTATATGCGCAGTGCTTGTGCATTTGTAAGACTTCTTCCATGGAATAATTTTCCTCTACGACAATTCTTCACAGTTTTATATGCTGGTAACACTGATGCGTCACACTTCGGTCACACTGATGCGCCCTAGGGTCCGGTCTTGTTTACAATACCTTGTAAACGGCTCAAAAACAAAGGGTTATGGAAACTTTTGCTTTAAGGGTCGTCATTTTAATTCATTCTAACAGATAACAGAATCTCAAACACATCGGAAAACAAAGGTGCTAACTCGCACCTTTATAAGGTGCTAAAGGATTATCGCCTCTACAAAGGCACTAAAACTGCAAAAGCACTAATTTTTAGCACCTTTAGGCCTCTTTAGCACCCCTGCAAAGGTGTTAGTTGGGACTAGCACCTTTGTTTTTCCAGTGCAGCCGAATTCCCTTCAAGAAACCATTTAAAAAACTGGCTTTCAACAAAAACGAGCTGAGGTGGCGCAGAAAATCGACTTTTTTTCTTACAGTACATGCATTTTTTTTATTTTTTTTCTTCTTTTTTTTAAAGGTTGCATTACGCCGAGAAGTTCCTCAAGGAGGTGATGCGCATGTTCTCCCCGATACCCCTGGGTGCGCGCCAGGTCAACGAGGACACGGAGTTGGGCGGCCACGTCCTCCCGAAGGGCGCGAACCTCGTCGTCAACTTCCTCGGCCTGCACCGGGACCCCGTCACATGGCCCGACCCGCTCAGGTTCGACCCCGAGCGCTTCTCCCCCGAACAGAGCCAGGGCCGCCACCCCTACGCGTTCATGCCTTTCAGCGGGGGCCTGCGCAGCTGCATCGGCTACAAGTACGGCTGGGCCGTGACGAAGACGCTGCTGGCCACCACCGTGAGGGACTTCGTCGTGGAGCCGGCCGACGACGGGCTCACCGATCAAACCCAGTTTAAACTCTTTTTTGATGCGTCTCTCAAAATGGTGGGTGGCAGGGTCAAGTTTATACCGAGAGACTAATTCCCACGAGATTCTTTTTTTTTTCTGCTCCTTTTTTTCTTAGTCCCCCGTTGCCCCAGAGAAGCTGCCGCGGCTCTACCCCCTCCCCTTTTCCTCCTTCCCTGACGCCACCCTGACCCGAGGGGGAAAACACTCTCCTGAAAATAGTGTACTTGTGATTACGCGATTACTCTGGGTAATATGCATGTTTGCACCATATTTATTATTATGTAAGTTATTTTACCGCTTAAAATACTTAATAAGGTTATTACAATCAATATTTTATCGATGATAAGCCTTAACAACAGGTTATTACGCCTAAAATACAGGTTATTACGGATTGATTACGTGCCTGGGTGTACCAGTGCTTACGCTTGTGCTTTCCCCCTCGCCCTGACCGCCACGCCCAGACCTTTTGCTGCTGAATGTTTATTTCGCTGAACTTTTAAAATTGCAAAATCCAAACGTGTACTTTATCATTAATTATGATTTCAATAGCGTTTTTGTCCCCGCTTTCTGTGATCGCAGTGAACGCAGCCGTGAACGAAACTCTCACAAGCTTCCAAAGTAGTACAACTTATTAAGAAAAATGAACAAGTAGACATTACTTTTCAAAAGTAACGCAAAGAAAACTAAACTTCATAGCTTCAAAAACCGCCAAAGATTAAAAACTTATAGAACAGTTAAGAACAAAACAGTTCCAAATATAGAGAGAACTTACGACACGATAAAAAAATCTAATGCATCATCCTGCTGTCCACTGGAAAAACAAAGGTAGGACTTAATGCCGTTTTAGGGGTGTGGAATTTTAATGCCTTTGCAAAGGCACGAAATTGTCCAAAGGCATTAAAATTTAACACCTTTGGGCAGTTTTAATGCCTTTGCAGGGGTGCTAATTTTTAATGCCTTGGTAGAGGCATTAAAACCCTTCTCGTCCTACCTTTGTTTTTCCAGTGTCTTTATTATTACTGATTGAGTTTTTTTTTCCTTACACAATTGTTCACCTTTCCTGCGGTACGGAACAAGGTTGCGTTCATGGTCGCTACGCCCCGGGCGTGGAGCCCGCCGTATAGGCACTCTGGTGCTGGGGCACCCGCGACAGGGCCGCGTGTTCCGTCCCGTAGTGTCATGCACCCGGGGGCGAGGCCAGTCGAGGGACTCAGCGGCAGCGGGCCTCAGCCGGGTGGGGCCTCAGCCACCTCAGCCTGGCGCGGGAGGCCTCGGCGAGGGGCACCTCACCTTCTCCAATCAGTGTACACCCTGCGTTCCAATCATTTTCCAATCATTATCCAGTCACATAATTTTTTGACAAAAATCTATTTTAAACACCTGAAAGTTGCAAAATACCGAATTGGTGCAAAAAATGTTCAGCTTTCTTCAAAAATTTGTAAAAGTTTCCTTCCAATCATGATATAACCCTCCAATCAGTGTACACCCATTTAAAGAGTGAGGTACCCCTCGGGCCTCGGTCGGGCATGGCCACAGCCGGGCGGGGTCTCAATCCGAGGGGTCGTCAACTGCCTTTAGCCGTGTACGGAGGAATATTGGTATTATCAGTAATATCAGAGTAATATTAGGGTAATATTGTAATATTGTGGGTAATATGGGTAATACTGAGGTAATATTGATGTAATATTGGCAAAAATATGGGTGATATTGATGTAATATGAAGGTAATATCGGTAATATTGAAGTAATATCGGGGTAATATGAGTTTCGTGTACGGAGGAATGTCAGAGTTGACGACCCCTTGTCTCAATCGGACATGTGAGGCCTCAGCCGTGCGGTGCCTCAGCCGGACGTGGGAGGCTGGGAGGCCTCAGCCGGACGTGGGAGGCTGGGAGGCCTCAGCCGGACGTGGGAGGCTGGGAGGCCTCAGCCGGACGTGGGAGGCTGGGAGGCCTCAGCCGGACGTGGGAGGCTGGGAGGCCTCAGCCGGACGTGGGAGGCTGGGAGGCCTCAGCCGGACGTGGGAGGCTGGGAGGCCTCAGCCGGACGTGGGAGGCTGGGAGGCCTCAGCCGGACGTGGGAGGCTGGGAGGCCTCAGCCGGACGTGGGAGGCTGGGAGGCCTCAGCCGGACGTGGGAGGCTGGGAGGCCTCAGCCGGGCCGGGCGCGGCGCGGGAGGCCTCAGCACCACCTTATTAACTTGTGTTATTTGACTCACGTCTGTCTCTCATTGCTCTCCGTTGCGGGTCGGCCTCATCGCGCGGACCTGGACCCGACCTCGGCCAGGCTCGGCCTCGGCTCGGCATGCAGATTTCCTCCGGGACCACCCTCCTGGGCCTCGCCGGCCTCGCCACGCCGCGCCGTGGGCTGGGCAGCGGCCTTATCAGTTAGCCCCCGCACCGCTGCGCCCAGCGAAATGAAACACGCAAGTGTGTGGCACAGTGCTGCACTCGTGTGGGGATGAGACAGGCACCTCTATGTGATGGTGGGTTGAAGTTGGAGCCGTTTGGGGGAGGCCGCTATATATCGAGAAGGCTGAACCACTTGCGCGCTGGAGAAGAAGTACACAAATGGTATCGAGGGGCGGCCAAATAATGTATTTTCGTAAACACTTACGTTGTGTTTCCTGTATGTCTCGAGTATTTTTCGGCATTTTTCTTGAATTTTTGATAAGTATTTTGATGAATTACTTAGTATTCACATATTTGTATTTCTTGTATTTACTTATAAATATGCGTGCATTTTTGCGTAAACGAATTTTACGAGTTGGCCGCCCCTTGACAATCCCACTGCCCCTGTGCTACCGAGCGATACAGGAGAAAGTGAGTGCCCCTATGTCTGCACAGTGCCCCGCCTTTCTCTGTGAGTGAGAGAGAGAGATAGGAAGAGAGAGAGAGAGAGAGAGAGAGAGAGAGAGAGAGAGAGAGAGAGAGAGAGAGAGAGAGAGAGAGAGAGAGAGAGAGAGAGAGAGAGAGAGCACCTGGATGCGTGGGTGTGTTTACCTCTACAATGAAGAACCAACTACACAGTGTAATCTAAAGTGCTCATCTGTAATAGCTCTGTAATTGTCCTGTAATATGTAGTGTTGGTGTAAAGCCTGTAATAGCTCTGTAATACCTGTAATAGGCGTGTAATAGGTGTGTAATAGGTGTAATGTGTGGTAAGGGAAAAAAAGGTAACGGAGCTATTTCGAAAGGTCATTTCAGCTTTGTAATTGTGCTGTGATAATCGTGTAATAGCTGTGATAGCAGTGTAATGGTTTTAATTGATGTGTAATTCCCGTGTAATTGCGTGATAGAGATGCGTAATTGATGTTATGATTGTAGTTGATGTATTTGCCGTAATTGCACTGTAATTGTACTGTAAAAGCCGCAATAGCGATGGTATACCTGTAATTGGCGTAGTAGGTGTAATTGATCTGTAATAGTTGTAATACATTCAAAATGTAATAGTCGGTCCACCATTTTCATGGGTGGTTACCCCCTTGATCTTACCTGCTAGGCATCTGAAAGTGTTCAACATTGCGTTCAAAACTGTTAGGGTGCATGTGCATGTCAGGTGAAAACTTTTTCATCAACTGCATGTGGAGCAGCACGATGTGTGTGGGAGAGATAACAGCAGACCAGGAAAAGTGAAAAACGAAACGGTTGGCCAAATGCACGAGCTATGTAGCGTTTCAAACATATATAATGTGTACGTTTCACTTCCTCTTCCTCTCTGTAACAACCTTACACGATGAATTTGACCGTAAGCTATATGCGTACACGCCAACTTGATTTGTATTTTTTCATCAAATCTTTTGCTTGGACACTGTGAAAAATACTCGTAAGGGTTACGGGAAAATTTTCCATGATAAAAGTCGTAAAATTACAATTTGAAATTGAAAATTTACAAGCACTCCCTATCGACTTGGAATTGACTGACGAGCAAAAATGGGCTGTCGTAAATTTACGACATATTTTGTAAATCAAAATTACAAAAAATGTCGTAAATTTGCGAGGATATTTTTCACAGTGGAGATCCATCATCTGTTCAGGACAGGACACGATTTCAGATTCAAATTACCAGTGATTACCAACAGTTTACGCAAATATTTATGGGGGAAAACCCTAAGCAGCCTGAAGAGCATCGAAAAGAGGACTTTTTGGGTTGTCATTACCGGTAATCATCGGATAAAATGCACTCAAGATTACCAGATTGGTGGACCGATCGTCATTTGCACATATTTAAGCATTTTTAGGAACACTTTTGTGTGAGCGGGACACAGTACTGAATTTCGGTGTACAAATTTTGATCATTTTTGTCAGTTTTTGTGAATTTTTGATTTAGTTTTTTTTCTTTCTAGAAAGCTGAGAATATTAGCGATTTTTTGTGAATCACCCTCTTTTTTTCTGAAATTTTCTGACATTTCCTGATTTGATTTGTTCCTGAATTATTCTTAATTTCTCTGAATATTTCTGAGTCACGAGGTGTACCACAATTTCATTGCTGTTTCCCCCTCGCATTTTTGTGCACACTTTTGTACAAATCATGAAATTTTGCGCACAAATCCGTGTTGGAAAACGTAACGCGCAGGTTTTTAACTTTGGACAAAAACGTTTGCACAATTAAAGTACAGATACATCGCAGTTTTAGCGTGTAATACAACAATATAAGCGCGAGGTAGATCCGAAATATAGGCTCAGTTCGCTCTCCTGCTGGAGTGATGGCTCTTGTGTCACCGCAGCATCCACCGGACTGTGCCGCGCTGGACCCCCCCCCCCCCTCCCAATGGCGGGGGCAGTGGAGCTGAGCGGAGAGGCAAGACGGACGCAAGAGTGGCCGGAGCGATGGCCGGCTCGGCCGGGCCAACCCGCACCAAGTCAGGCGTGGAAACACGTTCAGGGTCGCGGCAGGGCGGGGCTGGCGAGGGCTGCTCATGTTGCCTATAGCCACCCCCGCAGCCGGCGGCTCGGCTCGGCCCCTGCCTGCCTGCAGCTAAGTGACTCTGCACTCAAAAAGAAAAGGGGGATAAACTATAAGATTTTCTCACAAAGGATACACCTGACTTGGTGATCGGAAATTATTGTATTGGCTGCCCAAGGAGTTAACAATGTATCTAGTCTATAGCTGGGAGATCACTGGGGGAATAAAAATAAGCTGCGATGCCCTACCATTCCAGAGTGGTGCTGTAGCTCTAAACCCATTTTAAGGGGTGCTGAAGATGTTTATTTTCCGTTTTATCAAAATGGTTTCATCATGAGCGAACCAATGATATTTTAGGATACATTATCTGGCAAAATGCCCTCGTCAAGCGAGACTACATGTGATAGGGTTCTGAATACGCCGTCAGCAAATGAAATTTCTTCCTATAGCATCCACCCGTGTATACTATACGCTGCAAATCTTAGTGTGTAGTAGTTTGCCACTTATGCCGTTATAACTGCAGAACTTTAGTTTTGCAGTTTAATGTGGCAAACTACTACGCACACTTAGATTTGCAGAGTAGGCTTTGTGCTTTTCTCGACCAGCGTGAAAACAAAACGAGACATCGTCGTTTTGAACTAATTTTGCTCACATCCTTTCTTCCGTAGAAGGGGACTGCGGGGAGGAGACCCCGGCGGGCCGAGGACTGGGCTCGTCGGTGGGAATAATTCATCGCCAGCGGAACAGGTGATTAAATAACGAGCTCATTTTCTCCCTCTGTAAGGCGCTGGAGGTCTGGCCTGGAGACCTCTGGACAAGAGGGATCCGACCCAAGTCGCCTTGTGGACTGGAGGCAGGGTGGAGGCCCCCGATCCCCTTTCTCCCATCGCTTTTTTTCCAAGGAGCGGGATAAAATACACTTTTACATCATTTTGCTTTTCGAATGAAACCAAGATTGTGTGAAGATCGTATAGGTGTGTGCATTTTCATTTTCGTATAGTCAAGTCTGGCAAAGAGTGAAATTTTCTCAGGAATTTCACTTTAAGGGACAAGTAGTGTATGCGAAGGAAAATTAACGCGCATTGAATCCCTTGGATTCCAAGTGTAAACATAAAATGCACGAAGAATAATAGCCGTTTAGACTGACAAATACATTTTCTAAAGTTCAATTACAATAATTCTAAACTGTAAAACTGCAAGCACTACGCACCGCGACTCGGTGTGTAATTGACAAGCAGCGGCATGGGCTGTCGTCAACTTTTAAATAATTTAGAAAATTAAAAAAAAAAAATATTAAATGGTACATTACAGAATAAAATGAAAATATATAATGATTTTTCTCACAGTGAAAAGGGGAATATGTGTTTCTTGCATAGCGGCACCCCTACCTCTCTACTTCAAGGGAGGGCAGAGGGCGACGAATAATATGCGGGCGCGAATATAAATTTAATTATGCCGAGGGCCCCTGGACGCGCAGCCGCCCACCAGCCCTGACGAAAGGGAGAGGAAGAGCGAGCGGGAAGGTAGGAGGAGAGAGAGAGAGAGAGAGAGAGAGAGAGAGAGAGAGAGAGAGAGAGAGAGAGAGAGAGAGAGAGAGAGAGAGAGAGAGAAGAGTGGAGAGCAAGGGGGGTGGGGGGTGGGGGGAGGATGACAGCAGGCCATCCCACCGATGATGCAGGTCCGTCCCAGTGAGATTGTGACGATTAGCATATCCGGGACTTTATCAGCACTACAACCGTCACACGCTCCCTTTCGGGTGTGACCCCCCCCCCTCTCCCCCTCTCTCTCTCTCTCTCTCTCTCTCTCTCTCTCTCTCTCTCTCTCTCTCTCTCTCTCTCTCTCTCTCTTTCTCTCCCTTTCTCTCCCCCCATGACATGGCGTTGGTCCAAATGCAGATATTCAGCAGCGTCATCACACGTACCGTACAAGGCGAAGCACGGCGCAAGGCCAAGGGCGCGAAGGAGAACCCTGCTAACAGTCATATTTAAAACAAACAAACAATAATCTCTGGGTTTTTTCTCCACTCTAAATTTTCTCTAAAGTGTTTTTTTTTTTTTTGTTTTTTTTCGTAAAATACAAAGAATTCTGTGAAACCACAATTTACAAGAAATTGGCTTGTATTACAAAGATTTTTCTTTGTGTTACGAAGAAAATGTTAAAAGAAAATGTGGCATTGTTGCACAGAATTCTTTGGAAGACAAGAATTTTATTTGCAAGAGTTTAGGAGTGTAGAGATTGCACACAACGAAACCTGCAAACTGCGTCGATAGTTGGATACCTACGTCATTCATTTCACTCGTTATTCACTACTGGCTAAGTTATGGTTTACGAGAAGGGGTCGTCAACTCTGATATTCCTTCGTAGACAGGACTGATATTACACCAATATTGCTTCTACATTACCGGAAATACCTTTCTATTACATCGATGTTGATTATATTTTCGTTAATATGACATCCACATTACCCATATTACCTACCTACAGAGTTATACCTCTTATGAAACATGTCATAAATTTACGGCAGACCATTCTTGCTTGCGATTGAATTTCAAGTCGATAGATAGTGCCTGTAATTTCACGACGCGTGATTGTAATTTTACAACTCCACACTGAAAATCAATTACTGTGACGTCACATTCTTTATAGCGTGAAAACTGTCACATTGGCCAAAATATGATGTCACATTCGTTTTAACGTGAATCGGCCGGACTTTGTGGGCTGAATTTTACAGTCACATTCTAAAGAATGTGACAATAATATCCAAAATAATGTGACAGTTTTCACATGAAATAGAATGTGACGTCACAGTTATTGAATAACAGTGCACGTCGTAGAAAATTTTCCCGAGTAAAACTACGTCTTTTTTTTTCACAGTGATATTACAATATGACTCTGACGTTACCCAGAATACTAAATATTCCTCCGTACATGGCTAAAGGCAGTTGACGACCCCTTGGTTCCCGAGGAAATCGCAACCTCCATTTCGATCGCGTCTGCCGTGCACTCGCGCGCCCACCGGGCCCGGCCCGGGCACCAGCAGGACGGGACAATGGCCAATTCATTCACGCAGCACAGGTGTGGCTCAGGGGCGGGGGGGGCGGGGCGGGGCGGGGCGGGGCGGGGCGGGGCGGGGCGGGGCGGGGCGGGGCGGGGCGGGGCGGGGCGAGGTCGTGCGGGGCGCGCGCTTTAGGGTGACGAGGGGCGGCAGCAGCGCTCGCGACCCCGCGGGCGAGCTCATGCTTTAACGCCTCGCCCGGGCGGCCGGCCAAAAATCGTGTTTCGAGTCCTTGACCGGTTCAGCGCCATATAGTACTCCAGTCACCACCGCGCGGCCAGCCGGCCCTGCTGCTGCAGCGCCACCGAGACGGACCAAACGACGACTGTCTCTGTGATTAATACTCGTAAGGGTTACGGGAAAATTTTCCACGATAAAAGTCGTCAAATTACAATTTGAAATTGTAAATTTACAAGCACTCCCTATCGACTTGGAATTGACCGACGAGCAAGAATGGGCTGTGGGCTGTCGTAAATTTACGAAATGTTTTGTAAATCAAAATTACAAAAAATGTCGTAAATTTACGAGGATATTTTTCACAGTGTGTGGGAATCACTCTGCCATGCTGAAATGACCCGTCACCCGTCAGCTTCATTGGTATAAAACAAAAATGTGCAGCTTTGCACGCACTTAGAGTGCTTTTTTCTACTTTGCACATTACATGCTGTCGAACATTTTTGTGCACACATGCGTGATGTGAAAAATTTAACTGCTTGGGACGTGTGCAAATTTGGCACTCTCTGGTGAGTAGATTGGTAAAAGAGAATCAGTCAAATTTTATCACGTCTCCTACAGAAAGACAACATGTAGTTTCACATCTTAAATATTGCTTTTATTTTTTAGTACAAAGTACAAATTATAATTTAAGTGTTAAAACAAAATCGTTTCTTAAAAATAAAATAAAAACTTTTGCTTTGTCCGTTGTTTGTTGATTCTCCCATCTCACAGATTTGGCACGCACTGTATTTATAACGAGCAAACATATTTTTCACATTGACAAACAAGCGGTACTTTTGTGTTGGCGATAGCAAGCCCTTCACATACAGATCTGCTAATTCTTCCAGCACACTGCAACCGCACAATCTCGCGCTGACATTTCATTTCCCTCCATAAGCACAGCGCAACACGGAACAAGCACCTCTGAACCAAAAGATTGAATTTCCCGCGCGGGTGCCGGCCTCTGGGTGGGTCTGCCTATGACGCGACTCGACTGCCCCAACAAAAAAAAGCGCGTCATGTTTGAGTCCGGGAAAAAACCGGAAAAAGTGTTTCCCCAATGGTAGGCAAAACTTGACTCGAAATCACCTGTGTGAGGAAAGGGGGAAGTACACAACATACATACTCTGGAAATCCATTGTGTGACAATGTCGCAAACTTGCACATGCATGTGCGGAGATTCATTCGGACACTTGGTCACTCAAACGTGATAACATCCTAGGAAAATTCGCACGTCAGAGTGGCCAAGTATACGAGTGAATTATCGCACACCTACAAGTGTGCGACATTCACTCACTTGGGTTTCCAATGTACATCAATAAGAACTCTGCAAATCATAGTGTGTAGTAGTTTGCCAGATAACTGCAGAACTCTTCAGTTCTGCACTTGCAGCTGTAGAGATCTCTAGTTCTGCAGTAAAAACTGGAAAGAGAGTTAGTTCATACAGTTCTCGTAATTTACTGACAAATTTCGTTCATTGATCTTATCTGTGCAATTAATTCGTAATATTATGACTTGTTTTCGTAGCATTATGAAAAATGCTGACTTCTGACAACATAAAAACATGAATACAAATTACAAAATATGTTGTAAAATTGCATTTTATAATTGATAACTTTTACAAATCAATATCGTAATCAGAAATTATGTAATTATTTGTCTCAAATTTATTAAGGATACTTTTTCCCGCAGTGGGGTGACACGACGGTTACAGTTGGGGGTCAGCCTTGGGGCCAGAGAGCGCAAACGGGCTGACTCGCACGGGCTCCCACCTTCTCGCCGCAAGGCGACGAGCCCGAGCCCGCCCGTGCACGGCTAGCGTGGAGCCCGCCCGAGCCCGCCCGCCGAGATCAGACGGGCAGCGACGGGCGGCATGAGTCCGCCGCTGCCCGGCCGGCTGGCCAGCGCTACCGTAGCCGAGAGCCGAGAGAGAGCCGAGCCGAGACAGCCGCCAGATGGTCCCCTTCCCCTCTCTCCTCACCCCGTTCGCTGACACACACACACACACACACACGCACGCAGAGGCACGGCACGGCACAGCTACCCGGCCCAGACTTCACTACACCTCAGCGCAGTGCAGGCCATAACAGCACACTGTTTTTGCATGTGCATGAAAAGTGTCGGGAAAGACTTGTGCTGTAATAATTTTTTGTAATATACCACGTTGTTACCCCTACAAATAATAAAATAACGACTGCCAAAAAAAATGCATAGGTAGCGGGGCTAGGCTTTGCGAGTGCGGGTTCGGCTAGAACGACACCATGAGAAAAGGGCGCCCTCTTCTCATGACGACAGCTGCCCCTATCCAGTCGGACTGACCGCCATGGGCCAGACGGTCTCGGATGCGCTCGCCTCAGCGACGGGCTCGGACGGGCTGGTGCTGGTGCTGCGCTGAGGCGGGCTGCGGCGGGCTCAGACGGGCTCAGACGGGCTGCGTGTGCCTGCTCCGCGCCGGTATCAGAGCGCCGCTCCGTCAGCCTGGCCGAGCGAGTGGCCGTCACTGTACCGTCCGGCTGCTGGCTGGTCCGTCTGACTGCCCCGTGCGCTCAGCGCGCACCAGACCACAGGAGCCCGTGCGAGTCAGCCCGTTTGCGCTCTCTGCTTGGGGCAGAGCTAGCTGCGCCCTGATGCGCCCCCGCGGAACCAGTTCGCCACGTGGAGCAGCGGAGGGGGGGGGGTAGGGGGGAGGCAGTTACGGGGAGAGCGGGAGTTTGGAGAGGAAGCGACGACCCACCCCCGCGGCGCACGAAGCCTCGCGCGGGCGGGTACCGGACCAGACCAGACCGGGGCCCCGAGGACATAACTGGGAGCGCCGCTCCCCCCCTCCCCCGCCCCCCCCCCCCCGGGTGGCGGGACCCGACCAGGACCATGGTCACAGTGGGGCCACCTTGCGCCCTTGACATGGCGACCTCTCAAGCGAAATAAGCGGGTGCGCAATATTTTTTTTTCTGAACGTCAACTTAATGCAACACCGTTATAAAAGAAATGTACTGGTAATCCAAGTGTGCGAATGTCGCACACTTGTAGGTATGCGAGGATTTCTTCGTACACTTGGCCACTCAAACATGTGAATATCCTAGGAAAATTCACACGTTTAAGCGACCAAGTGTACGAATGAATCCTCGCACACCTACAAGTGTGCGACATTCACACACTTGGGTTTCCAGAGTGTATACATTTTTGTTGCGTAAAGTTTCCCTCGCATTAAATTTGGCGTAATGCAGAATTTCGAAAAAAATCTGAGGTATTTCGTAGTAAACAAAAGGTTCATAATATATAGGACTTTAGCGCGCGCACGTGCGTGGTTTCGAGGTGATTAGCACAGTTTTCTGCGGTGACCACACGTCTCCCTAGCGGTCAGGATATAGCCCATCAGCGGCCAGCAAACAGAGGCGAGTGCCCCGCCCTGCACTGCCCCACCCCGCCCTGCCCCGCCCCGCCCCGCCACGCCCCGTGTGCCGCAAGCCCCGCAAGGCCTTTGCGCCGTTGTTCTCTTTACGATGTCGTACCCTTATCGCCATCCGGGACACACGAAAACCCCCGCTTCCATATACTCTGAAAATCTACGACTCCCTCACTGCAACTACTTTTGCGTACATAGTTTCATGTGGGCAGACTTAGACGTGCGGATCTAAAAACTGATGAATAAAAATAACAATTTTTCACATTATGGTGAATAATAGTTCTGGGTATAAAATTGAACTAAATTTTGTATAAATTTACACAAATTTGGGTAAACAAAAAAAAATCATTTCATTAATGTCCATTTGCCAAGTAGTAACAAAAAAAAAGTTCCTTCCTAGTTAGAGTGTGATGGCACTGATCATCGTTGGTCACTGAACCTGGACGCCCACGACCACGGTTGGTGTAAGTTTCACGGAGCTCAATAGCCTAAACGAATACCAGGAGGCCGGCGCCTGCAAGATTCGGGTTAGGCCAACCCACAATACAGGCGCGCACTGCAGGGGAGGTGGTGCCTACCTACCAGGCGGTCTGCGAGCCGTATGAACAGAGCTAAGTGAAGCTGGCCCGACCCATAATTGTACGCGTATCCGGAGTAGTACTACTAAATAGTACTCAAATAGTACTCTCCAACTATGCCGATATTAGAAATTGTACGCCTTTTTTAAGCCTTCAAATATCGACCGCAAATTGGGTGGGGCCAGGTTCACGCTGGCCCCACCCAGAATTGTACGTATCTCGAGAATAGTACCAGGAAATAGTACTCAATTAGTACGTTCGAACCGTGCTTGTCTTTGAAATAGTACGACCTTCCGTGTACGATTTATCGCCTAACGACGTAGGTGGGGCCAGATTCACGCCGCCCCACCCATTCATCGTACAGAGCTGAGGAACATACCATCGTGACGGGCTGAATTAGTACGTTCAGATGATCACATCGTCAAAAATTGTACGACTATCCATGACACTTAAAACACCGGTCAAAAGTACCCGCTCGCCTGCAGACCGCCAGATAGGCAAACCCGCAGCACTGTGAAAAATACTCGTAAGGGTTACGGGAAAATTTTCCATGATAAAAGTCGTAAAATTACAATTTGAAATTGTAAATTTACAATCACTCCCTATCGACTTGGAATTGACCGACGAGCAAGAATGGGCAGTCGTAAATTTACGACATATTTTGTAAATCAAAATTACAAAAAATGTCGTAAATTTACGAGGATATTTTTCACAGTGAGTACACGCCCCACCCAGAATTGTACGCATCTCGAGAATAGTACCAGGAAATAGTACTCAATTAGTACGTTCGAACCGTGCTATCGTTTAAAATAGTACGACCCTCCGTGTACGATTTATCGCCTAACGACGTGGGTGGGGCTAGATTCACGCCGCCCCACCCATTCATCGTACAGAGCTGAGGAACATACCATCGTGACGGGCTGAATTAGTACGTTCAGATGATCACATCGTCAAAAATTGTACGTCAATCTAGCCCCACCCACGTCGTTAGGCGATAAATCGTACACGGAGGGTCGTACTATTTTAAACGATAGCACGGTTCGAACGTACTAATTGAGTACTATTTCCTGGTACTATTCTCGAGATGCGTACAATTCTGGGTGGGGCGTGTACTGCGGGTTTGCCTATCTGGCGGTCTGCAGGCGAGCGGGTACTTTCGACCGGTGTTTTAAGTGTCATGGATAGTCGTACAATTTTTGACGATGTGATCATCTGAACGTACTAATTCAGCCCGTCACGATGGTATGTTCCTCAGCTCTCTACGATGAATGGGTGGGGCGGCGTGAATCTAGCCCCACTCACGTCGTTAGGCGATAAATCGTACACGGAGGGTCGTACTATTTTAAACGATAGCACGGTTCGAACGTACTAATTGAGTACTATTTCCTGGTACTATTCTCGAGATGCGTACAATGCTGGGTGGGGCGTGTACTGCGGGTTTGTCTATCTGGCGGTCTGCAGGCGAGCGGGTACTTTCGACCGGTGTTTTAAGTGTCATGGATAGTCGTACAATTTTTGACGGTATGATCATCTGAACGTACTAATTCAGCCCGTCACGATGGTATGTTCCTCAGCTCTGTACGATGAATGGGTGGGGCGGCGTGAATCTAGCCCCACCCACGTCGTTAGGCGATAAATCGTACACGGAGGGTCGTACTATTTTAAACGATAGCACGGTTCGAACGTACTAATTGAGTACTATTTCCTGGTACTATTCTCGAGATGCGTACAGTTCTGGGTGGGGCGTGTACTGCGGGTTTGCCTATCTGGCGGTCTGCAGGCGAGCGGGTACTTTCGACCGGTGTTTTAAGTGTCATGGATAGTCGTACAATTTTTGACGGTATGATCATCTGAACGTACTAATTCAGCCCGTCACGATGGTATGTTCCTCAGCTCTGTACGATGAATGGGTGGGGCGGCGTGAATCTAGCCCCACCCACGTCGTTAGGCGATAAATCGTACACGGAGGGTCGTACTATTTTAAACGATAGCACGGTTCGAACGTACTAATTGAGTACTATTTCCTGGTACTATTCTCGAGATGCGTACAATTCTGGGTGGGGCGTGTACTGCGGGTTTGCCTATCTGGCGGTCTGCAGGCGAGCGGGTACTTTCGACCGGTGTTTTAAGTATCATGGATAGTCGTACAATTTTTGACGATGACATCATCTGAACGTACTAATTCAGCCCGTCACGATAGTATGTTCCTCAGCTCTGTACGATGAATGGGTGGGGCGGCGTGAATCTAGCCCCACCCACGTCGTTAGGCGATAAATCGTACACGGAGGGTCGTACTATTTTAAACGATAGCACGGTTCGAACGTACTAATTGAGTACTATTTCCTGGTACTATTCTCGAGATGCGTACAATTCTGGGTGGGGCGTGTACTGCGGGTTTGCCTATCTGGCGGTCTGCAGGCGAGCGGGTACTTTCGACCGGTGTTTTAAGTGTCATGGATAGTCGTACAATTTTTGACGGTATGATCATCTGAACGTACTAATTCAGCCCGTCACGATGGTATGTTCCTCAGCTCTGTACGATGAATGGGTGGGGCGGCGTGAATCTAGCCCCACCCACGTCGTTAGGCGATAAATCGTACACGGAGGGTCGTACTATTTTAAACGATAGCACGGTTCGAACGTACTAATTGAGTACTATTTCCTGGTACTATTCTCGAGATGCGTACAATTCTGGGTGGGGCGTGTATTGCGGGTTTGCCTATCTGGCGGTCTGCAGGCGAGCGGGTACTTTCGACCGGTGTTTTAAGTGTCATGGATAGTCGTACAATTTTTGACGATGTGATCATCTGAACGTACTAATTCAGCCCGTCACGATGGTATGTTCCTCAGCTCTGTACGATGAATGGGTGGGGCGGCGTGAATCTAGCCCCACCCACGTCGTTAGGCGATAAATCGTACACGGAGGGTCGTACTATTTCAAAGACAAGCACGGTTCGAACGTACTAATTGGGTACTATTTCCTGGTACTATTCTCGAGATGCGTACAATTCTGGGTGGGGCCAGCGTGAACCTTACCCCACCCAATTTGCGGTCGATATTTGAAGGCTTAAAAAAGGCGTACAATTTCTAATATCGGCATAGTTGGAGCGTACTATTTGAGTACTATTTAGTAGTACTACTCCGGATACGCGTACAATTATGGGTGGGGCCAGCTTCACTTAGCTTATGAACAGAGCTCGGCAATGTCTGAACTACAGAACGCATGCGAATTATAAATCATGCGTAATGTAGCATGTCGACGGAAATCTCATGCAGCTGCGTATTGAAACAGTTGATTAGAACTTGGTAAAAATAATATCTGATTTTTAAGGGGAAAACTTTAAGGTGCTCCCTGAATTTGAGGAAAACTTCTCAGATTAAAAAAATGAGGGAAATTTCCTTCTCTCTTTCTTCTTTAGGAGACTTCCTCAACATCTGCGGCGTTTTCCTCATAGTCACGGAGTTTGTCAAAGTTTTCCTTTTCCCCTCAAAAAGTCAGACATAGTTATAGTTTTTAAAGTAAAGTGGGTGCATCAAAATACACGACAAAAACACAAGGAAAGTGTGCTCAGGAATATGGAAGTGCCCCCCCCCCCCCCCTCTTTTTCCTCTCTGGGGATGATTTGTGTATCTTCGCTATCACATCAATGCGGCCGGCTCACTTCTGCCCCGCAGTGATGAAAAGCCCGCCGTCGAGCTTGGCCTCGAGGTTGATTCGCCCCGGGTTGCGAACGAGGCCCGCAAGTCAATGCCACACCGTGGTCCGACCCTGGCCGGCCTAGCCGAGGGCCTGGCCTCACCGACATGCCACGTTTAATTATCGAGATTCGAGGGCCCAAATTCTGTCTCTGTCGCACGCACACAAATGTGATTTTTGTTTTGTTTTTGTGCATATGTTACGGTACGTTTGCGGTTATGTTAGACCATGCGTACACACGAATTTCGTAGATGATGTTTTGGGGGGGATGGGGGTGGGGGGCGGGTAGTTATTTAGGTTATGTTCCACCATGCGGACACTCTTAATTCGTTTGCACATATATACTTTGTTTATTCTATAAGTTATGGAATTCTGCCCACAAAAAACAGTTCCGATGAATCGACGGGGGATTGACGTTAAATACGGATATATACAATGTTTTCAATAATCGAATAAAATTTCCCGGGAGTCATTCCAAATTTTTTTCAGAATCATGGAAAAAAAACAGCCAATATTCTTCTTTAACGTCAAATCCGTGGATTCAATGGACCGTCTTCTGGGTGTGTGAGCATGCCGTTGTCCCGTAAACATAACAGTCAAATGGTTCACGATTACTTACAAAATTGTGCTTAGCCGCGAGTAACTTAAACACCGTGGGTAAGAATAAAGGCAGCAGGCAGCGCCAAGGACCACGGGGCGGCCAATTCGGAAAAATCGTGCATGTACACAGAAATTTACGTGTTTTTCTAATAAAATACAAGAAATGCACCAAAAATACATGGAAATACAGCAGAATGTTATGAAACTCATCAAAATACCTAGCAAAAATACAAGTAAAATACACGGAAATTGCAAGAGACACAAAGGAGGTGGACACAGAAATACATTAGTTGGGCGCCCATCGGGCAGTACCGGGGAGATGAACAAGGAGAGGAGGAGGTCAGAGCGATTTGCACTCAACTGCCAGGACGGGCGCACGGCATCTGCTGTCGTCTGCTCGCGAAATGTCGTCATAGAACCGCGAGAAGTCAAAAGCCACCGTACGAGAGCACTACTTGAGCGGCGGGCGAGGAGACAAGAGAGGAAAGGAAGAAGGAGAGAGAGAGAGAAAGAGAGAGATGGGGCGAGTCTAACATCCCGTCACGTAGCACCGTGACGCGCTATCAGAGTGACCGGGGCGCACAGCGCGTGACGGTGCAGGGCAGTGCGTGGGAGGAGTGAGGCGGGGCGGGGCGGGGCGGGGCGGGGCGGGGCGGGGCGGGGCGGGGCGGGGCGGGGCGGGGCGGGGCGGGGCGGGGCGGGGCGGGGCGGGGCGGGGTGGGGCGGGGCGGGCTGGCTCCGCGGGAGTTGCCTTGCTTGCACTAGCTTGGAAAACAGAAGTAAGTAAAGAAGGTAATCTCTAAGGGATCCGCGAATCTTGCTTTTCTGTCGAATTTTTCGTCCGGGTTTTCATTGACATTTATTACTGTGCGCCAAGCTACCTATGTCTGAGAACAACATACTATTTGCTTTGTAATCCCTGTAGCGTCACGTTCCTTAGGACGCCAAAATCCTCTCATCAGCATTGAGGATATTAATGTCAATTCCTTTTTAACGAGACAGTAAAGTCCCAAGGTCTCACTCACATATGACCAGGCAGATACCGGCCAAAGGGGGCTGGTCACAAGCAGAAAAAGACAAGGGTATTCTAGCCGTTATTTTTATTATGCAAAAGGTGCTAGTACCAGGGGGCCACGGTGTACAGGTAGGTGTGAACTACGCAAGGAACTACGGCAAGTTCACATCTGTTTGTGTAGAGTGGTAAGTACCGCGGGGGAAACGACTAGATAATTTTGTGTCAGCGGATTACGGATTACCCCACATTATTCGTGAAGAAACTCCGTATTATATTCGAAAATTCCAAACTAGGCCCTTGGATTACGCTGGGTTACCGACGGATTACCCTGAACTCCCCCGGATTACCTACGTATTATTACAAAATTTTTGGTAATCCGGATAAAGGATTACTACTACGATGTCAGCCGGATTACCCGAGTCGTTTCCCCCTCAGGTAAGTACACACCTATATATGTGTATTTGCTACAGTACACTCTCATGTATGTACTGAGTACACACTTGGGTTTGCAGTGTACTCATCAGACAGCTCTTGCTGGTGTGTACAGAGAACGACAAAGAGGGCCAAAAACTGTCGCAACATTCTATTTATCCGGGTGGGAGCTTGGAGCCCTATGGGTTACTGGAAATAAGCCGCGACGCGATACGCGACGTTCCCGAGCAGAAGCATCACAGGCGAAGCCACAGGCGGCACGGCGCAGCACGGTGAGGGGCGGGGCGGGGCGGAGCGGGGCGGGGCGGGGCGGGGCGGGGCGGGGCGGGGCGGGGCGGGGCGGGGCGGGGCGGGGCGGCCACGCCCGCGGCAGGAGTACTACCGTTCACCTCACCAGACCCCGCCCACCCCACCTTTCCATTTGCCAGTCCTAAATGCGCGATGTTTCGTGTTGCCTAATTTCTTATTGCTCAGCCGTTAAGCAAACACGACCTAGAGGCTCATTGTTTGGCCGCCCCGCCACGCCCCGCCCCGCCCCGCCACGCCCCGCCACGCCCCGCCACGCCCCGCCACGCCCCTTCCTCTCTCGTGGCCCTGATCTGCGTCTGTCGGTGTCGGTCTGGCTTCGGATCGTCGGTCAATCTTTCACTCTCTCGAGGGGAGAGACAACCCTGAAATTTTCGTACACCGCGCGTGTAATGCAGAAAAATTCAGACAGTTGTACAAAGAAATTCAGAGAAATTCATATCTGTTTCGTACCTCTATGGCCAGCACTCAAAGTCTAAATTCGGCCCATGAAATGGTTTAAAAGTGCCACAAAAAAAAAATCTGTATTACTGAAGTCGTGCTTCTATAAAGCGACTGCTGCAAACTGCGTTACTATATAAAGATTTTTGCAAAATGAATTGCGGTTTTCGTGTAAGACCCCTTTTTTTATTCTATAGGTAACACTTTCCTAACGCACACTTTGCTTCGTACACGTTCATAGATGCTTGCTTGCAAGAACACACATACATATGATGGTGTAAAACACACCAAACCCTCGGTAAAAGTGTTGAGCATAAGCCCTCAATAATACGTATTCGTAGCCATGTCTCTGAAGCATAAATGTGTGCCCCCAAAAAGGACATTTTGCTCCTA
Source organism: Frankliniella fusca (assembly GCA_029379305.1). NCBI lineage: Eukaryota > Metazoa > Arthropoda > Insecta > Thysanoptera > Thripidae > Frankliniella > Frankliniella fusca. The sequence continues at coordinate 196,314 of JAHWGI010000011.1, forward strand.
GTCACGCGTAGCTCAAGGGCTCCTATTAACGTTGTTTTGAAGTCTGATTTACAATCGAACGATGACCGAGCGATGTCATTTCCGGTGCCAGGCGCATTGGCCAGGTGCAAGCACGAAGTTTAACATCGAACCTCGTCTAAGAGTTTCAATTTGAGTAACCTCCCGCAAGTAACATTTTCATTCCTTGGTCTCTGGTGAATCAATAGAGCTGCCATCCAGCACACCACATTTCCATCGTGATTTTTCACAAGATAAGTATAAACTAAACCGATGAAAAATCCGCTGGATCGAAAGGGAGATCAAATAATCTTAAAGCGCCGCGCCGTGAGATCGGATGAGCGGAAGAATTTGCATTCTGAAGTCAAAATAATGCGTAAGGGTTTATTGGTAACACTGAAAAACAAGGAGCGACTTTCCTCGCTCGAATAGAGCGACCCATATCTTCATCGCTTAAATGGAGCGATATTCGCGAAAATCACTCTGATCGAGTCATTTGGTAACCGAATATCACTCTTATTGAGTCATTTTTAACCGAAAATGACGCCAAATTACTCTACACGAGCGATTCTCGTGAAAGTTGCTCCTCCGGGAGTGATGAAATTTGATTCACAAAATCGCTCCCCCACGAGCGATAAATATCGCTCCTCGTTTTACAGTGTAAATAGGTGTACACACTTGAGTTTGTAGTCTAAATCATGAATAAAGTTTTCTAATCCCTTTTTTGCAGAGGTCCCTGGACCACGGTACGCCGGCAAGCTTTAAGCGACGCGGATAGAGCCAGCTGATTTGTTACACAATGCAACCCCTTCCCCCCCGCAACTATTTCGTCCGTCGCGGTCGCGAATTCGACGTCCGCACGGCCTGCCCTGTCCTTCCTACCTGCGCCATCCGAAGCTCTGTGAAATGCCGTGTCTCTCATTGTACTATACGTGTTATGATTTCACAAACCGATCATCTTACGAAAAAAAAATACGGTAAAGAAATTGTTGTGACTCGTATAAAATAGAAAAGACGAAAGTCCTCGGAACACTTTGCTATGAAGTACAGGCATATTTAACAACCACTTTACACATTTTGCAGGGTTTTGAATGACTTGCTAAGGCCAGAAATAAGGCCTCAGACAATCGCTTATCTTTTTTTCCCCTTTCCCCTTCAATTGTTTTCACCCCTTCCAGAACGTGCACTCCCAAGTTTCGCAGCGTCCATGGGGATCCGCAAGAGTTCCGTGATGACTGGACAACACCTAAGGGCGTGTAAAGTTAGGCACGGGTGAGCATTTCACGTGAGGTGAACGTGAACGTTCAAGTGAGAAGCAAAAAGAGATGGAACTAGACAAACCCATATATTTTTTGAAAGGAGAGAGTGCGGAGATTGTAATTCTGCAAAAATATTGGCCATTTTGCTTAGTATAAGGCAACACGCATCTCTCACGTGAGCGCTCACGCTCTAGAGGGTGAACTTTCACCGTAAGCTCAGCTAGAGTGCTGCAGGTTACGCAGCTCATGGTGAAATTTACCATGGCTGTTTCAAGGTGCTGTGGGTACATTCTACGTGTTTTTCCTTTTAGTTCCAACGATTCAAATTTCAATTTCTGACTGTACACGGTGTAACTTCCAGACTCGGCTCCTCTGCTTGGCGTCTACAGCGCATCGCACCCAGGAGGGCTCTGTAGGGGGTCATATAAAAGTGAGTGAGAGAAAGACAGAGAGTGAGAGGGAGGGAGGGAGGGGGAGAGAGAGAGAGAGAGAGAGAGAGAGAGAGAGAGAGAGAGAGAGAGAGAGAGAGAGAGGGAGAGAGAGAGAGAGAGAGAGAAGGCGGGGCGAGGGGTGGGTTGTCGGACGGGCGAGGGAGACTATATACCCGTCACCTGCCTCGTACTGCGTTGAGCCACGTTATTTTCGTGGCCTCGCTCAAAATCCCTTGACCTTCTCACTTCTCCAGGGAGATGAAACATATTTCTTCCTTCCCTCGAGCGTGGGGCGCGGTGGAGGCCGACCCACACCGCATCTTTTAAAGCTCCGGTCACTCGTGATCCCGCTTTTCTGTCTTCCTTTCTATTTTTCCCCCCTTGTTTTCTCTCTTCCTACTTTGCGTTGCTGCTGCCCGGGCCAGCCTGGCGCTCCGCCGTCTGATTCCGAAGATCGCCCTTATGCCTCCGTCCTTGTCACACCTGTGGCAGAGGGGTGGCAGGGTTCCATGAACGCGAAAAGGACGGAGGCGGAGGAGGGCGGGAAGAGCGATCTTCGGAATCAGACGCGGGCTGGACCGGGATTGGCTCGGGTCGTGCTTCCGCCCGGTATACGTCTCTCCATCCCTGCCGAGTGTGCCGATGTGATTCTGAACAAAGCGGAGGAAAAGAGAGTCTAGAGGGGGGAGGCGAGCATTGGGCAGGGCCAGGCGGGGCAAAACGTCTGCCTGATGGAGTCCTGATGCCCGGAGCGGAGCGGCCGTCTCTGTCGCACATGAAACCGCAAGCAAACGCTAAGTTGTTGCTCCTTTTTTCTCCTGTTTTGTTTTCTTTTTTTTTTTTTTTTTTTTTCGTTTCTGGTATAGCGGCTTCATCATGTGCCAATCCATGCGGCGAGCCCCGTTTGTGATTAACAACGTGAGGAAGGGATAAAGGAGCACTCTCAGCCCACTAAAGACTTTTTCTTTCGTAGACGACTAAAAATTTTAAACTTTGGAAAATATTTTGTGATTTCTAAGTATTCCTTACAAATTCTTAAGTATTTTACGAACTTTTTTTCTAAGTAATTAAATAGTTAATATTATTGGTAATTGCTAAATAAATAACTAAGAAATTGTGCTTATTAATTAGTAATTTCCTAAAGTATTCCTGCTGCACAAATTTTTTAGTTGTTACGTACAAAATGTACGTAGGTGGGCTGAGAGTGAGTGAGTGAGTGAGGGAGGGAGGGAGGGAGGGAGGGAGGGAGGGAGGGAGGGAGGGAGGGAGGGAGGGAGGGAGGGAGGGAGGGAGGGAGGGAGGGAGGGAGGGAGGGAGGGTAAGGGGGCGTGTGGGTGGTCGCTTCCTTTTCGGTGGTGACCATCTTATAAGGTGGGGGAGTGGGGCGTGTGGGTGGTCGCTTCCTTTTCGGTGGTGACCATCTTATAAGGTGGGGGAGTGAGATGGAAATGTCGGGGGTCAGCACCGCGCCACGTCCGCGGCCTGATTGATCGGCGCGAGGCGAGATTCTGTCCGGATCAAACGTCGAGCCGCGCGGCGCGTGGGAGGCTTCCGTCTTTATCTCTGGAGTGGCAATGCTGCTGCACTCGCGGTTATTTGTTTCTCGAACGATTCGACCTTGCTCACTGTCAGCCCCAAGAGTCTACCACTACTTCCATGATCCTCGTACATCCCTCTGGAAGATTATTGATAGTCACATAATCATGTCAAATTTCGAAATATTGACAAATTTTTGACAAATATGGAGAAATAGAGTCAAATTTGACCAAAAGTCACGTGATTACTGGTCAATAATCAGTAAGTATATTAAAGATAATCTAAGATAATAGTTGATAATCACCATAATCGTGACTGATTATAATCCTCGTACGCGATCTTTCAAAGTGGTAGACCCTTGGTCAGCCCAGCAACAAAAAGTTTTCCCTCCTTAAAATATAAAAAATAAAATAATAATTACTTAAATTCCAAAGTATTTTTTTTTTCGAAAGTTTTACCGAAAAGTGTTGGCAGCCACCATTGCAATCGGCAATCGAGTGTCCGCTCCTGAGCCGAGTGATGGACCCCTCGGTACTCCTGGCGCCTTCCCCCGGCAGGCTATGTCTCCCTAGGCGCCCTGGTGCATGATGGGCGGCCTACCCCACGGCGCCGCTGCCGCTCACAGAGGGGCTCACATCCAAACATCACTGTACGGCCCCGAAAAATCATTTAAAAAATAGAGATAAAAATTTACTTGAGGTGTTGTACAATTTTTTCGGTGCATGCTCCGACCATGATACATATTCCTTCTCCAATTTACCCGTGTAAACAAGGTCGAAAAAATCCAGGCATCACTTTTTCAGATTTGGGGGAAATTATCAGGTCGGACAATCGAGCTGCATCGCAGATGATAGCAGGCGACTCTAACGGTTCGTTGGGGGCGGAGAAAACGAGGCCGGACAAAAAAAATAACCATGTTTCAGTGAAAGTGCGCACCTCGGTTTTTGGTGATCTGTCCTTTTATATCCCTATGAGAAAGAAAAGGACAGCGCATCCAAATCCGAGGTGCCTTCTCGAATTCCGAGGTTTTCGTTTACCACATGGTTTTGGGTGATACAAACCTGTCTCGCCCCTCTGAGGGTGAAACGTATCGCCTTTTGATTTATAGTGTTTCTGGGTCTGCTTGAAATCCTACCACGAAGTTTTGTTTCCGTGTAGTAAAAATCGAAAGAATTCCCCACGAATTCAACGAAATGAGTATACGTTTTTGCGCGGGGGTGGCACACCCACACCCCGCGCCCTGCTCTCCCAATCCCGCAATGTCAATGTCAATCCAAACTGTGGCCTTAGCCAAACGTGCGCTAAAATTTATGAAACGCTCCTTTAAAATTTTAAAAACTCTTGTTAGGGCGCCGCCCCGCCCCTCCTCGCCCCGCCCCGCCCCGCCCCGCCCCGCCGCGCCCCGCCCCGCCCCGCCCCGCCCCGCCCCGCCCCGCCCCGCCAGCGTGCAGCAGCTGCGCTTTGGCGCGCTCGCCGCGAGTGAGTGGGTGGCCTGGCAGCCTGGCTCTCTTCCCTGCTTCCCCCCAACGAGAGCCTGTTGCTTCACGGGGGATGATAAGACCCCCTGGCGACTCCTGCGTCGCGATCATTTCAGGCTCGCGCTCTGTCCCGGCTGGTCCCGGCTGGCTCCGCGCGCGCGCGCCGTTCTCACACACATAGGCTGCGTCTGACCCGTCTGACCCCAACCAACTCCCGCGCCATGTCGCTCGGACCCGCCGCGGCCGCCCGGTGCGACCAGTAGCGAGTGCGAGAGAGAAGAGAGATATCTGCATACGTGTAGAGAGAGAGGGAGAGAGAGAGAGGCCAGTGGTGGTGCTGGTGGTGCTGCTGCCGCGGGCGCTGCTCCCCGCGCTCCTGGAGGCCATGAGGGTGCTCGCCCTGCTGCTCACCCTGGTGCTGTGGGGGTCGCTCGTCGCCAGCGCCGCGCCGCAGAAAAGTAAGTCCACACCACCCGGATCGAGGCGGATCCAACTCGTTAAAAAAATTAAAAAAAAAAATTTAAAAAATGGGGTTCTACAACTAGAATTGGGAATGACTGTTGCACGGTAAAAACAATGTCCGAATATTTGAGGAGAAACGGAAAAAATTGAGCCACTGCTTGACCCGGGTCGCCACAAGATTTTCATATCCGTTTTCCCTTAGTCTTCCCTGATTTCCAGAGCCTTTCACATTAAATTTCCCTGAGTTTTAAACACAGTGTTCTGGTGAAGTGAGCGAAACAAGACACTTGTATTTCGGCTAAAATTCGTGTTCCGTGAATGTTTCAACAAATAACCGACGTTTCTCCAAATTTTCCTTGATTTATTTTCATTTTCCACGAGTTTTCCCTGATTTCCTAGATCCCTGAGTTTTCCAGGTTTTCCAGAGTTGTGGCAACCCTATGGACTTTCAGGGGAACTCCTCAGATTTTGAGTTTCCTTTAATAAGGGAAATTTCCTTATTTTTTGAGATCAGTTTCTCGAAGTCTGAGGAGTTTTTCTTCAAAGTCACGGGATGCCTCAAGGTTTCTCCCTTTTCCTCAGAAAATAAGACATTGTTTTTACCGTGTGGAGATTGTAGAAGACTGGCGGTACTGTCAAATCTCGGAAAGACTGAGTTCACTAGGGGTGATTATAAAAATTATTTGACTGATTGGAGGTGACTCACTGTGAAAAATAGTCGTAGGTGTAAAAGATAATTTTCCACGAAGTGGGGTTGTAAAATTTCAATCACGTATCGTAAAATTACAAGCACTACCTATCGGACATTCGAGGGGACACGCACTCCGCAAATACTAGGATAGAGAGTTCTACAGTTGCAAGTGCAGAAGTAAATAGTTTTGCAGTTATAACCGCAGAACAACTAAAGTTCTGCAGTTGTAAATGCAGAACTTTAGTTTCGCAGTTTTAAGTAGCAAACTTCTACACACTACGATTTGCTGAGCACTCGCGTTAAAGTCGGGACACTCTATCCGTAATAAAGGCTTAATAGTGTGCGTAATAAAAGCCTTATGGCCAAACTTCTCCATGTTTTACTCATTTATGGGTTGTTTTAGGATGTTGTTGCCCGGTTTTGCATGACTTTGACCAAATCTCTAAATTTTTGGAGCGTAATACAGCGTAATAGACGTAGTAGTCGCGTCACAGATTTTAAGAGTGAATGCCTCCTCGCGGACATTAAATTTAAATACAAGCAAGAATGGGCTGTCGTAAATTTACAACAGTTTTCGTAAGTCGTACTTTACAAAATAAATCATGAACCTACTAAGATATTTCTCACAGTGCTGGAGGTCGAACTGAAGGTGACTGGAGGTAACTGGAACTGGACTGGAGTTGACTGCAGGCGGCAGTGGAAACACAAGTGTGCGAATGTCGTTCACTTGGATTTGTGCGAATGCCAATTCGTACACTTGAGGGCGCAAAGGTGGGAATTTTCCTTGGAAATTCGCACACTTAGGTCTCCAAGTGCACGAATGGGCATTCGCACACTTAGATGTGTGTGATATTCACACACTTGGGTTTCCAGTGTGAGGTGACTGCAAATGATTGTTACGAGACTGTACGCTGGTAAAACAAATATGCAGATTTGCACATTTGGGTCTTACCTGGTCGAGATCGTACAGAAGCGAGGAACGGAAACGAAGTAGCCGAGATCTCTATTAAAAATGTTTTTCCTTATGGTAGACCGTGATCACTTCTGAATAATAAGTCTGAAATTTCGTTACGCTACCAAGCTGGAATTTGAAACTATCCGTCAAAATTTCTTAAATACTGTCTTAATTTAGTTTTTTTGTATAAATTTTAACGAAAATCGTATTATGTAGTGATGGCATAGTTTTCTAGGATTTTCTTCTTGTAGAAAAAAAAAAAAACTTGTGATTGACACATGGCCCCGGCCCCAGCAGGCGCGCTGTCATGGGTTGTTAGCATATTAAGGGTTGGGCGGGGTGAGAGGGCCACGTGGTGTCCCGGGCACACTGAGAGGTAGAACTGGCTGATCCGATCGGCAGGCGATGCACACACAATAAAATACTTCACTGTAAACTATGTTTGCAATACAAACATAGTTTGCAAGAATTCTAGGGGATCGCATGGAAATAGTTCGTCGTAAAAATAGGGTAAAATAAATTCTTCGCAAAGGTATACAAGGAATTGAAATTAACACAGTGGTACATGCAAGGGTACATGTTGTACCTTCATTTAAACAGGTAGCTACATGAGGGTATGAAACTATGATTCTTTTGGCGCGCGTTTCTTGACACTCAAGGACCGATAAATCGCATTCGAAACTCTGTTGGTCTGCCATACCGAGGGGGCGAAGCGGGACACTTTACTGCAGATTTATTCGACAAGCAAAGTCGTTAAGAAGGACCTATAAAGGCCTGAAAGTAGCCTGGAGGGCACGGGCGAGGCGGCGATGCACTGTAGGTAAAAATTACTCGATTTAAAGGCTTCGACTTCTGGTGGTTTTAGTTGAAATATTTAGGGGGAAAAATGTCAATAGACTCGGCTTCGAAACTTCCATTTGTACATTTGGCCAAGTAAAGGCACGAGATTTTCTATAAAATTTCACACTCAGCTGTATTGAGTCCTGCCCGCCTTCGATTAACTCTCTGGTTTAGAGGGGCGCATTTGCCCACACCTTAACTAGAAATCCAATTTTCGCGAAATTTTTCGAGCAGATTTATGAACAAATATGTAGGAATCAACATTAACGCATAACTTTGTTCATTATGAATTATTTTTCTATGTATAAATTTGTATATTTCTTTGTATAAAACATTTTTTATGTGTGCGTTTGTTTTGATCTAGAAAACCTAGTGGGTGCAAGTGGTGTTTCCGTTCATTTGGGCCAAAAGTATAGGGTGGGTATATAGAGCATGCATAGACGATCATTTTTGAACTTGGGCGCAAACGTCAAACAATGCGGATAATTACGACTTTGTAATTAGGTCCGCCACCTGGAAGGTAGGCAGTGCATCAGACGCGCTTTCAGGGCGGGTTGTCTGCACTACGGCGCTGCGTGTCGGCTGCACGTAACCGACGAGGCCAGAGCTCACCGAACCGAAAGGGCCGGCGGCAGCAGACAGAGCCACCGGCAGGTCGATCACGTTCCTTTTTCGCCAGGGCGCCCGGACCCCGTCTAGACGGTTTAGCCAGGGCTCCGCCCATCGCCCCCCTCGTCCCTCCCCGAGGGGGCATGCACTCGCGTATTAGTCGGGTCACTATATCCGTAATAAAGGCGTAATAGTGTGCGTAATAGAAGCGTAATGACCAAATTTCTCCATTATTTTACTCATTTTTGGGTCGTTTGAGGCTGTTTTTGCCCGTTTTTGCCTGACTTTTGCCCCCTCGTCCCTCCCGTGATTTCCGGACGGGGAGGGAAGAGGAGCCCTGGCTAAACCGGGTCCGGGCGCCCTGGCGAAACAGGAACGTGATCGACCTGCCGGCGGTGACGCCGTCATCAGTCGCATCTCAAAATGGCGCGGCGCCGACGAAGCGCAGGCAACCCGCACTGCGCGCGCGTGTGTTGCGCTGCCTACCTTCCAGGCGGCGGACCTTATTAGAGAAACATAACAACCCGCGTTGTTTGACTTGCGCCCACTCGTATGCGGTTCAAAAACGTTCAAAAATGATCGTCTATGCTCTACCCACCGTAAACTTTTGGCCCAAATGAACGGAAATACCTTGTAAACACCTTCGGGCCCCGAGCATGGTCTATTAAAAATCCAAATAGCGCGCAAATACTGAATCAGTTTCGGATTGAGCGTGATAAAATACAATCACAAGTTATTTTAGTTTTCAAAATTCATCCAGAGTTACGGCGTTTCTGATAGTGCACACTATTAGGCTCAGAGGGTCTATTCATTATTCACTGAATACTTCGAAGTGGCAAATAGCGTGTACATGAACATGTATGCAGTAAATTGTGTGTACATTCCCACACACGGCACACCATCTAGAAAGGTGGAGAATTAATGTCACATTACCCTCTGATCTTTTACCCCAATACTTCCAATTTTTGACCACGGTATTCATTTACAATTTTATTTCGGTCTTTTGTTTATATTTTCTCTCTTGATTTTTCGGACTTTTCGGTATCTTTCTTCTTAACGTTATTTTGAATTTTCTCTCTTAATTTTTAAAATTATTTTACTTTGAGGCTGTACAATGATTTTTCGAAGTGACTCCCACAGCGATAGTGTGAGCGTCACTCACACCCCCGTGGTTCCCACAGAGCGGTGGTCAGCCGCGTGCCTCGGGGATGTCGTGAGGGTCATGGTTCAGGGGCGCTGCTGCTAGGGGGCTCACCACGGGGGACTGGGGGGGGGGAGTCCTGGAGCCACCTGCTAGATGAGGAGCTATGCCACTCGGGGGAGGACAGCGCAAGGGCTTGCCATAACCTCCATCTCCATACATACTCCGGGCTTTTAACAACGAATTAACTTTTTTATTATTCTCGCCTGCGGCGGTCGTGAGGGCTGGCGGCAGTGGCCTGCTGCCATACATTCATGTAATAATAAAAGGAGTAACATAGAGACTACCCGCACTCTTGCCGGCAAGAGAGTGACAATTACTGAAAACAAAAATTTTAAGTATTTTACAATACACCGGCTTGGGAATGCGCAACCCCCATAGCTTTATGTACGTGGTGAGTTGCACGGTAAAACCAAGCCCTGCTGGGATTGCCAGGGAATAGTTAGTTGGATGGAGACCAGGATATGCCCTCGAATTGATTTCCAGGGAATTCCCTCCGAAAATAGCATCGTTCCACGGGTCGCCATCCCTGTGAGAAATTGTCGTAGGTTTACGGGAAAATTTTCCACGAAGTGGAGTTGTAAAATTACGATTACTTCTCGTAAAATTACAAGCAGTACCCATCGACTTGAAATTCAATTACAAGCAAGAATGGGCTGTCGTAAATTTACAACATTTTTCGTGAGTCGTAATTTACAAAATAAATCTTAAATCTGCGAACATATTTTTCACAGTGATCGGTTTAGACCGGACCCGACCGCAACGGTTAGTTTGTTGTTGTTGTTGTTGTTGTTGTTGTTGTTGTTGTTGTTGTTGTTGTTGGTGGTGGTGGTGGTGGTGGTGGTGGTGGTGGTGGTGGTGGTGGTGGTGGTGGCGGTTGTGTTGTGTTTTTGTTTGCGTGCTTTCACACTCTGATGTTAAAGGAAGCCCTTTGTAATGTGGATACGATTATTGTGCTTATTCTAAAAATTTCGGCGAGGTTTCTAAGCATGCTGCAACCACCCGCTGAACTCATTGCCTCGTTATCTGACAAAAGCTCCGCAAAATTTGCAAAACCTTCGGTCTTATCTAAGTGAGACTGTTGAAAGCTTTGGAGGCAAAACTTGAGAAGCGAGCTATTGTGATTAGAAAGATAATGTTCGTGGTGAATTCGAAGCGTTTGGCTGGTTTCTCATACAGCAAAAACATACTCTTTGCGGAGTACACTATTAAAATTTGTGATCACAAAAGAAGTGCCTTGTTTTTACGACTCCAAATATTTTCTGACTCTATTTACGTCTGCAACAGAGAACATTTCAAGTGGAAGCGATGCTCTTTTATAGCTTATGAATTTGTAGCAAGTTCAACTATATTCTACTCTGTTCCAGGAGGTGAGAGAATGGGCGTTTGGGAGGAGGCTGAGGGGTGAGACGCAGACAAACTAGCAAGCCCGGGCTGTCATACGCGTGCCATAGGCAGCCATAGGCCATCTAGAGGATGCTGATTGATAAGTAGTTTTACAATGACTACAAAGGAACTAATGTTGTAGAGAGCTAACTTGCAGAGGTTTGGAGGCGAAAAGCGCGCTCATTTATGGGTATATTTAATCCACAAGCAGTAAAGGGGAAAACTTGTATTATTGGTAGTACGTGCTATGCTTCTGATCACTTTTATGTTGATTGACTTTATGGCATTTTTTTGCGAGCGTGTGAGTGTGTGTGTTTCTGTTGATAGCTGATTATAAAGTGTGGATTTTTTTTCAGTGGGCATGTTAGGATTAGTAGACGAGGGGTAAGCGACTTTTCTGGGCTAAGGCTTGTACACAGTACAATTGTGGAGGTTCAGTTATGGGTAATTATTAACGACACATTTCAAACAAATAGTTACGCTCCTACCAGCGTGTGCATTCACATTCACTCGACGAACGTTATACTAAGTACAGTGTTGGGTATACTATAGCATGTGTAATGATGATGACGATACTACGTGTAACTCGCAATACCCAGCAAAATTACGTGATTTCTTCAGAGCTGAGGCCTGGGACATGTGTAAGGGAATTTGGAGGAATTGCCATACACTGCAAAAAATAATGACGGTCAAAGTGACGGTATCAACCGCTAATTATTTTCCGGCAGCGCCCGTCATAAGAAAAGACGGCAATGCCGTACCTTTGATGTCACATATCTATGACAGATCGCAATGTACGGGAACACCGTAGAGGAAACAGTATGCGAAACAGGGTACGGTGGAGCCGTATTCTTAGACTGTAACGTGGAAAACCTGGTCTTCTCGGTGGTACGGTGACGCCGTAGTTTGCGCTCCGTACACGAGGAGCGATGTCCAAGAGTGGCATGTACGGCGACACCGTACATAGACTGTCATTTGCCTCTAAATTTTTACAGTGTAGGTATAACAAACACATACAGTAAATCAACGACTAATTTGTGCATAGATGTTCACTGTGGGATTGGGATGGGAAATGAATACTACATAAGCAGTGCCGTGTTTGGTTTACGATGACGCCTTGTGTAACACACTCAAATCATCCGCCCATAGAACACTACGAAGCAGCAACCCCCTTATATAACGCCGATTTTGAAATGCGCATTGAAATGTGAGTAAGAGGTAACACATTTCTGGCGCATTTAATGTGCTTTTGTGCCTTCAACACGCATTTACTGCGCATCACGCGCATTGAAAGCGGAGGGAATGCGTTACCTTTTTTGCGTAGTTTAATACACTTTACATCTGCATTTGAATACTTATTTTGGTGTTAATGTTCGTGCAAAGTTGAAGAGTTAATTCAGTTTACAAGAATTCGTACGCAGAAATTCTTGACTTTCAAAGAATCTGTGCACAAAACCTGCGAACCAAACAACGAATTTGTACGGGAAAAAAAAATTATTCTTACAAGTAAAAGATACAAATGCAGTAAGTGTGTGCTTCAAATGTGTGTTGCAACACACCTGTAATGTCAAATATGCCATATGGCACACCTAAGAAAGCGTTTACCACCCATGACATATATTAGGAGGTGTGTACACAGTAGAGTTTGCAGTCTTTGAGAGTAGAGTGATGCGCGTAACTTAAAAATTCTAGTTTCTAACGTAGGTTCTTGAATGGAAGAATATTGGAGTCGCTCACCCCTCCTTATTAGAGCACAGTTATACACCTGCGGCTCGGCGAGGGCGACGGCACACTCACCACTAAGCCTGTGCGATTGTTTGTCATAATCGAAATCGACCGATTATCAAAATAACCGAAAAGCCGACCGATTCGGTGTTCGGTAATCTAAAATAACACTGCAATTACCAGAGCGAGGATTCTCACCCTAAGGCTAAGGAGCGAGGGGGAATGCACATTGAAAAATCTTGTACAGACTACTCGGTATTACACAGTATTACAGCTGTATTACGCAGAACATTTGATCAATGAAGGGCATATTTTTGTGTATTTCGGTATTACATTACGGGTATTACACCGTAATACATGGATCAGGTGTACAGTGTATTACGGAAGTGAATTCCCCCTCGCTAAGGAGAGCGAGGTTTGGTTTTATCGCTCGATTAGAGAACTAATGTCAAAAGCATCACTCTATTTAAATGATGACTGGCAAATCTCACCCTCTTTAAGTTAGGATTCATATCCTCAATCTCATTTAATTTGAGTGGCGTTTTAGCTTCTTTCTTATTTAGAGCGAGGTTCCTGAACTGTCGCCTGAATGGAGCAAGAGTAAAAAAAAAAAAAAAAAAAAATATCGCTCTTTTTCTACGCAAACCGATAAACCGAATTCTAAAACAAAAACAGATTAAACAGGTTAAAACAAATAGGGTATTCCAATGGAGCGCTGCCCAGAACTAAGACGAACAAAACCGGATACAGAGAGCGGTGGTTGGGGCGGGCGAGCGGAGGAGCGGCGGGTGGTAGGGGAGCCTCCCCGCCCGCCCGCCGCCCCTCCGCCCGCCCGCCCCCACCACCGCTCTCTGTATCCGGTTTTGTTCTTCTTAGTTCCGGGCAGCGCTCCATTGGCATACCCTATTAATTATTTTCAAACTTTCAAACTCTATATTTTTTTCACTGCTTTCTTCTGTTTTCCTAAGAACCAATTAACCATCGGCAACCTGTAATTCCAGTAACAGCAATTTATCAGTTGCTGACGATAATTTGGGAATGCTCAATTATTGAAAATGCGATTAATTATCTTGTTAATTATTCCATAAATGGTTCGAAAATTGGCCATCGATTAAACAGCAATGAGTCGATTAATCAGCAAAAATTTGATAATCGAGCATTGAATCGATCCTCGAACATGAAAAAAAAATAATCGTCGATTGCTACATTAATAACCGAAAATCGATTTCGATTATTCGATTAATCGCACAGGCCTGCTCACCACAGGGTAGACCGGGGTGCATGGCGTGCATTCAGTGTGACACTGGCCTTATTTATTTTGCAGAAAGCGAAGACTCCTTTTTTCGACAGCTTAGGTCACCCTTCGAAAGAAAACTGAAGGGAACGAGAAGTGAGTACACTAGCTAGCCTCGCTACGAGCGTTGTTGGCACGGTTTCTGGCTGCAGTAGATTGTTTTGTAGACTGATAGTTCACTGTCACTTTTTTTAAGGAATGCGGAGGAGCAAAACGCAGGCAAACCTGCTCTGAAAATGTGGGACTGTTTAAACTATATTTAAACCAGGGTGCAAAGTGGGAGCCACTTCTATTAGCGTAGTGAAGAAAGTACCGCTGTTCAGAGGCAGTCACAGAATGCAGCACTGTTTAACGAGTGATACAAGCTTGTCCCACTGTTTCAACAGTCCCCACTCGCGCGAAGGGTGGGACACGACCTCTATAAAAACAGTGGTACGTCCTGCACTACTTTCACAGTGGAACTGTTCCATTGGTACATTTTCAGAGCGCGGTTAAGCGCCGCAGAAAATTTCAGCACGCTTGGTGCACCCATGGGGACCGGCCCGGGCGGGCCGGTAAGCCCTCTTCCGAACTCTCCGAGGTGAGGGGAAAACAACTCTGAAACTTTTGAACACCTCTTATTTCGGAAAAATTCGAAAAACTTCAAAAAGTGCAGAAAAAAAATCGGAAAAGTTAATAAAAACTCATGAAAATTAAGGCAGAAAAACTGTACAAATGTCAGGCAAAACTTGCAAAAAACTTCGGTAAAAATTCTCAAAAATTCGCAAGAATTCACAAAATTTACACACCATAACTCTGAGTTGTTTTCCCCTCTCGCTCCGAGGCTTCAAGTCGAGGCAGAAACATACACAAGTACTGTTGTAGTGACCCGGTGCACACACACACACACATCTAAAAATCTGTTCTTGGCACAAGAAACATTCTTGCAGTGTTCAAGGACATTGACTTGCGTATAACACAAAACAATTTTACTTGGTTCACAATTTTACTTGGTTCAATTCAAATATGGTACTGAATTAAGCGCTCGTTCTTCTACCAAGAACAGGATTTGTAATTAAAATAGCTATCGGTAGTTGTGTAGGTAGAGGCAGTAGACAGTAGTGCTTTTTCCTTTTTAGTTTTGCGCTTCGAAACGAGCACATTTAGGAGCACATTAAGTTCCAGTACACAAAGTAAGGTCTGCGTGCTCGCATGAATAAGTACTCAGGTTTTTTTTTTTTGGTGTGTGGGGGTTTGCTCTCTGCCGCAGGAGGCTGCTCGGCGTACGGTCATTCGTGCTTCGGCGGATACGGCAAGCGGGCCGGGGCCGGGGCCGGGGCCGGGGCCGGGGCCGGGGCCGAGGCCCGGGGCCCGCAGGACGGGGACCCCGCGCCCGCGCCCGACCTCCCCCTCCACCGCCTGCGCCTGCACCTGCACCTGCAGCCGGAGAGAATCCCCTACCTGCGCCGCCTGAGGAGTCTGCGGAGCCCCCAGGACGAGGAGGCCGCCTTCGTCGTGCTGCGGCAGTCGCCAGGTACACCAGAGCACCCGGGGGATATAGCTGCATGAGCTGAGGGGCCATACCGAGAGGGAAACGACCGTCAATTTTCGTGTCAGCCGGATTACGATATATACACTGTTAAAAATTTCTACAGTAATTTCCACAGTATTGTCCTGTCAAGTTTTTACCAGGTCTGCGCTGTTTTATGATGCTACGGAACGTCCGTTCCTGATGAGTACAGGAGTCTCCGCACTTCCAGTGACTGTTTTGTCCATACAACCGACGACAATATTTTGACACGCCTCAAACTTTTACGGCACAATGGGTACAGAACCTTCCGTAGTTGGTCAGGCCGGTCAACAGGACTCACTGTACTTTCAAGGTACGGAACGTACTGTGGTGGAATAAAACGGTGCTTCCGTACCTCTCCTGTAGTTTGGGTACAGAATTTTTAACAGTGTACCCTGGATTACCTCTGAAGTGTCCTCCGGATAACAGTGCTTTTTTCCTCGGATTACCCCGGAGTACCCTAAACTTTCCCCGGATTACACCGGATTACTTCGAATTTCTCCGGATTACACCCTGCCGGATTACCTAAAGGCTGTCAGCCGGATCTCCTTAATCCTTTCCCCCTCGGGCCATACCAATACTACGTGACCTAGGGGGGGGGGGGGGGTACAAATATTTTGGCCCCTCAGAATGTTTAGGATGACTATCTCAGCTCAGAGAGACCCCCGTGATATTTTTAGCCCGGGGTACAAGTATCACGGGGTCTCTAAGAGCTCCGATAGTCATCCGGAACATTCTGTGGGGCCACAATATTTGTATCCCCCTCCCCCCTCAGGTCACGTAGTATTGGTATGGCCCCCAGCTGATAGGTCACACACTAAACGTTTATGAACAATTTTATAAAACCATAGTTATGCACAAAATTTTATGCATAACTATGTTACACATTGTGCATAATTCTGCACAAATTTGTGCATAAGGAGAGTTAAGCATAGTTATGCAGGAAAAATTGTGCATAACTATGGTTGTGTAAAATCCTGCAAGGCTTATGCACAAAAGTGCATAAGGGTTTAGTGTGCACCAACTGAAAATATTACACAGGGTACTCACATTTCTGCTCCTGGCATTGTCTACGACTTTACCATGACTTTCTAGACAAAATTTTCGAGATTTCCATGACCGTTTCGAGTGCAATTTTTTTTAAGTCGACAAATTTCGTATCAAAATTCTTGACGAAGCGTCTGAAATATATCCTACAATAAAGCCCACAGCCCACGTCGCCCAAATTTTTCCATGATCGTTCTTGCAAATTCCATGGCTTTCCCTGACTCCCCATGACAATTTTTTTTTTTTCGATGACTTTCCGAGTATTCCAAACTTGTGGGAACCCTGCAGGGGGATGAGATGATCGCAGTGGGATAAATGATCGCAGGGGGATAAGATGATCGCAGGGGGATTAGATGATCGCTCAATAAGTACCAAGAAGAGTTGGGATTTTACAATTGCTTCGTATCGAGCCAGTGCTGGGAAATCACTGGTAAATCAAACGCCACAAACCCAACAGTCAACTTAGTGCTCTGTTCTTAATGTGTACTTCAAAGCAGGCATTAGGAAATGCATGCCTGGCAAGGCATGCAGTAGGAAGTGCATGGCTGCCATGGTATGCAGTTGGAAGTGTGTACTTAACATAGCACTATGCCATAGCAGGCATGCATTTCCTAATGTGTGCCTTGAAGTACATATTGGGAACAGTGATACTACTAAGTCGACTGATGGTTTTTGCAGTGACGGTAGGATATCCAACCTTTAAAAGGCACTAAAGCACCAAAGGCATAACAGTTTATATGTTTTTCAAAATTTGCGAGGAATGCGATAGTATATCCTAAAGGTCATTGGTTCCCTCCTAAAGAAAATATTTTGAAAAAACAGAAAATGTACACTTTAGCGCCCCTGAAACCCATGGAAAGGTACGATGTCAGACCACAGACCAGACCTCTGTTTTTCCTGTGATCACAAGAAGTTTGTCACAGTGTCCCTGTCGGCAGTGAGCTCCCGCACCCCGCTGTGGGGCAGACCACCCTCAGCCCCGGCCCCGGCCCACGCCAGGACGCACAGCGCCGACAGCGAGGACAGCGGGGAGGCGGCGGGGGAGGGGCCCGCCGGGGGCGGCACGCTGGAGGTGGGGGTGGCGCGGTACCAGGGCGACACCGGCGAGGAGGCCGACCAGGACGAGTCCCACGCCAACATGGCGAGCCGCCTGTTCCTGCGCCGCTGGGTGAGTCCACACGCTATTTTTCGAGCTCTGGAGCTAAGTTTTTGGATCGCGTCTGCTGGCTAAACATTCATGCGCTGAAATCAACTGCTTAGGAGCTTAACTTTTAGCTGCACAGCAAGTATATCAGCTGTATAACGAGCTCCCTTATGCACGACAGGTAACTAAATTGCAAGGGTGTTAGATTGAGTACCGCGAGGGGTCGACCACTTGAAATTTTTGTGTACATGGAATATATTCCACTTGCAATATCTGGAAATTTTTTGGAATATCTGGAATATTTTTTGGAATACGTGGAATATTTTTTGGAATATGTGGAATATTTTGGGAATATCGCGAATATGTTGGAATATTTGGAATATTTTTGGAAATATTTCATCGATTATTTCAATTTTCTGTGCAATGGAAAGGGTGGCGTGAAAATATAGAAAATTTTTGCGGCAGTAAACCTCCCGAAGGAGGTTGCGGTTCCCGCCAGGCACAGGGCTTTAACCCCCTGTGGCAGCCAACTGCTTCGGTGTTCCATGGGAACCGGCGCTTTGCTGACTGCGATCCTATCGCGCAATTCGACAGATTTGATCCCCGTACCACCATTGGCCTACCCCTAGAGGTAAGAGCGGTGTCAAGGGCGTTAGACTTCCTGATCCCAGTTTCAGAGGCCTTACCTCAGAGGGCTACGCGGGATTCGAACCCACAACCCCGAGTGCCGACACGTAGCCAGAACAGGAAGCGACCCAACGCCCAGAGCCACCGAGCCAACGGCGGTGAGACGTGTTTAACTTCTATTTGACCTGCCATCCAGCTGAGGCCAAAGGGAATGTCAAGCGCGAAAAACACTTTCCCGTGTGGGAGTCGAACATCGGACCACTCAGCTCGGTGTTGCGCGCTCTACCAACTGAGCTACGACGGCACGATGACTGTACAGTGCGACGGGTTCGAGTTGTATTTGCCCTGTCCTCCTGGCTGGAGGCTGCAGGATACCCGGCAAATACGGCTCGAACCCGTCGTACTGTACAGTCATCGTGCCGTCGTAGCTCAGTTGGTAGAGCGCGCAACACCGAACCGAGTGGTCCGATGTTCGACTCCCACTCGGGAAAGTGTTTTTCGCGCTTGACATTCCCTTTGGCCGCAGCTGGATGGCAGGTCAAGTAGAAATTAAACACGTCTCACCGCCGTTGGCTCGGTGGCTCTGGGCGTTGGGTCGCTTCCTGTTCTGGCTACGTGTCGGCACTCGGGGTTGTGGGTTCGAATCCCGCGTACCCCTCTGAGGTAAGGCCTCTGAAACTGGGATCAGGAAGTCTAACGCCCTTGACACCGCTCGTACCTCTAGGGGTAGGCCAATGGTGGTACGGGGATCAAATCTGTCGAATTGCGCGATAGGATCGCAGTCAGCAAAGCGCCGGTTCCCATGGAACACCGAAGCAGTTGGCTGCCACAGGGGGTTAAAGCCCTGTGCCTGGCGGGAACCGCAACCTCCTTCGGGAGGTTTACTGCCGCAAAAATTTTCTATATTTTCACGCCACCTTTTCCATTGCACAGAAAAAAAAATCGATTTATTCTGTTAAGTATTGTTTGTGACCCTTTTTATTTGTTTAAGCCCGTATTTTAACGGTTTGATCCTTGCAAGATAGCGCGTCAACTAAAGGTAAATTCGAGTTTTTGAGGGCCGCTTCTCCGGCTGCGGAGTTCGGAGACCAAAACTAATGGTACTCTCTGGCAGTGCCTCGACAGAATATGCTTTTACAGAAAGATGCGTTCATGTCCATACGCATAGCGTAGGCCTTACCCGGGGGTCGGAGGGGGCTGCTCTGACTACTACATCTGTATGATGTAACCACCGTAGATTATGTTGGAATACCGGGAACTTTGGAGGAGACGTCAAATTTGTCAGGCATTCCTCACAGGTTTCCCCTTTTCCCTATTTTTTTGTTTTGTTTTAAATCAGACAATGTTTTTACTGTGCATCAATTTTTTTTTTCGTTCCAACAAAAGCAGCAACATCATAAAAACTTTCATGTTTCTCTTTGCCAAACTTGTTTGTTGAGGGAGCTAATAATGCCTTTTTTACCGCGGGATTCTTTTTGACCGCAGTTGAGGACTTACCGACGCGCCGGCGGTGCCGGTCCATCACGAGGCGAAGGAGAGCGAGAAGAAGGAGCGCGCAGCGCGGCCCGGCAGTGAGCTGAGGGGCCAGGGGGGCCGCCCCCGCGCCGCCCCCGCGCCGCCCCCGGTCCAGCACTAGCCCCTCCTGGCCCTGCGGGTCCCCCTTGCTGGGCGGGGCCGGAGAGGAGACAGGGAAACACTTACTGTTAACGTGAATGCCTCGTTTTCTGCTCGACGAACATCATCGCCTCCATATCAGCACCCGACATCACAGCGAGCAGCGATCGCGGCGCCAAAAGATATCGTGAAGACGGCGGTTTTAGTTTCGACGGGAGGGAATCAACTCTGAATTTTGGTGTACACGTGTTGTGAATTTTCGAGGACTTTTGAGAATTTTGGGCTAGAATTTTTGTGAATGTTCTTAAATTTGTCTGACTTACGTGGTGTACAAAAAAAGTCAGAGTTGTTTCCCCCTAGAGTTTTAATGTATCGATCCAAATCGTCCGGACAAGGCAGATAGCACGCGGCCTGGGACAACGTCAACCCAGCCAAAAGAAAAGGCGACGAATGTCGATGCCGAGGGGGCCACCACTCCCGTGATCTTGTGTAGGAGTGCACCTGTAGTTCCGAACATTTTTATTAAAATCTTTCAGTCCACGGAATACAACAAAATTAATGTGTAATCCCACCAAACTTTTTTCTTATTCCTGATATCATGTGTACGTCCAAAATCGGAGTGGTAGCCCCATCGGTCGATTCGATATCGAATACTTTACTCGAATCCATGGACCTTTTCCAATCACCGAGACGTCAATTCGGCGTCGATCGTCGGGATGACTCAGTTTCGATGACAGTTCGGTGTTATCGACGGCGAATCGACATCCATTTTAAGGACATGTGTCCGTCGATTCAAGTAAAAATTTAAAAAAACTGAACCCATTTCGGCTTTTTATTTAGCACACGACTGGAAACCCGGGAGTATAAGCGGGTCGTATAACGAGGGATTCTAAATTTCCATTCGTACACTACTGTTCGCAAGTGAATGAAATACGTGGGAAAATTAACACCTTGCCTTTTTCAAGTATGCGATTGGAAATTCACTCACATAGAAGTGTGTGACATTTGAATACTCGAGTTTCCAGTCAACAGCCAGCTGATATGGGCACTGAAAAAAAAACCTGAAGAATAAAACTGAAAACTAGGCCCTTCGGCAAAAACTAAAACCAAATCGAAACGATGTCGAGGGGCACGCAGAACTTTGACATCATTACGATACCGTGCCGCCAACGATCTCACTGCGGCGGGGAGACACAGAATTCTCAAACGGAACTCAACTCGGAACGCGTCCGAATGCGCAGGTGAGAGCGAGAGGGAGACACTATTCGGTCACAGCATCTCACCCGCACCAACCACGGTGAAAACAATGTCTGATTTTTTGAGGAAAAAGGGGAAAACTTTGAGGACCTTGGATACTTTGAGGAAAACGCCTTAGATTTTGAGGAAGGCTCCTCAAAAAATAAGGAAAATCTCAACAAATTTTGAGGAGACTTCCTCAAAATCTAAGGCGTTTTCCTCAAAGTATCCAAGGCCCTGAAAGTTTTCCCTTTTCCTCACAAAATCAGACATCGTTTTTACCGTGACCACTTCAGACGCGTTCCGGGTAGCCGTAGACCCACTCGTTTGAGAACTCTGAGGCGACAGGCCAATATCAAGTGTTTGTACTCGAGAGCGAAAGAACAAAATGAAGGGGACAGACGCTCTGAGCCAGCTCTGAGCATGGGCACGAAGTGGCGGGGGTAGAGAGCGGTGCAGCCTTCTGATTGTTACCTCTGTCCTTGTCGCACCTGCGGCGGTGCGCTGTGGCGGGGACCGCACGGCCCCATTAGTGCGAGAAGGACGGAGCGATTTTCGGAATCAGAAGGCAGGAGAGCTGTCCGCCGCGCTACCTCCAGCCCTGCGCGCGCGGAGCTTCTTCCCGCTTCCTCCTGTTCTTCGCGCACCGCTCGAAAAAAGAAAAAAAAAAACTGTATTTTTTCAACGATCTCGTTTCCATATCTATTTTTATGTCGTCGTCAGCTACTCGATGTGGCCCACTCCAAACTGGCAGGCCCACGGATGATATCCTTCCTTATAGGCGGAAACCCACCTTTGTATTGCTATCACGACATGGAAAACAATGTAGCGCGACGATATCATAGCACGGTAAAAAAAGGCCCGGTTTCCAAGCAGTTTTTGAAGAAGAAAAAAAAAAGACGCTACTATGTTTTTTCTCCGTAAGAAAATCCTGGCTGCTGGAAAGCCTGGACGAAGATTTTCTCCTCTGAGAAGAAAAGTTGTGTGCGTTCACCGCCACCCATGGCGCCGGTGGCGGTCTTGATAGTGTCTCATTTAAACAGAGGTCGAAAAACATCCATTTCGTCCATTATGTGTCGTTTCCCCCGTCCGACTCCACGCTATGTAATTTGCTCGCAAACCTTTTTGTTTTCAACGTAGCAGAGAGTTTCCGTCCTTTATCGATACACTGAAAACCCAACAGTGAGCATTGTATACGGTGTGTGCTGCGTGGCATGGACATTACGCACACCTATAACGTGAGCAAGGCCATGCTCAAAAATGTGAGCAATGCTCACTGTTGAATCACGGAAGCACATGTAGTATGCAAAAAGTATATATAAAATAATAATTATTATAATAATTATAATAAACACAATCATTAAAAAAAAAAACACCCTAGCGAACATCTTCATGCACGCGCAAAATACTGCGAGCTCGCCAATCACCTTTTACATACAGAGTGCAATTCTTACTGTTGGACTTTCAATGTGGCGAAGAATCTGCTTGTTATGCGAAGATATTTTAGCTTACTACTTTACTGCGATACGCAATCCTTTTGCCGAACGCAATGCCTGAATTTTTTTATATTTTTTTTGCAAGTTGCAAAAAGGAACATAGCATGTATTGCAAAGACATCTCCCCCCCCCCACCGCCAGACCCCCTCCCCCCTCCCCCTCTCTCGCCCCTCACTTCCATTAGCTAACGCCCCTTTTCGGCAACGGGGCGACAACCCGCTTCTTGGAGCCGGAGTTGTTCACTGAGTGATTGCTCTGCTGTTCTCCTGTTTCGGTGCTCTCGGCTGGAGGTACCGATAGGGATAAGGGGATAATCACCCCGCCGAATGCTCTGGAAACCCAATACACGAATTCAACATTCACAGAATGCCCCGGGGAGTCGCGCACTGAATGCATCGTGCTCGATGCTCCAGAGAACACGTATATCAGTATTCGGCTTTGACCCCCAGACCGTGGCCGCTCGCGAACCGGGTGTTTCAGAGAGGCACAGGCACAGGTGTGGGTGGATTTGGTTCACCAAAGGGGCTTTATGGTGCCCTGCGGGCAGGAGGGTCATCGGAGGGCTCCCCGCGACAGTAACGAACGGACAATTTCCGGGTCAACTCTTTAGTCTTCCCAGCCAAAGAATCGTATGGTTTCTCTTTGGCACCTTATGGAGATCTCTCGAGAGCGGCAAGGCGACGTGTGCTATTCTTGGCAGTGGCGTTTTGGGTGGTACAGGGGGCATTGGCTTCTGAATGGCACGGTAGCTGAGGATGTCGGATATACGGAATGTCTTGAAGGCACACCCTAATGACCGTGTCCACACTACTCTGGAAATCCAAATGTGTGGCTGTCGCACACTTGTAGGTGTGCGAGTATTCATTCATACACCTGGCCACTCAAACGTATGAATATCCTGGGAATATTCAAGCGTTTGAGTGTCCAAGTGTACATATGAAACCTCACACACCTACAACTGAGCGACATTATCGCACTCGGGATTCCCTTGAAGCCGGCCAGTGCAACGGCGCTCATGTTAGCGCCTGCAACCCGCTGGGTAGGCCAGCCCGCCGAGCACCTGAGTGGAGACGGTGGCCCGCCCTGCAGAGCGATTCCGGTGCACGCGCTCCTCGCTCTGTCTCTCTCGCACTCACGGGGTACGCCGTACATGTGCGAGAGAGACAGAGCGAGGAGGGCGTGCACCACAATCGCTCTGCGGAGCGCCCAAAGCAAGCGCCAGGGGCTCGGCCGGGGGCTGGGCCGGACCGCTAATTTTGAAGCCCTGCCTCCTGGATTTCGACTCCATCCCTAACTTCAGGGTGCCTCTTTAGACGTGCGGTCGGAGGACATCAGCAGGTAGCTTCTAAAACGGATATTTAGGATACATTAGGTGCTCATTGGCTGACGCTGACGGCAAAAGTGACATCAGCGTTGACCTATCACAGTTCAGGAGGGAACGGTCTCAGACTGGCGGCCCCGAGAGAAAGAGATGGTGCTACGGCAGGTCGATTCCGAACAGTGTTCAGTACTGCCCTCTCTCTTGCTCCTGCTGGGGGTGCCCCATGAGTGCGACAAGGATAGAGAGACGAGACCACTGTGCGGAATCAGCCCGCGGGGGCCCGGGCCCGCATGAGTGCGAGCGAGAGGTCCCACCCGTGCCGCCCGCGGCCCGCGCGTCGTCTGCTAGGACCGCTGCTTCAGGGTCCCATTTCACTCTAGCTGAATTCCCTATCAGCATTGAAGCTCAGCTCAATGACACAACACATTAAAACTTAATACATTTCAACTGCTCTCCAATAATTGTGCAGATTACTACATTTGATTTACCAGTATCTGTGCCCAAGAATGAACCGGTAAGGGTTTTCAATGTCTCCTGCATCCACGGCCATGTCAACATAATCTCCTGGAATATTTCCAGGAAATGAGAAAGAAAGGTGCGGAGTATTCTGTAAATACTGAACGCATGTGCACACATGGGTTTGCAGGGTGGGCTCAAGTCAAGTCCTGGACTTTAGGCTCAAGTCACCATAAGCGGGTTGAGAGTTTGACGAAAAGAGCTAAACAGGTGGAGGGGGAAGTGACATGGCACAAATCCTCTCTTACATTTCACACTCATTATGCATTCCATCAAAGAGGTAACAACAGAGATAATGGTACCGTAAGGAGAAACGTGTTCAACAATGTGACAGAGATTTAACCAAGAGAGGTTACTTCACAAGCCAAGTCATGAAGGTCAAGCAACAAATTGTATCTACCTTTCCAGAAATATTTGATTGCTTCCTCCTTCAGACAGCAAATTGTCATTAGAGTTTTGAAATATGATAGAGCTTGGTAGATTACCTAAGTTAGTTCATTTCACAAAATTCTCTTGCCTTTTATTTTTCCATGTTGCTGATTTTAATGTACCTGAATGGTTTAGTGACGTGTTATATGTTGCTTCAAATCCGGTTTTTCCTTGTTCTTGTTATTTTGTCCAAATTTACCTGTTGTGACTCCTCCTTGAAAGAATGGCTCAGCAGAAATATATTTTGCATAGCATTCCACAGGATTGAAGACTGGCTTCAGAAAAATAAACAATGTCATGCAAAATTATGTTTATTAATTTAATAATAATGCATTGTAAATAACTTATGGTAGAACTTCTAACTAATGTAAAATGAAATTAAAACGAGTCAACAGCACCAAAATTTACTTACTAGCACTCAGCTTCCCACTTCTGCACTGCATTTCTATCAGCTTGATAGTGAACACAGGTGCAGACAACTGAGTTGTTCAAGCTTGTTACCAAACTCCCCCAAAATTGAATGGGATGAATGCACAGACTTATAAAAAATCCTTCAGAAGAATAGCTACAGTACTCAATCACAGATATCTCCAATGGAAGCTCTTTGAAGAAATAAATGAAGTAGTAGTCTGAACAAGGATGTTTCAAATGAATTTCACACAGAAAATTGAATTGTAAAGGTGCAAACAGAAAAAATTAAAACAAACCTAACTACAATAGTGAGTGACACAGACCGATAAAAACAACAAAATTTGACAACTGAACGCACTGTAAAAAACAAAACAGGCAAAATTGTTTCAAAACTTTAAAAAAAATTAAGGGGATGAAGAGGGACTGTCATGTACATGAGAGATGTGAGACGCAACCTAAATGTTCACACTTACAAATTCATGACGTATCACATGATATTACATTGGTCAGCTCCACTGTCTTTTAACATAGCATCAATTTTAGAGTCATCAATGGTATTGCCTAGTTGTGCAGCAAGTTCCGGAGGGGGTTGTCCAAGATCTTGGGCCTATGACAAAAGATAAGCAGCCAACATAGAGAAGTGTTGCAAAATTGAAAGCAACAAAAGTCATTGCTTTTACCTTTCCCATTAGCTTCACCATGTTATCCAAGTGTTGCTTATCATCCTCTGATCCTTCTTTCTCAAGCTCTGCAACAATTTCCTTAATAACTTCCAGCTGTTCTGTGTATCGTTTAAAATCTTCCTCACTTAACTTTGATTTATTTTCTTCAAGCCAAGCTGGATACTGAAAAGTAAACTTAAGATATTAATGTTGTTCTTCAATTACAACCCTGTTTAGGTAAAATTAGAAAGACATTATCAAAAGAAAATCTCATCAGTATATTTGATATTATGTGTCACTAGAAACTGCAAAGATTAAAAATAAAAAGGTAGAGAAAGAAACAGACAAATGCATTCTTATTAGCAAGAAACAATTAGGGTTAGCTAAATTAGTGTGCAACATACTTCAATGATTAAACAAATGCCACGCTCAATTCTTATCAAACAAAAACAATACAATTGTGCACATCAACATTAATCAGTTGCAACTGGTTAATTTGTTTGGAAAAAAAAAAACAATCCATTTATTTGCAGACAGGCGACCAGCAAACTCATACCTTCTCTGACAATTCTTTAAATGAAGGAAGCATCATCTCTTTGGATAGAAGAGATTTCATAACATTACGCATGACTGATGAGAATTCTTTTAGCTCTGCATCACACTCTTGAAGAGACAGCTACAGAACAGCAAGATATGCATTAGCACACTTTGATAAATCAATACATACTTTTTCCGACAGTTCCTTAAAGGAAGGAAGTAAAAGTTCCTTAGACAGTAAAGAAAGCATCATTTGCTGCATAAAAGTGGTTAAGTTTTCCATTTCACTTCCTGACGTGTCCTGGCCATCCCCCTCCTCTCCTTCCTTCTGTCACAAATTCAACATTCACTTACAATAAAATTCAAAGAAAAACACATCTGTTTAAAAATTTTACAATGATACAATGTTGTTTTTAATAGCATTTATTTTTTATAAACAATCTTGGCGCTTTATAAATAAATCCTTACCGCTGCAGGAAAGGCTTCACTTAGGTTTTCTTTCAAGCTCTGCATGGCTCCCATAATAGCATCTGAGAAATCCTTATCTGCATCCACTCCAGCCGCTGCAGCCGCTCCAGGAGCAATAGCTGATTCAACTAGCAGGTTTAAGCTCTTCAGACGTTCATTGAGCTCATCTGTGGATAAGCCACTACCAGCAGCAGCTGCAAAAATATTAGGAGCTAACAGATGTTTCAAGGTCATTTCAATTAAAACCACTGATGTGAAACACATCTAACCTGCGGCAAAGCCTTCTTGCAGCTTAAGACCAAGCTCCTTCCCCAGATCAGAGTTGGCAAATTCCTCATCAGCTTTTTTAGATTCAGCATCAATAGCTTTTTTCTGCTCTTCTTGCCATGCCTTCCATTTCTCAGGATTAAACGATCCATCTGCATTCAACATCATGCTTGGATCGAAGTTTGCAGGAGCTGGTGTTGACTCAGGTTTGGCTTTGGCAAAATCAGCTGCTGCAGCTGAAAAAACACAGATGTAAAAAGTTGAATTTAATCATTTAATTTCTCAAAAGTAATTTCGAAGAAATACTGGACTTACATGCAAGCAGCTCGTCTAGTTCAGGATCAGGTTTCTCAGCCATTATTTGATTCAATACAACTGTAAATCAGAGGGAATGTGTTACTGCCTGAAACAACAATTCAGGAAAAATTCATCATTACATTTCATCAATATATTTGCGAAAGCAAAATCTTGATTTCCACAATCTGCAGAAACTCAAAGCTGTCACATAAATGTTGAAATGGTACAAAGTTGACATAAATCAAAAATTTTTATGTTAAAAGTTCAGAGAGCTGCAACATGATGTTGGGAGCACGGGAATGTGAGCTTGGTTTGTTTTTCAATAAATAATGCATCATACAGGAGTGGTTCCAGAAGAGGAAATGACATGCATACTATACGAAAACTTAGTACTGAGGAAATTAGGAAAAGGAAAATAAAAATGTTCATTACGACAGACTAGACGGATTATGATCACATCTTTAGCTTGAGGGGTAAGGAATGAAGTGGGAAGGGAAGAGAAAGACAGGACAGAGGAGGTCACAGAAAGAGGCGGATGGCATGATCAGGCACTTATTGCTATCATTATCGGCAATGACTCGACTAAGCAACAGAGAAATGCATGACCAGATCTATGGGAACTTGAGAAAATACAGCTTATGTTGGCTGCAGCAACTTATTTAAAGCTTTATGGTTAAAGTTCAAAAATAGCATGCACTTTGCCCTTGTCTCAGCAAATGTACAACAGTGAACGATTGACGGGCGAAATCGGATCTATAAGCAGCACAAATACATAACCATAACAACTGCCGTGCGTATTAGTGCTCTACGTTATGGACATCAAGGTACAACCCCTGGCCACGAGATAGACTGGTTCCGTTTTCTTAGAAAGGGCAGGAAATTCAAAACTTAACTTAATCTCCACACCGGCACTACAACGACAGCAAAGCCAGACGCAGCTATTCATGAAAATACAAGTCATGCTGAGCATTTATCGACGTGTTTTCAAATCTGATTCAAATCCTTTTAAAACTGCTTGGCTGCTGAGAATAGTGAGGGGGATACTGACAGTGAAAACAAAATTGTTTTTTTTATTTATGTTGGTGCGTCAATGGTGACGTATTGGTCCCAGCAGCAGCAGCAGTCGCCATGACACAGAGCCAAAGTGTCAATATATGGAAGGTTACAACTTTGTCAATAAATGTGTGATTGGATGTAAACCTGTGCTCTACGGGCATTTCGAACAATTGGGAATAGTAGAGGCATGGTTCCAGCTCAGTAGTAATCCGTGGAACATTTTTATGAACGGGCCGAAATCTGACAGTTTGAGGTTATGTAGTTCAAAACTGTAGTACCACCATCACAGCACCATAGGACGGGAAATTTCCCTCTTCTGTCCCTCTGTTAGGTTGTCAGAGTGGAGACCTCTTGTTGTTGTTGTTGGGCTCGAAGCGTTTCTCGGTTTAGCTGGCCGTGACCGGGGGTCAAGGTACTTACCCTTTATTTCACACAGAGCCGGAAAACTTTCTGCTCACGGGGCGGAGTGGGGGGTGGGTGGGAAGGGCGGATGGGCGCGGCGGGTGAAGGGAAGGGAAGTGAAGGGAAGGTGCAATGATATGGCAAATTTATGGGTCACTTTTGCTCGTGTGGACACACTTTTACAGTATTGAAGTCACACTGATAAAAGGTGAATCGATGGGAAATTTGAACTTTCGGAAGTACCTCGATGTTTCGGGGTCATATACTACACGTCTCAATCAAGTGTGATTTTTCAATCGCAACTTTGACTTTTTTGGGGGGGTAGTTGGTAGTTCATACCCTGCTGAGAAATGACATAAGGGAAGGGGGAAGAGGAAGAGGGTAAAAGGAAGGGGGAAGGCGACGGAGGAAAATAAATAAATAAACAACTCGTTGAGTTTAGTCGGTTTTTCGGTTTGTCTGTTTTGCTTAGATCTAGTTTTTTTCTAGTAATAAGTCTAACATCATTTGATTGGTACTACGTGTCCTATTTTCTTGTTGAACGAAGTTGCTGATGAGCTGCAATTACTTTTCGAAATATGGCCGAAGACATTCTAGATACTCTTCGAGACTGTTTACAAAATCGTCGATTAATCAGAGAAGTAAATGGAAAAATCAATGTCGCAGGCCGTAACTTTCCGAAGCACACCGAAACTACATTCCCTATCCGACAGTAAGCCTCATTTAAAATATTCGTAAACTGCATAGTTAGGTTAGGTCGCAGGGTCAGAAGTTAGTTATTAAAATGTTTCAGGCTCTGCTCTTTAATTTTTTGTGTTTACATTTTTGTTATGATATTTTTGGGTTGGTTGCTCGAAGATAATCCATTTTTGTCAAAGACTATTCATATAGTCTAAAATTTTCCTGTTTTAATAATGGTTGATAATCTTAGTTTACGTTTTCAACGAAAGAAAACCTATGCACTATGAATGTTGTGAATGCTATCTTACCTCTCTTTAAGAAGACCGCATTGAAAGTGGTGTTTCCTTTTTCCAGAATTAAAGGTGCGAGAAAGTCCAACAAATGCAAAAAGTTTTACAACCTGGAAGCAATTTATTTTTTCCTTGAAAATCAAAACCTTCCCCATTATGAATATGCCAAAAAGGCTCAGGTAATTTTTGACAAATGATATTAATGTTTTGTTTTTTTTCAAAATGTGGAAACAAAATGTCACTCTATTTGTATCTACCTTACATTTTGCAGGAAAAAGGTATAGCAAGCGTAACTAAACTAGACCGGAAGCCTTTACTTGCACGTATCGGGGGAGAGGCTGCACCGTCAAAGAAGTCAACTCTTAAGGGAAAGGCTACAGAATACTGTGCCAAACTAGAGAATCCATCTGCAGTTTCTCGTGTTGAACCAGAACCTCTCAACAGGAAGCAATCTTCAGATCAGGATAGTAGCGAAATTGAGCGTCAGAGACCTCATGTAAGGACTTACTCAAGGTAAGCGCCCTTCAGATAAATCCAATTTTCAATCTTCCGTAAGATGACGAAAAAAATTTCAATTGTCGTAATATTTGTATTACCTTCTCTTTTTGTCAGAAAACGCTCTTCCCATGAATTTCGTTCATCCTCAAGGCGGCAAAGTCTAGGAACTGAGGTAGAAAGACAGTGTCCCCATGAGTGCATTCATTCAGCCAGTATTGTTCTGATCAAATGTAAAACTTATATGGCTTTTATTTCAGGAGCAATTGTTTGATCTTGATGTGGGTGTTGTAAATACAGATGTTGCAGAAGAATTGGCATTACTGAAGACAGAAAACATAAACTTAGAGCGATCTCTTAGAAATGTCATTTCATTTCTTAAGGTATGTCTGACATTTAATGTTTGCTTGCGAGCTCCAGTCCCCCAGTTTTGTCAGTGTTTCACTTTTTGCAGGACCATTTGGGAGCAACTGAAGAGCAGCTAATGGCTATGCAGGAGTGTGAAAGCAACACAGTAGAGCTTAGCAGTATTGCATCAAGTATGAAGAATAAAATTGTGTATGCCAGCATTTTATCAAGTGGTGACTCTCAATGCCAAGTAAATCAGAGAACCCCAAGGTTTTGTTACAAGGCTGTAAGACATCCCACACGAGGCTGGGAGATGATCAAGCAAAGCCTGTCATCAGCGTTATCTGGTCGTGAAGATTCAAATACTTCAGAAATGGAGGAATCCAAATCAATATCTCTTGATGAGTCTCTCTCCAAAGGGACTGTTCTTCTGAAGAGAGCCTTTTCTATGTTAATTTCTCAAATGAGAGAATCAAGTCGATTCAAAACACATGAAGAGTTTGACACATTTTGTCAGAAAATCATCTTGGATTGTTTGGCAGAAGCAGTTGATAGCTTTAGAGAGTTATTTAATGGGTTGCTCTCATCCCAAAAAACTGATGAAGAACTAGGAGAAGTAGATAGGTGGGTTGATATCTGCAGAACTGAACTGGTCAAACTTTTCCAGTCTTTAACAAGAACACTGCAGTCATTACGTGACATCCCCACTATTCAGCACAAACAACCGATTTCTCTTTTCCATCTGCCTGCTCCTACTTTTAGTTTGGCTCTTAACCCAGCAAAAGTGACGCACAGTGTTGTCCTGGAAATGTATGTTCGCTTTGGAGTTGCTGAGCTGCAAAGAATCCTCATGAATATTTTGGATTGTGGTCCTCATGTTCCATTGAACAACTCTTATATCACTTTTTCACCAAACAGTTCTAATGAAAAAGCAAACAACAATAATGAAAGCAAAATTTGTCATAGTTGGAGCCCTACAAGTACATCAGAAGAAGTTTCTGATCTTACAACACTTCAGGATCAAGTTGAGATATCACCCCCACATCAAAGTGAAACCCAGTTCAAAGCTTTTTGTGAAACACCAATACTGCAAAGCTGCAAAACTGATACCAATCTTTTGGCGTTGAATCAGGAAACAATCCAGCAAGAAAAGTTTGACACAGATTCATCTTTATCTAGTTCATCTCAGAGCAGTCCACGATCTCATTTAATCAATCGCGTATTGTTTCAACAGGTGAGTGGTTACTTGCTGTTTTTAGACATCTTGATTAGCTTAAAATTTGCAATGAATTTTTAATTCCTTTTACTGGTCTTTATGTACGTGTTTTCAGAATGGAAATTCAGAAAAATTTTTGAACAGTACTTCAACATATCAAACCAGGCGCTTATCTGAGGGGGACTATGGCCAGTACAGCAAGTTCAAAACCTCTCTGGGAAATACAATGGTTTCTTCCTTCAAGAAAAGAATCCAAGAGAAGATTCAAGCTAGTACCTCAGATATATTGTGAAGCTGAAATTGTTTGCTTTGCAAAAGTTTAATCATTATTTTGTTTAGGATATAATTTATATTTTATTTCAGTAAGAAAATACAGAGACCTAGAAATGTGCCTTGTAATTATGAGCTTGTTTAAGAAATATAATTTGTACCCGCTGTGATGAGAAATGACCAAAGTAGTTTTGACAAAATGTATATTCTTTAGAGCGTCTTTTCATGGAAAAGAGTGATGAATAGCAAAATAGCTGATACCAGATATTTTGAGATTTTGAGATTGGACTCTTGTGAGGGATAAGTAACCTTTCAAGTGTGAAAGATTTTCGTTTGTTCAATTCATTTATAAATTTTAAATTAGCTTCTTTCAAAAGCAGTAACTTAAATTCTTTTGAAATGGTGTAATGTATTTTCAGGGAAAAAGCAGATGCTTTTGCATATTTTTGGACTCTTGAGAAAACTTTACTCATCAGAAATTTTGTTAATCCGTGAATTTAAATGTGGTCATTGGTCCAACAAATTTTATTGGCATTTAAATGTCTATTGTTAATATATTCCATATAAATATTTTATTGCTTTCTCAATTTTTGCGTAGTTCAATTGTAAGTACCAAGTCTTAAGTAAAATAATTAATTACTTGTAAAGATAATTTTGGTTAAGTTTTACAATTCTTTTGCACAGCAGATTTAAATGATATAGAGGTATTTCTTCGCCTTAAAATGTAACTTGCAGCCTGTTCCCTCTAGCAGATGTGCCAAGCTTTTTTATTTTGAAAGTTTCTGCTCTGCTTCCTTGTTGACTCTTTTAGGTTACTTTAAAGTTTAAATTTTTTTCTTCAGAAAGAGAATCTCACACACATCACATATATTATCCATTCCTGCTTCTTTCATTAAAACTGTTTGTAGCTTCATTGTTTTGACCAGTATGAATCACTTCCTCTCTCCATATATTTTTGTAAGTAACCTCTGAGATTAGATCAGTGATTACATAAACATATGTAAAGCAAACCTATGTGCACAAAATAGTGAATCAAACAAGTCTGAAATATAATTGACGTTTTTCAGAAGTGTCAGGTAAAATTGTCGTTCTGTTTAAGTAAGTTTTGTAAGGTTTCATCTTCCATAATTTTTTGTGAGAAGACCTTCTTTTTATGAGGTTTTATACATTGATATCCTTCTATGTTTGTTCTCTCAGTTTATGGTCCTGTATTAAAACTATCTGAGGCGTACAGTGATGCATCTCTGTGTAGCCTACGGATCCTAATGGTGCTGGAGTAAATAGGCCTTGGTGATTTAAATGAAAGTAGTTTTTTGTATTTTCTCTCTTTTTCATGTATGTATGAGCTTTCATATATTATTGACATATATTTTATCAGGTTGTTCATACAAAAGATTATATTTGTTTGTGAAACTTGCTTCTGTTGGTAGCTTTGTTTAAAGTGACATATTTGTTCAGTACTGAGAAAGGTGCCCTTCCAGTAACGCTGCCATAATGTACTACTGAAATTTGAGTTGAGCGGGATCTGAAAAGATTCAACCTCTCATACATCTAAACATTTGATACACTTGGATGATGGCTATTTTAACATGGTGAATAATGGAAATCTGGGAAATTTAAACATTTTGTCACAAAGCTGGATGAAATAAACATCACATATAAACTGTGCTCTAATTTTGTATTCTGTATATTGTATTAAGAAAATTAATGTTGTTCTGTTATTCCATTGAGTTTATGTAGTTCCTCAGATAATACGTGCAGCTCTGCAGTGGCCCTCCTATTCTTTTTTTGTTGTTCATATTTGTTTGATTATTTTTTTTTCCGATGTTTCTTAGAGTTATATTTACCTTTATTAATATTTTATTTATGTTATAAGTCAAATTTGTCGTGTTCAAATTACTTTGTAAGCCAATAAAATATGCTTTATTCAGGTATAATTGCGTCTTCGTCAGTAACCTGAGCGAGGGGGGCAATCACTCCAATAACAAGTAACAAATGCTCGATGCCATTTTCAATGAAGAGAAGAGTCTGTTTCCACGCCTGCGCTCAATAGTACCTTTCCCCACGGACCTGCGGCAGTGATCGCCCAGAGGGGTGGAGGGGCACATCGAAAGATACGGCCTCAAAAAAAAAAATCATTTAAAAATAACAATAAAATCAAGAAGAAGAATACCGAAATATTCGGAAAATGGAGACCAAATGAACAAAACTGAAAGAAAAGGAAAAAGTCAGAAACAGGAAAGATCGAAATTAATCAAAAAAATACAGAAATTTTCCATGAAAACCCCTTTTTTTATGAAACAAAAATAAAATAATATTCATTCAGCTGGCTGCGCTGCTCTCTGCAGGCTGCTCGCTGTATGACAGTGCAAGCAGGCTCATACATTCGTTTTATCTGCCAAAAAAAAAAAAACCGTCAAAAACATCACAGTCCACATTCAAGAGAGATCAGTGACATATGTTGATCGCAGGTCTGCCGAAAGACTCTTGACCTGCAGCTGCAGCCTGTGCGGCCTCTGCACCTGACGCCGGGCCGGGCCGGGCAGGTCCGCAGGTGTGTCCTGTTGACTTCTGTGTGGACCGCCCAGCCCACGCCCACGCACAGCAGGAGGTGGCCAGGCCAGCAGGCTGGTGCCGAACAGCGCTTATAGTAGTGTCCTCTCTCTTCCTCCTTATGGCCTCGTCCCACAGGTGCGACAAGGACAGGGAGGAGAAACCAACGTGCGGAATCACCCTACAGGTGTCATCCAGCCATCTTTATCAGCGGCAAAACGCGCCTCTCGATAGAGTGGCTGACCGCGCAGGGGCTAGGTAGGTGCTCGCGATTATAAAGGGCAGCCGCCCCGCTGCTCCGCAAAGCCCCTCCGACTCCTCTTCGCCCCGCATCGACACAGCGAGCAGCCCAGCCATGGCCCGGACAGCCTGGTCCTTGATCCTCACCATCGTGGTCGTGGTCATCGCCCTCGTCGTGGCCTTCGCCCAGGTATACATGCACGGCACAGCCGCCCACCCCCAACCCTGATAGAAATTAGACTGCAAAAAATGAGGGGGCAACCACTCCCTATCCTAGTGTACACAGGATTTCTGATGATATGGGATTTCTATGGATTGCGTAAAGATTTCTCCGGATTTTGTAAAGATTTCATATGGTACATTTGGGTACTCTTCACAAATATTTACCAGATTCCACAAAATTTTAAAAGATTTCACGAGGTTTCATGGGATTCCTCAAGGTTTCACGAGATTTCACTGATTTCTGAGACTTTTTTTATTATTTTATAATATTTCTAGAGATTTCTCAGTTGGATTTCGTAGGATATCATCGAGATTTCCGAGGGTTTGTACACAGGATTTCACAAGTGGTTGCCCCCTCGGCAAAAAATATGGCGAATTCACGTCTATGTTTAGACGTCTAGCCGTCCAATAGTTGTCTGTCATAGGCGTCTATTAGGGGTCTAAAGTGAGAGATGCATTTTCGGAAGATATAGAATCCGAGATTTCGAGAGGAACACTGGGCCACCCGAGGGGCAACCATTCACTCACCATCCCACTCAGAATTTCTACTGATTTCACAAGATAACTCCCAAATTTTGTGAGATTTTCTGAGATTTCATGAGATTTTACAAGATTTCTCTCAAATTAAATCAGATTTCAGGAGATTTCCCAAAATTAACTAGCTACAATTCCGAGGATTTCATCGAGATTTCTGATGATTTCATTGCGATATCTGAAGATTTCATCGAGATTTCCCCGGGTTTGTACACAGGATTTTATGAGTCGCCCCCTCGGTGCCACCACTCACGTAATCCCTGTGTAATTCGTGTAGTATCTAACCAAGAACTTTCATTAAATTTTATCTAATTCTTCTTATTTGATGGTTTTAGCCCCAGAAATTCATGTGTAATCCCACAAAATTCATGTGTCACCCCTGTAATCGCGTAACCCTGTGAACATCTTAAATCGAAGTGGTGGCCCCCTCGATTTCAGTTTGGCTTTCCGTTTTGGGACCAAGAAAAGAGTGCGTCTATTTTTCTCTGGTTTAGCAGTTTACACGTGATGACGCCTGCGAGACTCCGGGTAGGCCAGCCCGCAGCACACTCACGCACGACAGGCGAGATGTTGCCTACCCCACAGGCGCTCTTGGAGCTTGCACAGGCTACACTTGGCTGACTTGGCAGTGTCTTGACCGGTCTTGACCGAGGGGTGGATGATTCGAAGTTTCGGTGCGCACAGGAGTACGGAGTACGCGGAGTACACGTCGGAGTGAAAGGAGTACCCCTGGAGTACAGCCGGATTACTCGGAGTACACGCGGAGTACACCCGGAGTACGTTCTGGCCTGTACAAAGGAGCTGTCCAATCGTCTACCCTATCGCTTATGCCCTGAGAAACTCAAAAGACACCGAGAGAGGAACTTCCCGGGCCGGGGTCGGTCATCTCCTTGGCTGCAACGCTTTAATGGGAAACCCATAGGAGTTGGTTTTTACCGAGCGAGCGTGTACTCTGCGCTTCGCGCGCATTGGACTCGCATGGTGCATTGGTGTTGCATTTGGTCCCGCTCATGGAGCCGGAAAAAGAAAAACGAGAAAAAAAACAAGAAGCCAAGTATATACCAAAGTGTTTTGGTATATACAAAATTGAACTCGTTCTTTACCAGAAGTAGGAGGTGAAAATCATAAGTATTTTGTCTGGCCACATTCAATTTCAAGGGCGATTCAACTGCATCTGATTTCTAATCTACTCCTGATTCTGCGATCGTCTCCTCATTCAAATCAACACATTTCGAATTTCTTCCTTATAAATGCCTTTTCTTCATTTGCACAATAGCAAACAACATTTCTAATAAAATGTTACCGTTCTTTCCTACTTTAAAATACAAAGTCACATGCCGGTATTCAGCACACATAGAAGAGTAGATACTAAGGTTATAAAAGACTACTGTACTTGCAATAAGGAGTTTTTTCTGGATGGAGTTTTTCGGTTCCCCATAACAGAAAAAAACTTCTATTAAGAAATATCCGGTTCGGTATGCCCTTTAAAATAAATATAGAATCATGTATGTGTGTGCTATATTTATAAAGATGAATCCATGTTTCTAAATCAGGTGTGACCAAACACAATACTCGTTCTTTTTACCTCACGCATTACAGATTAAGAGGAGAGAGGTGAAGAACGAGTAAAACGGGGTCACCGGTAGACCATTCTGACGTCAAAGTGAACTCCTTGGACTGAGTCGTCGCGGAGCATTGCGCTATCAGACAGCTTACAAGAACCTTCAGATAAAACCGATAGTGCGATTAAATCTCTTGCCAGTTAGAGCAAGTGCTTTTGCGCGGCCCTCTTCGCCAGTAGCGCTAATGCACATCAATAAATCAATAAGTTTCATTAAATGCACATGAGAGGTCACGAAACATTCATGACTCATGTAATGTGCATCGAGCAGGTCGCATTTAATGCAGGCAATGCCTATTAAATGAAGAAAAATGAAAGAAAATGAATCTGTCACTGTCAAAAAAAAAAAATCGTAAAATTGCGTCATTTTTTTCGTAATTTGTGATTACGACACAGGGTCGCTAAATTACGGACGCGGTCGTAGTTTTATGACAGCGTGGTGTCAAAAATTTATCGAAGCAATACAATTGGAAGTTGTACCTTTACGACTTTTTTCATGGAAAATTTTCCCGTTACCCTTCATGCGCGTTGCTGCCTTATTTTCGGATTCAAGCGTATTCAACGTGCTAGGGTTACACATATAGATGGTCGAGTTGAAGCTATTCCAGGGGCCTCAGACTCAGACTGGCGGCCCACGACCCTCCAGGGAGAGAGATGAGGCTAAGGATAATGCGTGAGAGCGAGTGAGAGGTCCGACCCTGTGCGGCCCCGAGGCGAGGGAGGGAGAGAGATGAGGCTAAGGATAATGCGTGAGAGCGAGTGAGAGGTCCGACCCTGTGCGGCCCCGAGGCGAGGGAGGGAGAGAGATGAGGCTAAGGATAATGCGTGAGAGCGAGTGAGAGGTCCGACCCTGTGCGGCCCCGAGGCGAGGGAGGGAGAGAGATGAGGCTAAGGATAATGCGTGAGAGCGAGTGAGAGGTCCGACCCTGTGCGGCCCCGAGGCGAGGGAGGGAGAGAGACGAGGCTAAGGATAATGCGTGAGAGCGAGTGAGAGGTCCGACCCTGTGCGGCCCCGAGGCGAGGGAGGGAGAGAGACGAGGCTAAGGATAATGCGTGAGAGCGAGTGAGAGGTCCGACCCTGTGCGGCCCCGAGGCGAGGGAGGGAGAGAGACGAGGCTAAGGATAATGCGTGAGAGCGAGTGAGAGGTCCGACCCTGTGCGGCCCCGAGGCGAGGGAGGGAGAGAGATGAGGCTAAGGATAATGCGTGAGAGCGAGTGAGAGGTCCGACCCTGTGCGGCCCCGAGGCGAGGGAGGGAGAGAGATGAGGCTAAGGATAATGCGTGAAAGCGAGTGAGAGGTCCGACCCTGTGCGGCCCCGAGGCGAGGGAGAGAGAGAGATGAGGCTAAGGATAATGCGTGAGAGCGAGTGAGAGGTCCGACCCTGTGCGGCCCCGAGGCGAAGGAGGGAGAGAGATGAGGCTAAGGATAATGCGTGAGAGCGAGTGAGAGGTCCGACCCTGTGCGGCCCCGAGGCGAGGGAGGGAGAGAGATGAGGCTAAGGATAATGCGTGAGAGCGAGTGAGAGGTCCGACCCTGTGCGGCCCGCGAGTCGTCTGCTGAGACCCCTCCAGCCCATTCCACCGTCGTTGATCGGTCCCCACCCCCTTGTAGTTCCAAAAGTATTTTCAAAAAATGAGGAATAAGTCTTTCGAAAATTTTCAAGGAGAGGAAACAATGGATCACCAATAAAACAGCGCCCGTCATTCACGGTCAAGACCCTGGCAAGTGTAGCCTGTGCAAGCTCCAAGAGCGCCTGTGGGGTAGGCAACATCTTGCCTGTTGTGCTTGAGTGTACTGCGGGCTGGCCTACCCGGAGTCTCGCAGGCGTCAGCACGTGTGAACTGCTGAATAAACCCGAGAAAATAGACGCACTCTTTTCATAGTCCCAAAACGAAAAGCCCAGTCGAAAATGAAATAGAGGGGGTCACCAATTCGATTTGGGATGTACACAGGATTACGTGATTACACATGAATTTTGTGGGATCACACATGCAATTCTGGGGCTAAGAGAGAAATCTTGAGAAATCTCATGAAATCTAAAGAAAAAAAATCTCACAAAATCTGGGAGAAATCTTGTGAAATCAGTAGAAATCCTGTGTGCACTAGGATGGGGAGTGCTTGCCCACTCTGATGAGGCAGTGGACCCCTCGACATGTTTTTAAAATGTTCTCGAACAGCATCACTGTGCGTCACTGAAAGGGTTGTCTTCCTGCAACCGATAGGTAAGGGACAGTTCAAAAACTACGTGCCAATGACCGACAAGTGAAAAGTAGTTGCAGGTCTGCCTCGCTTAGTGACAAATTTTGAATATTGCTATCCTTTCCTTGAAAAACTTGCGAACATTTACGAAACAATTCACAGCCGGATATAGGTTCTCAGTCCTTTCTAAGATATTTTTGATTTTAGAGGAGATTTAATTGACATCTTTCTAAAAGAAGCGAAACGATAAGATTGATAATTCAGTAGAACATTACTAAGTGCAGGATGTATCACAATATAAATGAGAGTTTATCATTCAACTTGGCAAGCCTGCGCACTTTCTACTTTCCACTTGTCGGTCACTGAATATACCCCAGCTTAATGCAATACGCGCGTCGTCATTAAACCAGTGTAAAGTGAATTCCAGCGCTATACATTGAAGAAAAACAACTAGATGCCGCATTTGCTTTTAGAGTTTTGGGAAGGAAAAAGAGGATGGGAACAAGGTACCGCGATCACCTGCAATACTACGTGGTCTCAGTGAACCCCCCTCCTCCTCCCTCGTGCCCGAACGTGCCCTTTCCTCAACCCCCCTTCCCCCCAAAAAGGGCACGTAGTTTTTGACCGATCTCTAAACGAGTTAAATCAAAAAGTTTTTCAGGAACAACAAAAACTGTTCAGGAACAACAAAAATTCTTCAGGAACAACAAAAATTGTTCAAGACCAAAATATTATTTTTTTCAAATTAAAAGCAAATTTAGCTCCAACCACTTTTTTTCTACATCACAGCCACCACTCAGAGAGTTGATTGTACAACAAATATTTCTTACAGTGTAGTTAAGTCTCAAGGAAAAAGTAAAAACAGCGAAATGATTGGTTCTTGACCTTTGGTCGGAACGCAATTGTTAGGGCGACCACCCATATAATCCGTGTAATCAAAAGTGGAGATTGCGCTTCGAAATGAGATAGGGTGGCTTAAGCCAGACGTGACATGCAACTGAGATGTTTACGTGGATTTGAGAGAAGAAGGGGGGGGGGGGACTGAAGATGAGGTGTGGAGAGGTCGGAGAGGTATAAATCAACGTGAAATTCTATAGGGTTTCTCTAGAGAGCATCGAGAAGGTGCCCCCACAATGAACTCATCGGGAGGTGACGGTACGTAATTTTGGGTACCAGGAATTTAATTCCTGCTTCCCACTGCGCTTGTGCTCTCTGGGTAGGCCGATACCTTCACACGAGTGCCTGGCGGGTTGGCCTATCCAGTTTATCGCAGGCGCTCCGCCTCGGTAAAAGCCATTGTGGGGGCGCCAAAACAGTCAGTCCACTTTTATGTCCAGGAAGAAATTTTGCGACCAACTCCGAACAAATTTGTTCTTAGTCGTCGACAAAATTGTCGCAAAATTGTAGACTGCACGTTTCGTAACAATTCAACTGTCACTGAATCTGAGGACAAAAAAAAGTCTATAGGAAATTTCCATCATAGACTTTTAGAGTGTGCCTCTCGACGCTCTCTTGAAATACTCTATTGAAAAGCAGGGGTCGATGATTTGCCTACAAAGCTCTTTCTAACGTCCAGCTCCGCTTCCTCCTCAGGCACACCCTGGCCGTGACCATGAAGAAGCACTGGCCATCCGCAACGGAAACCGCAACCTGCTCGGCAACCCCACCGTGTGCATCATGGGCAAAGTCCCTGAGGTAAGGATTCATGACCTGGGGACGAGGGGGAAACAACTCTGCAGTTTTTAAACACCTCGTCATTCAGGGAAAAACAGAAAAAAATAGGAAAATTCACAAAAAAAATCAGGTACACTGATAATCCAAGTGTTCAACCCTTCAACTCTGTAAAGTGTTCAAATACCATTTAAACACATAAATGTGTTCAACAGAGTTGTTGTACACTTACAAGTGTTTAACTCAGAAGTTGTACACTTAAAAGTGTTCAACTCCCCAGTTACACACTTCCTTAGCTTGGACGCACTGTATTAGGGAAGCGTGCAACTGGGGAGTTGAACACTTACATGTGCACAACTTCTGAGTTGAACACTTTTAAGTGCACAACAACTCTGTTGAACACTTTTATTTGTTTAAATGGTATTTGAACACTTAAAAGTGTTGAAGGGTTGAACACTTGGTTTATCAGTGTAAAATTCAGGAAAAATTCAGGAAAATTCACAAAGATTTAGGTAATATTCAAGTGCAAATTCACAAAAATCTATTTTTAAAAAAACTCACAAAAATTCGGAATTTCAAAATTTGTACTCCAAAATTCAGAGTTGTTTCCTCCGAACCACTCGTGAAATCCTATGTACAAGCCAAGCCCGAGTAAATCTCGATGAAATGCCATCAAGAAGGGTCCTGGCCCTGGTAGACGTCAAAATAGGGAACCATCAGTCAGTGGCAGTGCTCAAATTCCTCGTTGACCGTTGTGTTGTAGGTCGTGAAAGCCTTGCAGGCCGCGCGGGAGGACTGGTCCCTCGCTCTCAAGCTCTTCCCCGAGCTGAAGCAGAACCTCGACAAGTGCAAGCAGAACACCGGCGACCCGGACTTCGACTGGTGGGACTGCAACCTGCAGGCTATCCGCGACACCTGGGAGGGCAGCCAGGACGACCGGGAGAAGTTGGCCAACGGAATCACCAAGATCTTCAAGGCTATCCAGGACGTCGTCGCGTGCCTCAAGAACTAGTTGCTCTGTATTGTGATCAACGATCCAATAAACCAATGGTTATCCAGCGCACGCTCAGGCTCCCGCCCTGCTCCCTATCCACTCCCTTCAGACGCTTGGCCGTATCAGCTTAAGCGAGTGCTGTCGCGACAGCACGACAGCACCTGCCCCAAACACCCAATTTTCCCAATCGATCCTTCAATTTACAAAAGAAATTTCCTCCCGGTTCAAAAACATTTATTTTCCGATTCCGAAAAAATATATAATAATGCGTTTAAATAGTAAATATAAAGCGGGTGTTCGGGGCAGAGGTGTTGTCGTGCTGTTGCTGTCGCCTGGAGACCTTCATATTTCCTATTTTAACGCATTATGATATTTTTTCGGAATCGCAAAATGAATGTTTCTGAACCGGGAGGAAATGTCTTTTGTAAATTGAAGGATCGATTGGGAAAATCGGGTGTTTGGGGCAGGTGCTGTCGTGCTGTTGCTGTCGTGCTGTCGCGACAGCACTCGCTTAAGCTGATACGGCCCTTGAGCATGGTCCAACATCCTCAGAACACCACCTCAAGATATCCCATATTGATATACAACTCTTAAGATGACCTTACACTCAGAGTTTTTGTCATGTCCACCTATGTCAGTCAGTGGCGGATCCAGCACGGCCCGGAGGAGGGGGCAAATGTAGCGGGTTGCCTACTTTCAGGGGAATTCTATATAAAATTTGTTTTTGTTTATAATTTCGACCGATGCGTATTAGGAAATGCGTATACATGACATAATTTTCCTTTCCCCTTCCTCCTTTTCCCTCTCTCTTTTTCCCTTTTCTCCCTTTTTTCCCCAATTTTTGACAGGGCGGCTGAGCCCCAGGGGGGGGCAATTGACCCTTTGCCCCCCCCCCCCTGGATCCGCGCTTGATGTCAGTTTCATGGTTTTTTTTTTTTTAAACAATATTTTCTACATCACAGGGTGGCCCACGCAGACCGACCCATTTTTTCGGATAGGCAAACCCGCAAATACAAGCTTTTTCTTCTAAATTTGCTATTATTGGTGGTAGGAGAGAAAAAGTGAAAGTTGCCATGATTTTTCTTAAAGTTTAAGGAACATAGAGTATATTTTATTTTTTCTTAACAACCAATATTAGCAAATTTACAAGAAAAAGAAAGTTTGTTGTTGCGGGTCTGTCTATCCGAAACAAGGGCCGAACAGAACACAAAATTAATTTTGTGATAAGTATGGAACTCATTCTTTGCACAATTATGTGCAGCAGAGGTAGAAGTGTAAAACGTGATGTGAGTCGTGTGAGTCCATTTTCATCTCAGATAGTATTAATGAGTGAAATATGACTGACTGACGGCGGATTCCGGCCATTATTGTGGAGCCACCTTAAGGCATCCGAGGACCAAAGTAGTTCTGGGTTGACTCTAGGTCACCCAGTGTAAGACAAAATATCAACAAAAATCGGCAAACAGACATACGCAGATACACTTTAACGTGCACATCCGCATTAGATTTGCATTTTAAGCGCAAATAACCATGGCATTGCCGCTTCAGGCAGGGAAGCTGCTGGGGAGCCGGGAAGTCCGTCGTGACAGTCGTACAAACACTTGAAAATGCGAGTAGAATAAGAATATTTCGCATTTATAGAGCACTGCGCAGGGTCATGGAAGAGTTTTGTGAAAGGATTTCATGAAAATTCCTTTTCGTTCTGACTCTCGATGGGAAGGAAGTAAAATTTTTACGACGATTCATGTTGCATTTGCGGCGGTTGGTCCGTTGGGCAGGGCAGGACCAAGCTGGGCCAGCCAGGACTTCGGGCAGGAGG
Source organism: Frankliniella fusca (assembly GCA_029379305.1). Lineage (NCBI taxonomy): Eukaryota > Metazoa > Arthropoda > Insecta > Thysanoptera > Thripidae > Frankliniella > Frankliniella fusca. The sequence goes on from JAHWGI010000011.1 coordinate 240,411, forward strand.
GGTGCTCCGAAATAAGCTGCGGAACGGAAAGGAGTGCGAATGCGAAACAGAACGGAACGGAACCGAACGTGGCCATAAGAGCCCATGCTATTTTCCGCGTTCGCTCCGCATTCGTTCGCATTCGCACTCCTTTCCGTTCCGCAGCTTATTTCGGAGCACCCCCCCAGGAGGGCAGGGCAGGGCCGGGGGCCGGGAGCAGACGACGCGCTGCGGCTGGATGTGCGGTGATGTGATTTCACTCCATTTTTTCTGAATTTCGCCGACCGGGACTTTTTCTACCGCTAATGTTAAATCCGATATGGGAGCCCTTCTTGACCTCGTTCCTGCTACTGATCCGGTCGACGAGGACATGAAAAGCGGCATCGGGCCGCGAGGCAAAGGTGAGTAGGTCCACCAGAAACATAACCTCAACCGAGGAGTGGCCGTGAGTCCAGCAGTGATTAAATCCGTTTCTCACCGTGCTTCACTTCGTCGGTCAACAGAGCCTTTATTTATGTTTTTCACAGGAAACCCGGATGACACAACTTTAAGACCTAGAGAACTGCATGTCAACATACCTGCTTTTCAAGAGGCTGCAGCCATGAAGGTGCAATGCAAAGATCTACTTAAGGGTAAGCCAAAATGAACTTTTGTTGTGCTCACAGATCATAGTTTAATCCCAATTCACTTCTATTTTAGAGTTCGAGCAATGCGTCGACAATTCTGTGATGAGTATGTACTTTTGTAAGGATCTTAGAAAGAGGGTAGACCAGTGTATTGAATACTGGAAAAATAATGTAGAGTTCCGAGAGCAAATGACTGCCGAGTATCTTTTAGTGAGACAAGAGTATAGAAAGACTGGTAGGAATAGGCTATATCGAGCTCTTAAAGGACAAACATATGTTACTGAAAGTGAGAGAGAAGGGTATCATTATAAACTGTAGAAAGAAAGCAAATTTGTGATCTAAAAAAAACAATAATCAAATAGGAATAAAAAGGACTTTTGACATACATATTATTTATTATAATTTGTGGTCTACTTCGAAGCTCCTGCCTTTTTCTTTTTTTTAGATTTTTTGATAACCTTAGTATGCCCAGATAATTTTTTCAGTTTGTCTCTCGAACCAGAGGATAATGATAAGCAAAGATCATCCATGGCAGAAGCCACAGTATCCATAACAGAGGAGCTGGGGCCATTTGAAGACAAAACATCTTCAACTGTTGATTCCTCTTTCTTAACAGGAAGCAGGAGAGGGCGCGTTGAAAACCTGTTCGAAACTAAAACCAATGGTGTTTTATACAAACTTAATGGCACTTGAGTGGAAATTGCCCAAGAATAAGCCTCATACCTGCTACATTATCACATAGATCCCATACACCAAAGTTACGGCTCTTTTTGTCTCCTCCAGCAGCTAATGTAAAGGGAGCATCTGGACTGGATCCTAAGCATTGTAAATTCCCCAACTTCACCTCATTTTCCCAAACCCACACTGGTTTGGACTGATCTTCAATGTCCCAAACCTTCACCAGTCCATCACTAGAGCCAGTGAAGAGAAGGCCAGGGCATGAAGAACTCAAACTCAAACCTACACAAAAAAAAAAATTACAAATTAATATACTGGACCTTTTGTTTATTTTCCACATTAAAATAGACCCTGTTCTGTCTCAGTATTTTGAGAAGAAATCAGGAAATCAGGACTGGAACCAATATCAAAATCTCAGCAAATACCCACACACATCCGAAATGAAAGTTGAAGAGGTTCCCAATGACAACCAAGCACAGCAATATGATTAAAATTTTGAAAAAATGCTTATTTGGACAACTGGTTTTGGTCCGGATTCCTTTCTTCTTCTCCCCTTGCCCAGACCGAATAGGATCTATTAAAACAAATACCTGTCACTTCTTTAGTGTGTGCTGAGAGCTCCCAGACTTGTTTATCATTTCGACAATCAATGTAGTGTACAGTGCCTTTATCTGTACTAGCCTACAAGAGAATGAATGCCCATTTAAAGATCAAAGCTCAATTCACATGATTTGAGGAAAATGTCCTGAAAGGAGTTACCAAAAAGCAGAATGGATTGTAGTGGTTCCATATCACTCGTTCAACTTCACCAGGTACAGACCAAGCCTTGTAAGAATCTTTGCTTCTGCAGTCAAATACACGAACAGCCCTAATACAAAACAGGCAGAACAAACTGAGATATCTTATTTTTATTGATGAATTACAAATCGATTGGCTGCAAAGAAAACATACATGTCACAACTCCCAGTTAAGAGTGTTTGTCCTTCAAAGGGATGCCACTTGATGGTCTGAACCTTCTCGCGAAAGGCGTCAAGTGTAGTATTTACAGAGCCTGTTTCAAGGTCCCAAAGAATAACAGTCTGATCCACCGAGCCACTGGCAAGAACATGACTGAAACAAGCAATAACATGAATATTGATTCACAGAGAAATAAAACCTTAACCATATTAACCACATACTTGAAATTAGTATTCCAAGAAAGATCAAGAACTGCATCTTTGTGTCCAATGTGCTCACGCTTCTTTTTTCCTTTCTTCCTCTTCTTTTTAAAGTGAACAGCTACCGGATCATTACTCTCAACATCTGCTGATCCTAGTACGTAAGCAGGTTCCAAACAGTCAACAATATCTAAATCCATCACATGTATAACTGGTGTCATCCCACCAACAGCACAGAGATTAGCTTAAAAATATAAAGAAATCTGCATTAGTCCAAAAAGAAGTTCACATTGAAAAAACAAATAACATTCTGTGATTGAAAGAAACTTACAGTCGGTTGGAGACGATGGATCATAATTCAACCATTCTAGACATAAAGGAATATCAGGCAGTAATATATCATGATGAACATACAAAGAGCCTTCTTCTTCATTTTGGACTGCGAAAATTTGTAAGAGGTATTTTAGACAAATAGAGAGCTAGACAAAGAGAGAAATCAAAATCATCAACATGTAATGACAAAACAAGTTATGTTACCATAAACTTCTAGAGTTGCTTGATCTCCAATCACATGTCCTACAAGCACTAAGTTGTCATTGGGTTTGATAATGTCATCGCCCTGCTCACTGTCATTGTCAGAATCATCAGGCAAAGTAACGTATGGGTCATCTTTATTGCTTGAATAGACTGTCAGCCCTGCTATACCCCCAACAACATCAGGTTTATCTGTAAAATAATCAATGCAAAGTGAGACAGGAAAAAAGAAACACAGACATTGTAACGGAAATCCTCATGATATTACTCACCACTCTCCTCATCATAATCATCAAAGTCATACTTCTTTGCCGTGTCTTCACTTTGTTCAGTGGAAGAGTTTTTTGTGGGAGAAGATGATGTGCTTGGTTTTTCTGTTTTTCCATCTTCATCACTGTTAAGTTCATCAGAATCATTATCATCAGATGGTAGATCACTGCAAGATGGAGGAAAGTTATTGGGCGCCAATACAAGATTATTGATCGTAAGAAGGCAAAAGAGGAGGGAATATATCTCACGCTTCTGATTCTTTCAGTAAGGCTGCCAACTCCTCCTCTGAGAGTTTAACCTGAGTCAAAATAACAAAACATTTACTCCACGTCCAACACTTCACTTAGCAGAATAACGAACGTGGAAATTAAATAATGGAATAATGCAGTGAGGGGAAGATGGAAAGGAGAAAGACTGCAGGTGTATTATCATTTAAAAAATAAAAAAATAAAAACATAATAATGTGACGATAATGCCTCAAGCTACAACAAGCACTTCAGCCACCTTACCTTGTCCGGCTCAGCTTTGGCGACTCCTCTCTGGACCCAAGTAAGACATGGGATAAAGTTTAACCTGTTCTCTTCACCCGCTTCATCCATGGTTCCGCGAGAATATTTAAGAGGAGGACAAATCACATTCGCGTCGGGGGTCGTGCACGTGAACAAGAGGTTGGATTGGTTAGGTGGGTGAGGTTATAGGCTCATCCTCATCTGATGAAGGGGAGGAGGGGGGGGGGAGGGTGTAGCAGACGCAGCAGACGACAACAACTTCACTCTTCAGTATGAGAATTTCACACTTCTCTTCTGAGGGCTTGCTTAGCGAGCAAAGCAACCAGCAGGTATTTGCCTCTATTGTGCAACTTTGCTATTGTCAACAGGCCGGCAAAAGAAAAGGACTGTTTTTATTGTTTGAAGAATAGTAAGTCCATTTTGAAGGGGTTGTTGACAGATTTTAACTTTCGCAATATTATCTCCAGCATTTGATGGTGTATGATGTGTACGTTTAATCATATTGAGGCAAACAAGCAAATGTCTTAAAGTTTCCGTTTTGTTTGACAGCATATTTTGTATTCTTGGATGCGAGATAGGGCAGCCAGCATGATGGTCATAATTGATTTTTATGTGCTTAATCGCTGACTTCCATCGCACCATGAACAAACTTTTGCCAATGCCATGTTCTTTTCAACCTGTTGACAGTTCCCTGAGCCAACGGTCTTTCCCTGTTCTGATTCATCTTGTGCAATGTCGCACCAACAACGACCGTGCGATGCACGCGCCGTCCTGCGAGATGTGCTTCGGAAAGAAATTACTTCTGCCCGCCTTGCCTTGGAGGCTGTCAAATGTGGTAAACAGGTGTGTTTTGAGACGAAATGAGAGGAGACGAAGGATAGCTGATCTGAGGAGTGTGAAGCTCCGCTACCAGTAATCTAGTTAATCTCTGTCACTTGTTTTAATAGATGGAAATGTGCTTCATTCTTTCTTTCAGATTGACGGGCAAATGCCTTATGTGAATCGTGCTGCCCATGTCCTCACAGTTGCAGCTGGCAAAGTCAGTTTACTGGTTAATTGCTCCACAGTATCTGGGGACGACAAGACACTGGATGCTGAACTGTCCTTACAGGGTAGCTTCAAAGAGAAAGACTTGCTGGCACGGCTTGCTCTCTATTTTCTGGTGACAAGGGGAAGATTTAGTAAGGTGATTACTTTTATGGTACTCCTAGAATTCTTGTACAAAAAGAACATATATCATTTTTTTGTTTTGAGATTTGACTTTTCTCCGCCTGACAAAGTTAAAAGTGAACTAGTAATGGATTTTTGACAAAAAATTTCAGGTTCTTCAAAAGTCAACAGATCCTCTATCTGTTGATTCATTTTTAATGATGTCAGAATGGTTTCAAAAGAGGAGAGAGAAACGAGAATTTCTGGAGCAAAATGACAAAATCTGCAAGGTGTGTCAAATTGTTTTGTTTCATCTGTATAGATGTAATGTAGTGGTGTTTCTAAGCCCTTTATAATTTCTTATCATCCACTAACAACGGGTCATTTAATTTTATTTCAGGCTACTTCAGTCAGATACTTATATTGCTCTCCTGATTTAGAATGGTCAGCAAGAATTCTACAAGTTGTTGCTCCACGCGTGGAGGATATCACTGTTCATGATGTTGGCATAGCACACTTGCAAATTCTTGAATCAATGCCAAGGTATGACTGAATTAAATATTCAGTTTACTAGTAATTTACTTTCCAAAGGTAGAAGGAGTGCTGATTGTGTTTAATTTATACGTACGCACTTCTCTTTCAGACTAAGACGGCTTGAGATAAAAGGAACAAGTTCTGATTTCTTATGGAATGACCTTGGGCCTTTTAATTGGAATGATGAAGGACGCTTTAACTTTCAAGACAATGACCCTCAAGACACAACAAGGCCATTTTGGCTTAAAGAATTACCCAGTGGTTCAAGTACTGGCCTGGTTTCTCTCACGGTAATTAATTTTACCTCCCAGCAAATGTTCTTTTTTCATGGTTTCATTCTTGTTTTTAAAATTAGCTGTTTAAAACCCAAGTGTTTTCCAAATGAAGTTATGGTTTTCCAGTCTAAACATTGCCTCTATTAATGTTTTAAACTGCAGGTTAGTTTGCCAAGACAGCTTTTGCTCCCTCTGATTGTTCAACAAAGGAGAACATTACGCGAACTTACTCTGGATGTGGAAATACCTGAGACATGTGCAGATGACTTGGTGAGTCTCCCCGTTCACTTGCTGTCTTTAAAGTTAAAACTTCTTTATCTTTAATTATTTTAAAATTCTTGTTTGCTTTTTGTTTTAGTATGATTGGCAAAAAAGGTGGTCTTCGTACTGCCATGATCTGCCTCAGCGATTGACTGAGCTCCTTGAGCGGTTCTCCTTACCAGCTTTAAGACTCGTCAAGCTACTTCGCCACCATAGCATTTATGAAGAGGCACATGCCTCTTGCTTCAAGCAGCTGCGTGCTGTTAGGAGGGTCCTGGGCCCTAAAGTGACGGTGATCTGTGTCAGATGCGGATAGGTGAGCATTGTGAAGTTTGTCATTCTTGGTTCAGGTAATAAAATAAAAGTTCCTCCGCATGGGGTTGATGAGTGCGTTGTGTAGTGTAAAGCAAGTACTGAATTCTACAAGTACCATGCTAGGATTTTGTTCTGAACCAAATTTGTACTGTTGTCTGTGATGTACTGATAATTGTGACTCAAATTTTTTATTTTTTGCACTCTTTGTTTTAAGTGCTTATTTCAGTCTTTATCAAAATTATACTTGACCTGCATTCTTATGTGTAACCACCATTGTCTGATGCCAATGACTAATTCATAGAGCCACTTCATTAAAAAAAATCTAATCAAGATAAAATTGCATTTTCTTCCTATTTTTATTTCTTTCAATAGTTTTACGTCTAAACACAAACAATCACAATTTTAAGTTATATGAAGAACAATCAATTAGAAGTCCTGCGAGATAAAAACGGCAATGGATGAAGTAAATGAATTGACGGACAATAGATAATGTCTTTCTTATCTCTAGCACCTATAAGATGAGGCAAAATTACAGCAAGGACGGTTAGGTAAATCAATAGATACCATAATATCTGTCAGAGTGATGATGAAAAAGGCAATACTTCTCAGACTTGGAAATTTGAGTACTCTAGACTTCTCATGCATCAATTGATGGAAACCTCAAAAACCTGCAAAAAAGACACATTTGTAAAATCTTTGAGAAAAATCTAGCATACATGAATAATAAGCATTTGATATGTTCTACCACTACAGACAATGCATGGGTAACTTCAGCCCACCAATACAAGAAAGTCTTGGTGGAGTCAATACAGGGTCATTGTCAGTCACAGTGAGTGACATTTTGCCCAAACTGACTATTGTAGAAAGAATTTATGCAGTATATCGCTCACTTTCACAGTCAATGGCCTAAAATTGACTCCTCAACGAAGTTTTGATGTTCGTTGGGAACCAGAGAGAAACTTTGCTAGCTCCAAAGAAGAACTTAGTAATGTCAATAGGAATAGTACATGAACATTTATGAGGTCATTGAAATAAAATTGACAAACTAGTTATAAAAATAGTACTGATTTGAAAAAGGTCACAAAAGGAACTATGGCAAAATAAAAATGGAAAGTTAAATAACTGGTGGAGTGTTGAGCTAAATACTTGCACACAAAGCTAATCCTAACCCATAAGACCAAAACACTTTTTGAAAAAAGAAAAAAGAGAGAGAGAAAAATAAATAAATAAATACTAGAATTTAAGAATTATTGTCACCTGAGTTATTACTTGTAGGAAATCTGCTACAGTACATTCTTCACAAAGAGAAAAAGAAAGAAGAACACTTTAAGGTAATAAAGGCAAAACAGTCTGAGGTAAAAACAAAAATAAAACATTTCTTACTAAAAAGGGGCTGTCTACATAAGAATAAGTGAGAACAAGACAATAAAATATAAATTAAATAACTTTGGGGCATAGCTTGTGACTGTATCATAAATATAAGTATCAACTTATGGAACTTTCCACACACTATTTTAACAATTTCACAAAGTTTTTGGCACAAACAAACTTCAAGGATAGTAACTAAGAACATGTTCAAAAATGTCCCCAAAACAATCATGTAACTAATTTTTTGAGCAAAGAGAAATACATATTTAGTCAATTTTAAGGGCAACATGCTTCTCCTAATTTTTTTTTTATTCTTTTACTAGTTGATACTTGTAAGTCTTGTGATCCCATAGGAAAAAAAATGAGATGATGAGATTTGAATGCTCCCAAGAGCAAAAAAAAATGCTCATGACCACATGGCTAGCATAGGAATACAATTTGTACATCTACAACCAACATCATTTACATGTTCAGTCAAAGCAAGTAATTCGAAGTCGAACAATAACATTTCAACGTCAGAGATTGTCAACTTCATCAGCCTTAACAACATAATGAAAGTGTAAATTATTGACGATTAAGGAAAAAGTCTTGAGGTATATCTCCTGATAAATGAAAGTTATAAGGCTGATAATTAAAGTTGTTTGCATACTGACTCAAAAGTCAGAAGATGACAGATTTTAAAAGAGAGCCCTGCATAACACACATGTTTATAAAGTGGTCCATTTTATATTCACAAACACTCACACTCACAAACACATAAAGAAAAAAAAATTAAAGGAGCAGTTCCACCAAATAAATCTTAGAGGATTATTTCATGAATGAGTCAATGTGTTCTATGATAAAATGTGTCGCCATTCTACATCCACCAAAGGATATCTAACATTTTCCTACCTTTTGAGATATGGTGCTTTACTCTTTTTAAAGTTAAAATGAATCAAAATACCTCTTAACTCAAAAGGTACAATAATGTTAAATACACTATGGTATAAGTAGGATAGTGGAATAGTCCTAATATACCACTTGCTCTGACTCAGCTCTGCAGAAATATAAAAAGCAGCAGGAAGATATTGTTTCCATGGAAAACCCAGAAGACTGACTTTTCTCACTGTCAGCCGGAAGACACGTCTTTGCAAAAAGGGGATATGGCCATACATGTTCAGCAGAAAACCTCTGATAAAAGTGTTAAGTGAATTGTAGCCTAAGGTCTTGAAACGTATACATAATAATAAATGTTCAGAGGAAGAGTAATGTTCCAGAGAGATCATAAAACTAAAGTACATCACAAAGAAATTGCAAGAGTAACCCATCAAGACTAGAGACTGGGAAAAACAAAGATTATTACAAGCTGCTTCATAGTGATTTGCACTCGACGTTTTATCACAAAATCAGTAGACAGTTTTTTTAAGTTAAAATACAATTTTTGAAAAAAAGCATAGTCAAAATGTTCTCATTGCATTCCTTTATAAACATTTTTCAAAAACGAATTACTTTCCTTCCTAAGGACTCAGTCAACCTAATTCACAGACAATGTTTCCAATGGTACGAGGAAAATACTTATATGTAGAAGATATACTAATGGGCTGGAGATACTATTTTGATCATTTGAATTAACTGCAAATATAGCAGATAAATGTTAACAAATTTGTGATATGACAGCCCTGCAGTACTAGCATGTGCTCAAACCACCCATAGGGCAGTTAAAACTTCTTTTTGTTTTCTTTTCTTCCTTCACTTTTTCATTTTTTTTTATTTTTTTTTATTTTAAATTTGGGAAATCTTAGTATCACAGATTAGTAATACAATTGTGCATTTATAGAAAAAAAAAATTAAACCACATGAATATTTTTATGTAATATGATGCTTGAGAGGGCAAACAAAATAAGTTATGCTGGGAAGAAATTTTAAAAGTATAGTTAATATTGTACTGAGTATTTTAAAATTCTGCATTCAGGACAATATTACTCACACAACAGGCCCTATAAGTATGATAATATCAAAGTTGACAGAGACAAATAAAACAACAATACTGTATTAAGGAAAACCAAGGTCTATAGAGAGAAAAATAAATTTGTTGTCTTCATCATACTCAGTACTTACCAGACATTTTACCAAAGAAAAGATACTGTACAATGAGAGACTAGCTGAAATCCCCGTTGAAGTTCGCTTTCTGTACAATACAATGTACAGAAAGTTTACCTCTACAACCACATATCACTATACAAAACAATGAGCACTACAAAAAATACCCAAGATAAATACACACACTTGCTTCGGCAGAAAAGTTTTTAATTCCAACCAATATGAGCGTTTTAAAAGTAAAATCTAACACATCTAACAGGAACGTCATAAAAAGAAATATTTTGGTAAAACCTACCAGTTTTATATCACTTCACCTTCAAAAAACCCTCATAATTAAGTAACATGACTCAAAATGAGTCCATAAAGAGAAAAACAACTCAACAGCTTTGTAAAACTAAAGATTAAGACTTCAGTATGTACCTTACATAGTCAACAGGACTTTATATCAGAAAAAGCCAGATACTGGGGTAAGACAAATATTGTCACAAGACACAAATCAACAATGATATTCCAGTCACTATGAATAAATGAAAACAAACAAACAACACTTCTTATACGTTTTCAAACAAAGGCAAAAAATTAAAATAATAATAATAATGATGATAATAATATTTAGTGAAAAGAACTAGAGTACCATGAGAATACCACCAAATTGTTACATGTGACTTTCTTAAGAGAACATTCAAAGATACAGTCTTTCAATACTAATATAAACAGGAATGTTAAAAGCAAAACAAAGGCAGTTTTGCTAGTCTCAACTTATCCCACATTTAAAATAAACATTGTTTTGGAGCTTAATTCAATAATTACATCATTAAGTTCCACAAGTTTCAATCTCACTGAGTAATTCCTTCCAATAATTTAAGTCAATACAATAACATAAACACATTCATACTTATTTGGAATGTAAATAGATTTAAACTATTCAAATCACTTCAGTCCAAATTCTATACTTAGTTGCAGTCCTTAACTGAAAAAGCAGGTTTGATATCCATGATATCAGTACATGTGGGAGCACAAATTACTTCATTTTTCAGTTCTTTCTCCTCTCTTTCCCCTTGAAACACAATAGAATTTCTGTTCTTCGTGTCGTAGTTATTATTATTAGCCTCACTAACTCTTACAGGATCATCAGTTCCAATTTCTGAGTTCATTTCATAGATGTTGTCATCATCAGAAATAATTTCTCGATTCTGAATAGGGGAAAAAACCACAGAAACACACTTTCATCATACATGTCTTAAAAGAATGCCCGTCTAAAAATGGAAGACAAGAAAGAAAGAGAAAGACAAATACCAATGTTTTGGTTGAGTCTAAATTGTAGTACTTTGGCTCCACCACCACACTGCTATTCCATTCAACATCAACTCCTTTAGATGTTGCAGTTGCGGCCGTAACATCATCCATGTATCCTGAGTTGTGAACTAGTGCAACACATTGGATCTTGCTATTTCTCACATTTTCCTCTTTGCCAGATTTGTCAAATTTATTAATTGTCTGTGAAGAGAGAAGAAAGTGCTACAGTAGAGACCGAAAACAATTATTATATGCTGAAAACAGGTTACACAAAAACAATACCTGCTGAATATCAGTAAAGTCAAAAACTGCAGAATCACTTTTCTCCAAGGATGCTTCTGCTTCAGCAGTATTCTTACCAACAGAAAGAACACGTGACAGCTCTGGACTCATAAGATTAGCTTGTTCCTAAAATAAATAACATTATTATTCTTAATCTTGTAGTCATTTATACAGAAATGTATACAAGCAAACAGCAAACAGAAAAAAAGCTTACAATGACTTGGCGAGCACTGCAAAGCTTCGCATTTAGATCTCTGATTTTCTCCTCCTGGCGCCCAATTATTGCTTTAAGAAATTTATACCTGCCACTGATGTCCCTTACATTGGGCCGCCTACATATTAAAGCTCTCTGTTGATTTTGATTTATTAACCAGCCCGGAGAGACAATTTCACGAGTGACATACATCTGAAATGAAAACAGAAACTTTGAGTGAGATATATATGTTACACCGGGAGCCGAGTCAATTCGCGAGTCAACCGGTTAATAGGCGACTTTACCGGGAAGGACAGGTAATAGTGATTTTTTTTTTTTTTTTTTTTTTTTTTTAAAGTAATGATTATTCAATTTGGGTAGAAAACGTCTAACTAATCAGGGAGAACTGGAACTAACCGACAAATTATTGGCTGAGGCGAGATTAACCTGCCCTAAACAAAAGTTTGACAATTCCAGTGGAGTCTGTGCATGTCGTATCTGCAGAGATGACACTACTGCAAAAACAAAATCAAAAACCCCCGCTGGCAAGTTATCTGGAGTGGTGGAAGAAAAGGCAGTTTCGCTCAGGAGTGCCGAACAGTGCCGCTCTAACTGGACGCTAACGAGCGCGTGCGCTGCGCTTGCCGTGCTGGTAGTAAGGTGACCAGCAAGTGCAGGGGGACGTCTGGAACAGCTCACTTTGCTCACTCACTGGTTTGCTCGCTCACGCTGGTGTTGGTGAGAGAGAGTGAGTGAGCAAACCGAGCTGTTCTAGATACTACCTAAGTGCCGCGCGGCTAAGATTTTGTGCAAGAGTAATTGCCATAGCAGCTTAGCCTCTTCTAATAAAATATAATGTTAATACAGTATTGTCATTAAAAACCCACCAAGCACTTTCACTTCTTGTCATTCCGGTTAATTCGCGTAATACCCGATTTCTAAAATTACAGGTCGGTTGATTCTAGTTCAACCTGTTCTACCCGATATCAGTCGGTCAAAAGCCCAAATATCACGACTATTACCCGGCCACCCAGGTTAGTTCGCATATTGTCCGGTTACTTTGCTAATTAACCAGGCTCAGGGTATTGGATGTAACATATATAACAAGCAAAGCATTTCATCAAAACTGAATGGTTACTCACCACAGATCCGTCATAATTTACTACCCTTGTTTTGTCCTGAGTAATGAGAGACATCATAAGGTTGTTCAGAAATGTGATAGCATCGCTACAGTGGGAGTTTGCTATACCAGCCAATACCTTAAGCTTGGCATGAGCAGCTTGACTGAGCTGTAAATCATTTTTCACTTTTTCTAATTCAGCTTTTAGATCATTAATTTGATGAGATGCCATCTTACACTACAAAAGAAAGATTGGTAGAAACATGACAAAAAAGTTAAAGAAAATATATCATGGGTAACATCTTGCCCATCACAGAATGATGCATCATACATCTTATTATAGAAATGTTACTGCAACAACAAAGTGACAGTATATTCACCTCATGACGACTTAGTTCCTGCTGATATTTGAAGTCAGAGGGTGCATGACACTTCGAGCACTGTTTAGGAACAGCACCACAGTTAATATCACCACTCTTAGTGCAAGTACCAAGGCTGGTTGGCTGAGAATGAGCGAAATAAAAATGAGGTAAGAGCAAAGAAAAATAGATAAAGCGCATCCTTAAATGGTAAAGAATTGTGGGGTTTTTCCTAACCTTTCCTTCTATTTTCTTTGACTTCAGCCAGTTCTGAGAGTAGGTGAGATCTGGACAAGTATTTATACCCTGATCTTTCATGTGTGGGGCAAAATCTTTTGGCAATATCTCAGCTTCACTGCAAGAACCCTTCAAGTCCATGCATTCATAATCTCTTGTTTTTATGAGGGCACGTCCCCTCTTTCGCCCCTAGTATAACAGACATTTTAATATAGATATACATATATATCTATTCATAAAATACAAGTATACAAGATACACAAAATACTAACATTAAGCACAAAATCTTCATTAAGATTCTCTTTGGATTGCACAGTTACTGGGTGAGCTTGAGATTGGTTGTGAGGTGAAAAATACGCATTACATGGTTCTTCTGAGCCTCCACAAGCTAAATCTGCTTTTCCATTAATACTGTTGAAAGTTGTGAAGTTGGTTTGGCTTCGGAAAAAGCATTGATTGTATGCAATTTCATAGGGCGTGAGATTAATATCAGCATTTTGAAATGTTTGAGAAGTAATATTATCATCTTGCCAAGAAGTATAATTTTTGTAACAGTTCTCAGGCCAATCTTGGGAAGTAATGGGGGAGTTATCAGTTTCTTCCACAAATTGGAAAAAGTCACTCCTTCCTAAAATCTGTAACAAGGGCAAAATTATTTATGATAAGCAAAGCGCCTACCTTCAAACTAAGTACCTGAGGATTCACCACTGTAAACATATTTCACCTGTTGTGACTGGTCAACATAGACAAACTGGTAATCCTGACGAAGGACTGCTTTCACATGAGATGGCTGACAAACAAATCTGAGGCATCGATATAAATTAGGCTCTTCAAACGGGGCTGGTATTGGATGTTCAAACCCCACAAACTCCCTTAAATCTTTCCAATTACGAGGATAGATTCCTACATAATCATGAGTAGATGTTTTGATCTGGAATAGTTTGAATACACTTTAGAAAATTTAGGAAAAAATTACAGGCCAGATAAGTTGGAACAAGTTCTCGAGGACTTGATTAGAAAAACTCTACATCCATATCTGCAACAGATTTAGAATTATCTCTACATGCAATATCTTAATTTAAAATTAAAAAATTAAAAATTCTGGATTTTATTGAAACGACTGAGACTTAAATGAGATGAAATTTGAAAATAGGGCAATGGTCACTTAGTTTTCACCTTTGGTGACAGAATGTACTCAACGGTAACGATGTCAGGAAACTTGTAACGTTTTTGAACGTTTTTGAAGACTACTTTGTCTCTACTAGAACGACGGTTAGGCATGGTATCTCGGCTGTCATTACAAGCAAGCATATTAGAAAATCCGCGAGGTAAGCTTCACATTTTTCAAAGATATAGAGGACTTGCAGCCTAGACCCTCACACCAATCCTCACACCATGTGCTTTCTTCTTATCCTCTTCTTCTCATCTCTCTCTATTGTTGGCATGGCAACGTATCTCTAACCAACCGCAATCGCCGCAATCTTTGAAATTCGATGTTGTCGTCTGCACCTCCCTGGCTGCAATGCATCATGACGCACGCGCATAGATATTTCTACTGAAAGAAAAAAAAAGAAAATAATGAATTTCAAAATTTTGCTTGAGTTAGGAATTTATGGTTCTACCCTCTTTCGAATCGACTATCTTCCATGACACTGTTTCGTCCCAATCCAAACTTTGTCTGGAATTTTTTTAAAAAGCTGCTTAAGATTTTGTAAGATAAATAATATTAAGACACTGTCAACTGCAACTTGACAGTTTAGTAATAATCCAAAGAAAATTCTATTAGGTTCGTTCGTCCCCTGTATCAGCCGGCACTTCAGATCTGAACCGAAACAAAACAAGGAATCAAAAATGGTATGATCTAGTCTCTTATTTTTGACATGTGTTGTCATTCTCCATGGGGCTGATTATTGATAATATTTCAGATAATGAATGAGGAGGAAGATCAACTACAGGAACTAAAACATACTCAATATACAGCACTTCGTGAAAAATTGTTGGCTGATATTCTCCAGAAAGGAGAAGACGCTCGTCTCTCAAGACGTTTACAGTTGGAAAAACATCAAGAAAATCTCGAGAAAACAGCATTTCAGGTAATCTTTTCCTCAATTGTTTTCTGAGGTATTTGTGATGATTTTTTTTTCCACCAGATTTTCTAAACACTGCCTAAATTCATTCTCTAACTCCTAAGGATATAGAAGTAAAGGAGAAGAGAGCCGAAAGATTATCATTAGAGCAACACCATAAATACAGTGCAGAAAAAAGTTCCAATGAGTCCCTCCGGAAAGAAAAGTTAAGGTGATTCAACAGAATATCAATTGTATTCTTTTGTTCTCAATTTGAATAGATAAGTTAGTTATGCTTGTTTTACAGACATCAGTTACGCCTTGGAACCCAAGAAATTCGTGACCTAGAGTCACAACTGCGAGCATGTTATGTTGGGAAAGGAGTTCATGCCCAGATGAAAGAGAAGCAGCTTCAACGAATCAGGGAAGAGGTACTGGCACCTCAAAATTACTTCTACAGGCAAACTAGCTTTATAGCTCCAATGCTCCTTGTGGCTATCTTGTGTCCTGAAACATGTTAAATATTCTAGATTAGAGAAAAAGCTCATCTTGAAGCTCAATTGGTGGCATGGAAAGAACAAGAAGACGAGGACAGAAAAACTAAGGAAGAAAATCTACGACAGAAATATGCCCTGCGGTTAGCGCAACAAGAACAAATTGTGCAGAAACAACAGGAGAAAATTGAGGCATACCGTACTTTTGTACAAGAGAAACTTATGTTGGATGCTGCTGTGCAAGAGCTAATTGAAGAAGATCGCAGGTAAACATTTTTCTCTGAGTTTAATGAAGACAATTTAAAAAAAAACAAAAAACATACAACAGCTAAATTTGTATTTTGTCTCTCTTATTTGTAGAAACTCCATTGCAAGAATGCAGCGTCAGAAAGCTTGTCAAAAAGACATTGAAAATTTCATTGCGGCACGTGAAGAATGGAAAGAGAAGCAAAAGCTCCAGCAGGAGATAGAAAACAAACGCATTCAAGCATTTGTGGAAATGCAGACTCAAAGAGAACTGAAACTCCAACAAGAAGTTCAAAGAAAGTGGGAAGCTAAATCTCAGATCAGTGATTTTCTTGCCAGAAAGCTCTATAAGGAACAAGTAAGAAATCTATATTGATAACCACCAATTATTGGAATACATTGGATTCAACTTTCACCTCAATATTGCTTTAGATGCAGGATATGGAGAAGCGCCAAGTTTTTCAAGAGCTGGCCGAAGAGGAGCTACGGGAAGCACAAGAAGCGCGGATTCGTCAAGAACTGCAAGTTGCAGTCCAGAAGAGAATTGATTTGCGCCTTGCAATGGCCCACCAACAAAAAGAGAGAGTTTTGCAGTTGCAAAGAGAGGCACAAAGAGAACAACAAATGCGACAGGAGGTATCCACATAAATAAAAACATTAATATCCTGAAATTGCTATTCTTTTGGCAGTTACTTTGTTGTGTATTGTTTTGCAAAATGCTTATGCAAGGTCTCTACTCAATAGATGATGGAGCAAAGGGCTATTCTTGATCGCCTTGACCAGTTAACTGCTGAAAGGAGACGTATCAAAGTTCAAGAACATAGGCAAGCAGTGGAAAGGCTTCTGAAGGAGAGAAGGGTCAGAAGGAACCTTGAACTTGAACAAATCATGCGTGATCATGAGGCTCAGGTGGAGGAGGAGAAAGCAAGGTACTATCAGATATCTTAATGTTCATCAAAGTGTGTTTAACTTTATCATGCATCATTAATGTGATGTGTTTTTCCTCAGGGAACAAATGATTGAAGAGGAGCGCATTAATATTCTGCAGCAGCATGCTGTAAACCTTCTTGGTTTCATGCCAAGAGGCCTCCTGAAGGAAAGTGATGTTGAGAAATTGGGATCTAATTTTAAAACTACATTTGCAACTCATAGGGTTGTGCAAGATCCATGTGTCTAAGAGAATGCTGTTCACTCTCCTCTTTTCTAAAATTGTTTTAAAATGAAAGAACTTAAATTTTTTCCATTATAAGACAATTTTAAAACAAAAATGCTTGTTTCATTTTTTTTTGTGTTAAACAGACTTTATTTCAGCAAGCTATGTTAAGTACATACAGGAATCAAGACAAACCTAGTAATAAGAGATTCAATTTTTTCACAAATCTAATGTGCAATAATGTGTCTTCAACAAAGAAACAAAAATAAAAAAAGTCTTTTAATAGTTTGAGTCTAATATAGGACCAGGAATTGCATCACTACACTGTAGGATAAGACAACTATTTTCATAACTGAGAAGTTGACAGGCCTAAACCATACAAATAAATAATTATTGTATAAATATTTTCTGCTCAACAACTAAATGCAATAAGTTTGAGTGGCATTTAAATATAACAGATTTGTCACATTCTTGGCAGCAAGTTCAATGGAAGAGCAATATCATGGCATTATTACAAGACATGACTTAAGTTAAACAACCTCCTCAGTCTATTACTGTAACACAAACAGTCTGTACCAATGAGCATCCTCACATTCCAACACCAAACATAAAATGGAAAATACTAGAGAAGACAGATTTAACTGTGCCCCGGCAAAATTTAGGCCGTTAAGAGTTGAGATGCTGACTGCAACAATGATTCTTGTCATTTTTAAAAGAATATAGACGGCAAATTTAAGAATTGAAGTAATAGAGATAACCAAATTTTGTGTTTTGACAGTGCTAAGTCTCCATACAACCATAAATCATCTTGGCCACATCCAACATCCAATTAATAGATTTTATGAAGCAGTAGCTGAAACCCCTCTTCTCCACAGGTAAGGAAAGAGCACATTATGATTGAAATGCACAGAGGAATAAATATAAATTATAATTTTAAAAATATAAGTAATTGAAAACAAATGGAAGAACTCTTGCAAATTGTATTTTTAATGGTGGGGCAAAATATAGAGATACCAAAAAATGAAAATAGTTTACATTCATATGAAAAGTGTCAAAACATAACTTGTGCTGCATATCATATTGTCTGTGATAAAAATAACAAATCATATTCCTCTTCATTAAATGCACATAGGTATGTTATAAATAAATTGCATGATGTAATGAATCCTCGAACAAAAATATTTGGAGAAATTTAAAGCCTTGTTAGCACAGTAAAACCTAGAAAGTGAGAATCTGGATACTACAAATACCTCTTTACATGCTACAACTTTCCAAGGATATAAGTCACATTTCTTGTAACAAGTGCCTTGCTTAAAATAATACCTGGTTCAATCATACTAGGACCTGGGTCTCAAGCAATATGTACTATCCAGATTCCACTGCAGCTTTGGAGGCAAGGATGCCAGGGACGGGAACTTCAGAAGAAGAAGAAGCAAATAAATACACAAATGAAAGAGAACAGGGCTTTGCTTGATCCCACATCTAAGAAAATAGAATGAAGTATGTAAAAGCCACATATATCAAACCCACATGTATGGAATTCCCGCTTACATCAAATGCCTCCGCCTGTCCCATGAAACTCAGTCAGTACATGTGAGTTTCTGAGTTCATCACTGAGAATTCATGGTTAAAAAATAAGACTAACTAAACTAAAATGGAGCTATAAAAGCTGTGCGTTGAGCTGTACGTTTAAAATTTAATTTCATCACAAAATTGAATGCATGAATCACCATCTTATCATCTCCTCAAAATTTTACCAACCTAATAATTCCGGATGGTTGGTATACATATTTGTTTAAGCCAGGTGATCCCAACATTACACACATCTTTAACAGGTGCTTAAGTTGCCTTGTCATGCAAGCTTTTCAAATTTCACAGGAAGTATGGCAAGAATATGACAACAGAGATGAGTATACTGCTTTGAAATAGTTAAACAAAGCAAATTAACAATAAATGAAAAAAGTTTAAGAAATAAAAAAAAATTAAAAAATCCTCTATGCAAACCTATGAAAATATATGCTTTATGCATGTCATAATCTAAACATTTTGTGCAAACACTAGGGGCACATACATACAATAAAGATTAATACATGGCACACAGAAAAAGTGACAGGAAATTAGGTGGGTAGGGGACATTTGCTTACAACAATTGGAACACAATTTACCTTTCTTCAAATCGGTGATCTAATTGGAGGCACAAGATTCCAATGGTAATCCCAAATCCAAACTATTATTAGGTCTCCATTGGTGATAAACTCAAGTGCCCTATTGCCCCTAATCACTTCAGTAAATCACAAGCCACAGATATTGGGTTTGATTAACTGTAACTTTGGATACATATCCCATTCACAATATTAATATATTTTCTCTTAGATGTACCCACAAGGAAGTCAAAATAAATAATATTCCAATGTACAGCGCTTTGGATTAAGTGCTTAAGACTAGTCTCAACTATCATTAGAACTTTACAAACATTCATCATAATTATTTCCTACACCTACAACAAATACAATTGTACAAGGTTTAAAATACACCGGTCATTTGGCCAAGGCAAGACAATGACATAAAAAGCACACACACACACCTTCGGATGTGTTACACTTATAAAACCCTTAAAGGAGTGAGTATGCAAACTGTAGGAATACCAAAATCTCTATGGGTCTTGCATTGGTCAAATGAAATTTGTATGCGGATTTAGCTGTTTTCTAATGAGAAAATTGGTTTAAAAAACTGCCATAAAAATTATTTCTAAAAAAAAATTAAAAAAAATTGAGAGATTAAAAGAGACCAAACTTTCTTCCAAATGAATAGTAACAATGAGTGATGTAAAATGAGAGAAGACAAAAAAATATACATACTTGTTATGACATCTAAACAGTTATAATATAATAAACTTTATGACTTAAACTCTGTAAGAGATAACAAATTCTGCTACACAGAGGTGTACATGTTACAAGGTAAAAACATGACAAATACTGTACAAGAGAATGGCTTTCTTTGGAAATACCACAAATTGTTCTCAGGCGTGAAAGGGCAAACATCGAACTCTAACGGTATTACAAGAGCCTGCTGTACCATTACAATGCTGCCCTTTCTTTGGCCTCTAATTCAAAACATACACAGAGCTATATCCTACATTGCAGAGAAAGTACAATTAACAAAAAGTACATGTGAAGACTAGTGCCATCAAAAATGGTAATTTGTACATAACTGAAGAAAAAAATAGACAAGAACCCCTTCAAAAACAGTATTTTTGAGAAGTCTAGAATGACATTGCGTCTACAAGATGAATTTCTAATAACTGAGAAAGAATGTCTCAAACCAGCACTTAAGAGGAAAATTAATTTTATCCATAAATTAAATACAATGGCACATTTTAGTCAGAATTGGCAAAAATACCATGCACTTAAATGCCAAACTTTAGTCCTCATCACAATCAACAGGGACTTTTGTCTTTGTTTCCATGTTAGAAATTTAATGTAGCTCTTACCTACACAAATTAGTTACAATTAGTTCACATACGTGAGGTAACATTAATCTTTTGAAAGCTCCTTGGATTGATAAATAATACCGGTGGTTACTTACCTCACAATTATTTTCACTACAAACTCCAGTAAAATATGTACTACATTAGAAGAAAAAACACACATTAAAAAAAAAAAAAAAAAAAAAAAAAAAAAAAAAATCAAATACAACTTACTTTACTAAGGTATACAATAATAAAATGCTTCAAACCGCAGTATTGGGCAAGAACCACCCAATTCCGCATTGGTAACCACCATTTCATAT
The DNA here is from genome assembly GCA_029379305.1 of Frankliniella fusca. Taxonomy (NCBI): domain Eukaryota; kingdom Metazoa; phylum Arthropoda; class Insecta; order Thysanoptera; family Thripidae; genus Frankliniella; species Frankliniella fusca. The sequence goes on from JAHWGI010000011.1 coordinate 261,380, forward strand.
ACCTTAGTTGAGAAACAAACCTCTCATATAACCACTAATCCACAAAAATCCTGTCATACCAATTTGGATGGACCATTCCACAGCAATAATTATTTGGACAATAATTGAAATAGCAAATCAATTATTATAAAAGATTTGACACACATTCTCTCTGAATTGTACAGAGAAACATCAGATCAATGAAAATAAAACAGCAGATGAAATTACTCTCAAAATACATGATACAGATTAAATAAATATTTATGACTTATAATGATCGGTTGAGGAGCGCACAGCACAGCATAAAACAAGTGAGAAGATGAGGCCAAAGAGTTCGAGAACAGCAATGATAATCAGAAGAACCCAACCAATGACCATGTGCTCTTTAAGCACTTTTTTCAACTTATCAATACAACCCTGGAACAGAGAATAGTTCAGTTTAGCTCAGGATAATAAAAACCAAGTTAATAAATATAAGAACATAAGAAACAAGGATAACAGTAACACTTACTTGTTGGTGCATGACAACAGGAATGTTAGCAGAGACGCCAATTCGTGAACCATCATCACATATTTGAGGACTTGTGGGAGTGGAACAGCAAGACAGAGGCAATTTGTAGGTCTGAGGTGAGGAAGAAATTGCCAAGTCCAACCCTTTGTCACTTTTCTTCTTACCCTGATTGAATTGCGATTTACTCCAATCACGTGGACCATCAGCTCCACAACACTCAAGCTGTTAAAATAAGATAAACTTGATAAGTAAACAGTGTGACACAAGAGAATGGACAACTTGTCCCGAATGGAAGAGCGTTGTTGAGTGAATTTAAAACAAGTCTTAAGTAAAGATCTGTATTCTATACTATGTTATGGGGAGATGGTTGACAAGGCCCCATTTCAACTCAGGCCATGTGCAGAAAAGCCATTCTCATAATGCTTCCTGGATTGTTTTGTTCCCATGCCATACTCTGCCACTCATGACAAGGTGTCCATTTACAGAAATAACCCTTGCAAAATATTCTTACATTGCTCTGAATAGTATCAAATGTTTTGGTAAGATACTCATTGGTGCTGTAATCAACTTCAACTGTGCGTTTCACATGTTCCTGAAGCATTTTTTCCAGCTCAGGTAGGTTATAATACACCCAACAGCCAGCAGCAACTTCCACAACCAAAATCACCAACAAAAATGAAAAGAACTGTAAAATAAAAGGGTTAACAATTGAAATACTTCAAATTTTGAATATTAAAAAAAAAAAAACGTAATGGATAAGTGATCCAGGAGAACTTACAGTAACAAGCATGCATGGAGACTCCCGCAATGCACCACAACAGCCAAGGAATCCAACAATAAACATAAGAACTCCAGCTGCTATCAAAATATATATACCAGTGTGGAAATTAGCATCGTCTTGAACCACTTGCACATACATAGTTGAGTCCGTCAGCAAGTATATTCCAGCAGTTACCACGCCAATGCCAGCCAGCTGGAAGTGATAGTGTTAAGTTTTAATAATTAACTCAAAATAATTGCAGTATTTGAAAAGGACTGAATTAAATTTGCTGTCTGTGTGTTCAAAATGGACTTCCAAAACAAAATCTAATAGTCACATAGACAGAAATATTTGAGAATAATTCACATCAACCACATCAAAACAGGTAAGAAGTAGCTTCAAAATATATATTCTTATCTTTTGTGAACGCATGATAGGGAATACCTGAGACAGCTGAGAAATGGGAATGAGTACAAAATCATGACCTGCAATACTATGGGGTGACTAATGTGTGATTTAATGTCAATATATGTTGGCTTGTTGTTATATTTTTGGGGGCAGGTCAAGAGATGTTATTACACTTGCACACCTCCATCACAGATTGGCATGAAGGCCCAGATAGACTGAGACTGTACCGATTACTTGCCCCTAGCTCAGATTTTGATCTCGTTCACGAATTTAATACTTGTCAGACAAATTTCAGGACCAAATACCTATGAAGCGGTCCAAGCCAGGTATGCTAGTCTCGTCTGCCCAACCCGACCGCCCACGCAATGAGAACCAAATGTACTGGGATCGCAAAGAAGCTTTTGCCACAACCTCTTTCAACACTTACGAAGAATATGAAATTGATGATGACCACCAGGTACTTCAGAAGTGCATAGCACCCCGACAACGCCATTTTTCTTTGATTTGCGGGTAACCTTTAGTTAAATAAATCTCTCCCAATCAGTCTCAAAGCCCGTCCAAGTCCGCCCTGCTCGGCCCTGTTTGGCTCACTGACTTCGGGTGCGTTCCTCTTTAGGAGGGCAACTAGCTACTACTGACCGATAAAGCGAAAAAGTTCATTTCATTTCATCCTCGTTTACACATCAGGCAAAATAATTGAAATCCTTCGTAAGGAAGGTATGATGTTCCTCCCATCAAGCTATTTAAAATCTCTAGCAAAGGATGACGAGAAAGTAAATATCGGTAAATAATTAGGACACCAGGTCGAAGCGTTTACCTGACAATGATCTGTACCGAAACTCGCGCCTGCCATCCTGCTCATCCTGCCATTGCCATCCTCTCCTACCCTACCAATCCCAGATCCCACCCCCTCCCTCCAGGCTCCAAGGTCACAAATACGGCTCCGACCTCATACTTGTCGAGTGCTACCTAAAATTCTGCTGGAATTAAAACGGATCCTCAAACAGAGGATCCACTGTTCCACAGTTAGAAAAGCGCCCTAAACCTCGTCCTGCCGATAATAGGACGGCTTCTCGGTCGTTCTTGAGAGTCCTTAAGACTTGAATTTGATCCACGTTACCTTTCTGTTCGCTCTCATCCCGGGGAAATACAGGGTACAAAATAGGACTCGACCAGCCCCCAGCCCCGCGGACTTCCCTGGTCGGTCCGTTAGCCCCATCAGCTTTAGGGGAAGGGCACAGTCCCGAGAGTCCTGCCCCCACCCCCTCCCGTCGAGGTATAGGGGGTGGAAAGTGGACACCATTCGAGGGGTAAATAACTCCGAATTTTGATGTACACCACTAATTCAAAATTCACACTAATTCAAACTAATTCACGCGAATTCAAAACTAATTCAAAACAAATTCAAGCGAATTTAAAAAACGAATTCAAGTAAATTCACAACAAATTCACAATAATTTCAAAAAACTTCGCAATAAATTCAAAAAATTCAAAGCTAATTCAAAACGAATTCAATTTAATTCAGACAAATTCAATTCAAATTCACGAAATTTGTACACCGAATTCAGAGTTGTTTACCCCTCGACACCATTCCAAGCGCCCCAAGCGCCTGAGTACCCCCTCTCCCCGCCGTCGAGGTAGACGAAAAGGAGGGGAGACACCTTCCCTAGTGCCCGTACCCCCCCCCCCCCCTCCCTGAGGTCGAGGTGTACAGGGGGCACTATCCCTAGGGGCCCTAGGGCCCGTGTCCCCCCCCCCCCACCCCCCACCCCCCTGCCGTCGAGGTATAGGGGAGAGGGGTACAATATCGACAATATCCCGAGAGCCTTCCCCACCATCCCCTCTGTGTATCCCATTGCCGTCAAGGTAGGAGGGACATTATCCCAGGCTGGGACGGACTAGGGGGTCAGGGGCTGGGAGAGGGGCTTCCTATCTCACAGAGGCAGTTAGGGCGTTAAAAAGGACAAAAAAGACACTTCATATGCATGTTTCTTCTGCTCTGCCGGTAAAAGAGCAAATGCCTTGTCTTATTATCTATCTTACACTTGTAAAATGTGTTAGCTGAGGGACCCCGTGATTGATACTGACATTTAAAGAAATTACTGCACGAGAGTATAATTCTTAAATCTTACATAGCAAGATAGAACTACAATTCACACTCTCAAATCAGATGATGCTTGCTTGATAATAAAATTAAACCAATAAGGAGTAAACAGGTTCAAAGTCCATGAACAGAATTACATAATAAATTACAAGTTTGAAAATAATCAGACTAGAACAATCTCGGTAAAATCATTAAAACAAAGATCTTAAAACAATATTTTCTCGATAATTTTTTTCTTTTGAACAGGTCATCTTGGGCTCTTCATATTTTAATAATGAGTAGATCTACTGTTTGCATGCGAACAACATTTTAATCCAGTTACAGTTAGGCATTGGTTAGAGCTGCAACACCTGGAAGGGTCTTCCCTGCAAACATGAAGTGCAAAGCAAAACAAAAATTATTTCTTTCCCTTTTTCTTTTAAAAGGAATCAATTCTATAAATTTTAGTGTATGTACCCTCAAGAAGTTCCAGACTGGCACCACCACCAGTACTGACATGGCTAACTTTCGACTCTGTGTTCCACTTAGCAGCACAGGTTGCAGTGTCACCACCTCCAATGATGGTGACTGTTCCAGCAGCAGTCGCTTCAACCACTGCATCCATTACAGCCTTTGTGGCTTTTGAGAAGTTCTCAAATTCGAAGACACCCATTGGTCTAAGGCAAGCAGATAAAAGATTATGAAAAATACACATAATCTAACCATTAAAACTTTGTACAAAGAACAAACCAACCCACCCATTCCACACAATGACTTTGGCCCTCTTAATAGGATCCTTCAGCAGTTCAATAGTTTTAGGACCAGCATCTAGGCCCATCCATCCGTCTGGAATGCCTTCCTCAAGGGTTGCTGAGCCAACAGCTGCATCCTCAGCAAACTTATCAGCAGTAACAAAGTCAACAGGAAGGTGAAGCTTGACATTGTTTTTTTCAGCCTTTTCGACAAGCTTCTTGACAATTTTTGCCCCCTCGGCATCATACAATGAAGTTCCAATCTATAGCAAAACAAAATTTATAGAACTAATTAATAAATCTTTCTTAAATTCATTTTATCTTTAAAAGAAATCAAACCTTACCTTCATACCCTTCAACTCCTTTAAGAAAGTGTAGGCCATTCCACCACCAATTATCATTTCAGACACCTTATCTAGTAGATTTTCGATCAATTGGATTTTGTCAGCAACTTTGGCCCCTCCCAAAATTGCTAAGAAAGGCCTAAGAAAAAGAAAAACAGCAGGATGTATTTGTACAGCAAAACAAAATCCATTGGAAAATTTAACTGTTCACCATGTTCATTCTTACTTTTGAGGATTGTCAAGGGCCTTTGCAAAGTACTGAAGCTCCTTTTTAAGCAAGAACCCTGATGCACGCTGGTCAAATCCATCACCCATCATCGAACTGTGAGCTCTGTGTGCTGTGCCAAACGCATCATTAACGTAAACATCACCAAGTTTGCGAAGTGAGTCCCTGAATGCTTTAACAGCTTCTGGGGATGCTTTGATCTGTAGGGAAAGAACTAAAGATTAGAAATCATAGATATACACTGATTTCATTTTCTAACAGCAAAATTAGGCAAACCTTGTTGCCAGAGGCATCTACTCCTTTTCCTTCTTCCTCTACATGGAAGCGTAAATTTTCCAGCAGAATAACAGACCCCTTTGCTGGGTCGGCACAAGCCTTTTCAACATCAGGGCCAACACAGTCATCAAGAAAAGTAACATCACTGAAAAAAATCAGTTAACTATACATTTATCTATAATTACAGGAGTTCTTTACGAAACAGGCAGTTAACGAAATACTAACGTGTTCAGAAGTTTCTTCAGTTCTTCTGCTACAGGTTTCATGGTGTATTTCAGGTTACGGCTACCATCTGGGCGCCCCAAATGAGACATAAGGACGACAGACTTAGCATCCTTGCTGAGGGCATACTTCACAGTCTCCAAGGCAGCAACAATGCGTTGATTGTTGGTGATTTTGCCATCTTTCAATGGAACATTAAAATCAACGCTGAAAAGCAAAAATAAATTTATGGAAGATAATTTTCTAAACTTTGGAATGAGGTAAAAAAGTAATGACTTTCTCAAGGAAGTAAATGCACAATCTGTGACCAATGTTAATAGTTAATATTGCTGTCCTGAGCAAAATTTGAAAGGCTTGACAACTAAACTTAACCTAAATTAACAGGTGTTCAAGGTGAATAACTTTGCCATTATGAGTTGCCACTTACCGAATAAGAACTCGTTTGCCAGCCAGACTAAGAGCGTCAATACTAAGTTTGTTCAAAGCCATTGTTTCAGTTAAAATTTCAGAACAGCAAAGGAATTGAGATCAGCCAGCAGCCGACGAGAGGAAAGTAAAGAACAGACCTTGAAAAGGTCACGTTGATCCTCAACTACTCTAGTCAAAAATGATTATCAGATCGAAATTTAGATTTGCTCTTATTTGTTCTGTCCTAATATTCAAATTTCGAATACAGTTCATGAATTTATGGCTAAAAAAGAAAATTTAAAAAAATAAGATAGATACTGCGAAAAATTGGCTGGCTAAAGAACGAATCATGAAAGAGCTTGGATTGATGCAAGACGTTAAAAGGAAGTGAAACATATTTTTGTTTTTTTAATTTTTACATCCCAATATCAATTTCAAAGGATACAAACCACCTTGGCTTTATGAAGTAATAAAACAAATAGCATATGAGGTGGTGCAACTCGACCTTTTTCCTTCGGATAGTTTGCACTTATCGGCGGCAGATATTTTGTCAGTATGTTGGCAACACCGGCGAGCTGAAAAAAGATAGCGCGCTTTCTCTGTGGTCTTTTGAAAACGACGGCCTTTGACCTTTTTCGACGGTGGACAATTATTGCCCGGATCAACCTTGACCCAAAGAGTACACTAGAAATAGGACATGAGCGCCACTACTTCCGACCCAGCCTAACTTCGGGACTTATGACATTGTTTCAATTGCAGCGGTAAACTGGGTAAACCTACCCGATCATCCCTTCATTCAGGAGGTCACGGCCACCAGCCGCTACCGCCATCGCCTTCTACTCCACACTCCTTATTCAACATGTCTATGTTTTCTGCTTCAATCAGAGTGGCGTCAACGCACGACTCTCCGCTAGTACATGAGTGCAGGTACTGCTTGGACACGATCGACTCCTCCGCGACTATTTCTCTCTATCCTCTATCCCTTCAACTATCTCGGCAACCCTATGCCGTGGAACTAAAGTTTTTCATTTTACACCTTTAAAGGACCTCGTTGAGGGAAACTTTGATTGATTAATCCCTGTTGGTTGCAATCCATTTATTTTACTTGTATGTTTAGTGAATACTACAGAATGTATTTGATTTTCCTAAACCATACAAAAAAGTATCTTACACAGCATTTCCTACTGTTGAGTAGGCTGAATAAAGTTCTGCAAAATATCAAGATAGCATATACACTTGAAGTGGAAACTACAACTTGTGAATGAACTACAAAAAGAAGAATCAATTACAAATAAATGAAAAGTTTAAAATTATTTAGCAACCACAAATGAACCCAAATAGGATAAATTAATAAAAATTTCTAACTTTATTCTAATCTGCACATCAATCTATACTGCCATTCGACATACAATGGTCAAGATGTTCATTGAGAGCCTGAAGTGTGCGGAAAGATATTATTTGACATATTGGACACCTGTATGAGGAATTTTGAGATTCTTCCTCAGGCTGAAAGACAAACAAGAATCAAGCAGTCTGTGTGTAAAAACAATTTTCTAAAATTAGAAATTTTTTCAGAATAGAAAAATTGCACACCTACCTGTTCTACACTACTGTTGCTGGTTTGCTCTCCTTGCACTGGGGTCATTGTTCTAGAAAAAGAGAAGATTACACATCAGCTCCAAAGAAACCTCTCAGAAAGAAGGCACTAGTATTTTATTTGGGCATACCGTTGTTCCTGTAGCTCTAAATTACGTCGATGCAAACGCCTTAGATCCTCCGCAAGTTGTTCTTTTTCTCCAGCTAATTTTTCTCTACAGTCCCTCTCAGCAATAAAATCTGTTCTATAAACTTCAACCTGAAGAGATGAAAGGAAGAACATATAAATGCCCCAAAAGAGGCAGGTTTTGTTGTTATATAACAAGGATAGGCAATCAATGGCCAAAAATGAAGTAAAATACCTGGGCTTGCAAGATCCCAACAACTTCACTCTGCTTGGAATTCTCATTCTGTAAGTTAGATATTTCTTGCGCCTGGTTCTCACACTTTTGATCAAGCTCAACAATTTTAGCTGTCATCTCATCAATTCTTAGACGAAGTCTATCCACAGTGGCTCTGGCCTGCATCAGAAGATATCAAATGGTAACAAAAATTCTGGCTGATGTTGAGGTCATGTTTAAACTTGAAAACTACATAGGAAAAATGAAGTGTTTGAGTCCTAAATGCTTACGTTGATTAATGATTCCTCATTCAATGTCCTATCTTCTGCCTGTAAAAAAGGATAGACAAATAAAATTAATCCTAAAACTGGGACAGAATTAAATGGAATTTCAATCATATCTTACAACTTCAAAAATTTTCATAACCTCGTAACACTTACTGAGTGCTGCACGATTTCAAAGCTTTTCAGCTGAGCTATTTCAGAATTTGCCTTAGCTAATTGTTCTTCTGTGCACATAAGTTTAACTGTCAACTCATCAACACGCTGAATAAAGCCATTTGCTTGAGCAACTTGGTATTCTCGAGAATGCTTTTCCTGGTGTAAAAGAAATGAGATTGAGCAATTCACTCAAACAGTTCGGCATTTAATTTAAACAAGATTCAGTAAAGTTCCTGTATTATATTGGAATAATTATAACTTACCACCGAACTCAGGTTTTGCAAATCTTCTCTCAAGCGCACATTCGCTTCACGAAGGCAGTCAAGCTCCTCTAGCATAACTTTCTGGCCTTCAAACTGTACTAACTTGCTTTCAAGTAACTTGGTATGGTTTTTTACAGAAGTGTTCTCTTCCAGGTACAAAGAATTCTTTTCTCTCTCTGCTTGGAGAGAAGCTTCCGCTATACTCAGTTGAGATTGCAAATCATCAATTTTACTTTCAAGTGACTTGGTATGGTTTTTTAAAGAAGTGTTCTCTTCCAGGTACAAAGAATTCTTTTCTCTCTCTGCTTGGAGAGAAGCTTCCGCTATACTCAGTTGAGATTGCAGATCATCAATTTTACTTTTAAACTCAATTTCACTAGCTGTTACACCCTAAACAAAATGGAATGCGTTTCGATTATGTTTTTCAATACTTTGCCACATGAGTAATTAAGTAGAAGGCAACTTACAACTGCCTCGAACAAAGAATGTGTTGCCTGCAGCTGTAGCTCTTCAACCTTAGCTTGCAGCTCCTCTATTACTAACCGCATCTCTGCCTTTTCCTTTTTGAGCTTTAAAGAGAAAAGATAGTACTTCAAGAGTCTTCTTTAACATACTGATACAAACCTTTTAAGAGTGAAGTTAAAGTTTATGGTACCTTAAGTACTAAGTCTCGTGTCTCTTGAAACTTTTCTTTATGTTCTTGACGAACTCGATCCATGTCTTCCCTACATTGTTCAAGAGTTGTCATCAACTGTTTTAATGAAACATTAGTTTGATTCACAGTAACTAAAAGAGAAGGAAACAGCAATATAATACTACAGATAAGAATCTTTTACTTTATTTTCTAAAGGTTTTAGATTTACCTCGGAGATTATCATTCTCTAGAACAAGAGAATTCATTCTCTGCTTTACTTCTGATGGAAGGCTGTTATCGGACACATTTGAGAGGAACTGCGAAAGTACAAACAAATGGATATATACAAGAGAAGCCGGCCCTTAATCTACTGAATCTACTGTTCTTTATGTCATGTGATATTACCTCGCGATTACCATGTGCAGAGGATGTTGAAGGAGGGTTTTCACCACAATGGTTTGAAGATGCAACACTGACCCCGAGGTTGGTGTCAATGTTGAAAGCACAGACGGAGGCGGTCAACTCGTTCACAATTTTTTCATCATCCTCGGCGGTCATTCGATCCAACACAATGAATGAGACATCAGCATCGGTATCGCTCGATGAGGACGGAGGGCCGAAAGACATGTTGGACAGCGAGTTATGCGGAACTGCGCCGTTCACGGCCATGGTACCTGACTGCCGCAGCGCCGGACGCTCTTGATCAGAAGCAACACACACATGAAGGTAACAAGAAGGAAACGCTGACACACGTCCAGAGCCTCTGTGGACTCATCGGAGAGGGCACTCACCAGATTAGATAACGCTGGTGATCCCAAGTCGCGTCATGCGAAAAAACTTCAGCTACAGTTGAGCTAGGACAGGACTTGACCACAACAACGAGGAGCAGCATTTGTTTTGACTTTGAGCAGTGAGCACAGTGTGGCCTGGCCGGCCTGGCCAGATGCCGAGCGCGCCGAGTCGCCACCAGGCGGCGCTTTTGTCGCCAAAAGTCGCCAAGTGAAAGTCGCCACAGGGATGCTGGAATCGCCCAAAAAATCGCCAACACCTGGGTGGATTTCCCGGAACAAGAGCGGCGTCCCTAGGGCTCTCCCTCGGTGTGGGCCAGCCCCAGAGGTCCAGGAACCCTCGGGAAACCCCAGGAATCCCCGGGCAAACAAACAACAAACAAGCGCGTCATCTCACTTCAAGAGTCACCAAATCTACCACAATTTTACCGAATTTTATTAAAAATCGCCAATATAAGGAAAATTCGCTACATTTTTCAAAAATCGCCATGAAAATCGCCAGTCGCCAAATGCCATTTTTGCTGTCGCCAAATCTTCAAAAAAACCGCCATGTTGGCGAAAAATCGCCAAGTCTGGCCACACTGGACTTTTCGTCTGCTTTCGACCAATCACAGCTGAGAACAAATGCAGTTTTATGTTCTTCCTGCACTTCTTCTTCAGCTTCTTCGTGACGGTCGGTCAAGCGGTCAAGTCGTCAAGCGGGCGATTCATCGCAAATTGGGCTACTTGAACGGACCCAATTGCGACTGAAAAAGTCAATTTGCGTCAAGATTGGGCTGGGCGACTGTGCCTTTATCGGCCTTTATGGCCTTTATTTACCTGTCAATAGTAATAGCAATACCAATAGCAACAGAATGCGAATAGCTGGCTATTTGCAGTGCGAGTTATCGGCAGTCGGTGTTGTTGGTACACGTCCCACGTACACCACCCGCCGCGAGCGGGGTTATTCCCCGGCTAGGCTAGGCCTATAGGCTGGGCTGCTAGGCTAGGCCGCTCTGAATGTGGTTGTATTCTGCTGGAGGACCTGTTGCCACCCACCCACGTCGTCTACAGTTTTGTCGCTGATGTCAAAGGTCGAGTCTTGGCGGTGACAGTTACAAATACGACATAGATTGTCGCCCTTTTCTGAAGGAAAACAAACTAGGTATGTATTCCATAGGCATAGAGAGACAACGCTTTTGAACTTCTTTTCATGTTCTTGTTGCCTTCAACTATGTTGTGTTATGGAATCTACTTGTTTATCGCTACTGATGCACCAAATAAAGTGCAAAATTCACAAGCTCAGTTGACAAACTCTTGGTCACACTCCTTAAGATGTTGCATCAGCCCCTTTGTTCCTATTATTTTCTAAATGTAAAATAAAATTTTTCTTTTCTCTAAAATAATGTTAATCAATGAATTTCATGTTTTGTGAGGAACTCTACATCCTTCATGCTTTTGTTATATTTGCTATTTCTGTTCTTTGTCAGTTGCGTCAAAATTTTTTCCGCCTTTCAGAAACCATGGACGACTTTATAGAACGGCAGTACCAAACTGTGTTAGCTGAGAAAGCCATGCAGAAAAATAGCATTCTTTTTCTCCCAACAGGAAGTGGGAAAACATTCATTTCAATTATGGTCCTTAAGGAAATCTTCAATCTTTTGGAACCGTAAGTCATTGATACGCATGGATCGCTTCAAATAATAATCTAATCTTACTAGGATTTCATCTTTTTTTCTCTTGTCAGTGACTTTTTCTCTGGTGGCAAGAGAGCCTTCTTTTTGGTTAATACTGTTGCACTTGTTGATCAACAAGCTAAGGTTCTTGAGAGACATTTATTACTAGATAAGGTAGGACGATATTCAGGTGACATGAATTTGGATGGCTGGGATAAATGTGTATGGCAGGAAGAATTCTGTAAATTCCAGGTTAGCAACACAACAATATGTGTTAGATTTATAATGAGAGTACTCTTTGGATTCATTTGTTTTTAAGCTTTACTTTTATCAAAATGATTTTTCACTTTATCATGTTTTAGGTCATGGTAATGACAGCTGAAATCTTAAATCAACTGTTGCTGAAGAAATACATCAGTTTGTCAAATATTGCACTGATGATTCTGGATGAATGTCATCATGCAGTAGAGGACCATCCAATGAGACAGGTAAGAGATAAAGCACCAGAACAAACCGTGTCTAGATACTGTTGGTGTATTGCAGGCCCTTGATATCTGCCCTATACCAAACTGCAAGCCACATCTACATTCCCAAGATACAAACATACAGGGAGGCTGCTTCATGGACCGAAAGTTTATTTACCAAAAAATCTATGTTTTGTTCTTTTTGCTCATTTTAACTTTTCATTCTTTTGCCTTTTATATTTTTATGCTGGCATTGGAGAAAAATGACATAAATTCCAATGTATGTTTATTCTGTTTATGTTTTCTAGATAATGAGACTATTTATAGACTGCGATCCAAAAGATCAACCTAAGGTGATTGGATTAACAGCAACTCTCTTAAATGGGACTCCAAAATCACTACCAAGGGTGACAGATGATGTTAAAAAACTTGAAGTGACTCTACACTCGACAGTGGCAACGGTAGATGATTGGGGAATTGTGCAACAGTAAGTATTGCTTCCTTAGTGAGATTCAATCAATGTTATATATTTATGTTACAGTCAAAACTAGGTGCCCGGTCAAAACCGATAATATTAAAATTATTAGCAGAATATTCGGGTTTTGTCCAGGTGCTGGTGGACAAAACGCGAATTAACCAGACAGGACTGAACAGGCCTGGTCAAAACCGATAATATTAAAATAAAAACGGCAAATTCGGGTTTTGTCCGGGGCACGGTTGGACAAAACGCGAATTGACCGGCCAGGACTGAACAGGCCTGGTCAAAACCGAAAATATTAAAGTAGGAAAGGAATATTCGGGTTTTGTCCGGGTGCTGGTGGACAAAACGCGAACTAACCGGGCAGGATTGGTCAGATCTGAAATGTTTTTTTAGATGGTGATTTTGAACAGGTGTTTACCGGTAGAGGGGTGTGGTGTCTACTCGTTGCTGCATGACAAGCTGCTGTGGCATTTTGAGTTGCAAAGTATCCCAGCTGACCGGCACTTGCACTTGCTGGATACTTTGCAACCCTTCCTGCACTACTGGCACCTTGTATAGCCCTGGCCTCCGGCCATGCTCTGGGCCGTTGCCATTGAGCACAGGGGCAAGTCCTTATCTGTCTGAATGAAAGGGGCAAGTCCTTATTGTCTGGATGAAAAAAATATTTCAGATCTGACCAATCCTGCCCGGTTAATTCGCGTTTTGTCCACCAGCACCCAGACAAAACCCGAATTTGCCTTTTTACTCGTTCTTTACAACAGTATCTACATCTTAGGTAAATGTGAAGAGAACGAGTATTGTGTTCAAAACTTGGTTTTGTTAGTGACCTACCTTTTCTCACAAACCACATAACTAAATAACATAACTGTATACTTCTTTTAAAGCTTGAAAGACGTTCTTTCATCCGTAAACGAAGTATTTTTTTCGTTCCAATGCAAATTTTTGAGTAAATCACGTTTGAAAATATCCGTTTTAACGGCGTTGGAACATATATTTGTAACTTAAATATCCCACGAAAAACATTTCAATCTTCAACATATTTACACTTGAAAACCTATCTTCCAGCTTTGGTAAACATTTCTTTTCCTCTGATGTAATGAGATAAAATTTATACTTTTCCTGTAAATGAAAGTTCTTTCAGACCCTGCAACTCTGGTATCGGGAAAGTGGGTGCTGACGCATTCAAATCGATATTTCGGTAATTTCGAAACGGCGCTGAACTCCAACAATAGCCAACAATCAAAAACCTGTTGGACTTCTTCCTAAGTGTAGTGTCATTGGGATCATGAAATTTCGGCAAGTTTATGTTTCAACATAATTCCACACTTAACAAAACCAGTTTTGATACACATTCTGTTTGTAAAGAACGAGTTCCTTCACTTTATATCAATTTTGCAAAGTGCAAAATTGATATTTCCAAACATGTTATATTTAGGCTGATGTCTTTGCTTCTTGTTTATTTTAATATTATCGGTTTTGACCAGGCCTGTTCAATCCTGTCTGGTTAATTCGCGTTTTGTCCACCAGCGCCTGGACAAAACCCGAATATTCTGCTAATAATTTTAATATTATCGGTTTTCACGAAATCCCTGGTTAAAACGCGTTTTTCCCGGTCAATACGCGTTTTGACCGGGCACCTAGTTTTGACTGCAACATTTATATATATATTATCTATAACCATCATTGAATATATATAACCATCATTGAACATGTTACCAAATTCTTAAAATGTGTTTTAAAATAATGACAGGTTTTCCACAAAGCCGAAAGAGGTGTTTAGAACCTATCGTTGTATTATGGACTTGGTCTTGGAGAATTTCATCGATCAAAAAGTTAATGAAGCATATGAATTCACTAAGAACTTTTCATTTGTGACCCAAGATAGTGCACCTGTAAAACGTGTTGAGGGTTTTGTCCCTTTCTTCTCCAAAAAGGGTAATGATATACCTAATCTCCTCCGACAAATTTCAGTAAGTTGTATAATTTTTTAATACCAATTTAAAAGTGATGTGATTACATCTAGTAGAAAAACAGGCATGTATTCACAGAAACAACTAGGCTGGCTGGGTCCATATGGATGCTCCAAAACTCTAGAGGCAATATGGGTAACATTAAGGTTGCAACAGCAAAAAATGGAGGATAAATCTAGCATTGCAATGATCAATAGCATTATATGCCTTTTAGTTTCTCTTAGGTAAGAGATCCATATGTGGAAAAGCACACTTTGTGAAATTGTAAATTTTATTTCATTTCTGGTGAGCTCTGTGACATTTCTTTTGTTTTGCAGCCGTTATTTGCAATCTCACATGAAGGAAGATAAACTTCCAGAAAGTCTGAAAGCCTATAGATTTTCCTCTCCAAAAGTTTTAACACTTGTTGATATGCTTAAAACACACTATGAAAATTGCAAGACAGGACCAGAAGAGATGCAAGCACTTATTTTTGTTGAGGAAAAAATGACAGCAAAGATACTGTGCAGTGTACTGAAGGTACTAGTCTTAATTTTTTTCTTTTTTCTTCTTTGCTGTTAACTCTAGATTGAACTGTAAATTTAAGTCTTCTTATTGGTAGAATATTGCAGAAAAAAGTGCTGAGTTCTCTTTCATAAAAACTGGTTTTATGGTTGGAGGAAGCTACAACCCATTCAATGAAACTTGGGAGGGTGCATTCAACAAGCATATCAATGATCAAATTGTAGAACGGTGAGTATATATTTTTTAATACTTTTTTCTTTCAAATAAACTGAAAAGTTTAATTTTGTCTCTTTTTACAGATTTCGAAACCACGAGATAAATGTGTTAGTGTGCACTGATGTTCTTGAAGAAGGAATTGATATACCTGCTTGCAACCTCGTAGTAAGATTTGATATTGCAAAGTCTTTCAGATCCTATGTTCAAAGTAAGGGCAGAGCAAGACATGACACAAGCTTGTTCTGTCTTATGAGTAGTGCCCAAGAACTTGGTAATTACCGTGATAAAATTCACTACTTCAGAGAAATATATGCACGCCTTGAGGAGGTACGCAGCAGTCAAAGAGAGAGAGTATTCAACATGTAATCAGTTTTCCCCTGTGTCTAACTCTCTTCATTTTATAGCTACTCGTAGGCCATACAGATACAAGGGTAGCTCCATCGGATAGAGAGCTGAATGACCTGTATGAATCTGAGATTGAGCCCTACTACACACCTCTGGGTTCAAAAGTAACTATGACTTCTTCAATATCTTTAGTGAACAAGTATGTGTCACATCTCATATGTGTTGCGTATTAATAAGTCTCATTTGCATTTATGAAATGCGTGTTTTTATTTACTGTTAAATCTGATTTTTCGTATAGTTACTGCTTATCCTTTGCTCATGATCGGTTCTGCCGGGTTTCACCCTCTTGGTACAAGAAAGGTAGTGCCCCTCGTATCGAGGTTGCTATTCAGTTGCCAAAATTGTCTCCTATGCAGACTATGGTGAAGGTGAGGAAGAGGTTAAATTCTTTAGTTGGAGTGCATTAATAAAATGTGCCTCCCTCTGCATCTCTAATGATTTTTAATTAACAAAAAGTATCTTGCCATTATTTGGAAGGGTGTTCCAATGCCAACTCTGAAACATGCAAAGAGGGCTGCTGCACTTGAAATTTGCAAAATGTTGCACCAAGCTGGTGAACTGAATGACAATCTTTTACCCAACACGAAATATTTGGAAGAAAGTGATATGAATGAACTGCTTCCTCTGTGGGAATCAGAGGATAAGGCATCAAAAGCTGTAACTGGTACACATAAGAAAACACGACTTTACCATCTTAAGGTACGCTCATTCTCAAAGACTGATATTTATATTTTGTCAGAGCTGTTGTATTTTCAACATTATGCTTGCACTGTTTCATTTGCAGGCACCAGTGTGCTTCGAAAATTGTAAACCAAATGAAAATGAAGTAGTTTACTTACATCTCTTGGAAATATGTCCTGCCTATGATCCACCCAAGTCTGATCCGAGGAAGTTAGTAATTCATAGTGTGCTGATGGAACAGAGAAGCTTTGCAATTCTCTCATCTAAACCATTGAGTCAGGTATTTAGTTAATCTATTATATAAACCCTATTTTCTATAACACTTTCTTGCTATATTATAAACAAGTTGAATTTCATTTCTAGGTTTGCCAGTTTCCTGTGTTTTCGAAGTTTGGAGCTATGAATGTGAAGATTAATAATAATGCAGCTCTCATCACCCTCAAAGAACACCAGTTATCCCTTATAACAGAATACCACTATAATCTGTTCACTACCATGATTCCGCTGGGGAAATCCTACTTAGTTTTTTCAAGAGATTCATTTCTGATTGCACCAACCAAATTTGGTAACCTAAGAAAAATTACTGAAATGCATGATTTTTAGTTGAGACATAATCATATTTGTTTTAAATTTTGTTCTTTTCAAATGTAGACTCCAGGGGATCTGTTCTTTTGGATTTTGATGCAATGCAGGTGAAAGTAGATACAAAAGAAAGTTTGGGAAATCTAGAAAAATGCATTGTAACTCCAATCCACCGAGGAGTGTCAGTTCTTCATGAGGTAACCTATACCTATACGTTGTTTGTTTGTCCTAGTTTCTCAAAGTTATTCTCCCTTTAAGAGGGACAAACTATTTCTGACAATCGAGGGAGAACTTGAGGTGTTTGAATCTTGCATTCTATATGATTCTTTTATGTCCTTGTGTCAGGCATACTTTGTTACTCGTGTTTGCCATGAACTTACCAGTCGCAGTAAGTTTCCAAATTTGTCTTATTCTACATATGAAGACTATTTTCAACGGCATCACAAGTTCAAAATTTGCAAACCAAGCCTGCCATTACTTGAGGTTCAACCATTCAAAGTAATTTCGAATGATCTTATTCCAAGGTAAATTATTTATAGATTCTATTTTATCAATTAATATTGTCCGTCGTGTATTTATGCACCATTGCTGATTTCCCCATAAGGTATGGAAAAGCAGAGTCCACCTCAAGTGATGTAACTTATTTTCCACAAGAGGTCTGTAGGATACTGGCCACTGATGGATGTTTGTTCCTTAAAGCCATGTTATTGCCGTCAGTTCTCCATCGACTAGAACGGATGTTAGTAGCTGATGATTTGCGAAGAGTCATATGCCAAGGCATCCTAATAGGTGGAGAAAATCTTACCAGTGGTTCGTTTAGTTTTATTTCAGAATCAGTTTTATGTTCTTAGTCATAGTATGCCCCCAATTACAGACATTTATTTCTTGCAGATAAGTGTGAGTTGTGGAAAACAACATACAAAACAATCAAGGAGGAGGTGAAGAATGTTGTACATGATATTTTTGAAGTTAAAATTACTAGCCCCCTCAAAAAAGTAAAACTTTCTACTAAGCTTTGGGGAGATTTGGAAGAGCCTCTGGATATTGAGCACAATTTTGAATCTGTCACTTTGGAAGATATAAAAAAATATGGAGAATTTGCCAACAAAAAAACTTCCCTTGCCAATTCCCCCTTTAGAGTAAGTTTGAATTCTCTTCTTAGTTTGGAACTATTACTTTGCTTCTTCCCTGTATCAATTTTCTGATGAGAATCTGCTCGCAAAATTTATCTTTACAGCAAAATATTCAGCGCTCAGAGTGTCGCCTTCCACCCCTCTTGCAAGGAGAGGGACTAATAAAATTACTTAATGAAAAAAATATTGGTCCTCATGCCTGCACTGTTTTAGAAGTAATTATTTTTAATCCACTGTGTGCTTTTCTCTCTTTCTCATTTTTTAAAATTTATTTGTATTTCTCAGGCAATAACAGCAGCCTCAGCTGATGATTATTGGAATCTGGAAAGACTAGAAACTTTAGGAGATTCTTTTCTCAAGTTTGCTGTTTCATTTATGTTGTTTAGAAGATTTCCTGATTTTACTGAGGGGAAGCTAACTACTATCAAAGGTCAAATCCTTGGAAATCGTAACTTGTTTTACTGTGCTAAAGCAAAAGACCTTGGACAATACCTTAAGGTAACTTCTCAGAAAAGTCTCCAGTTCAGTTGTTTAGTTCTGTTGACCTAAACACAAAACTGTACTTACAAATATGTAATGAATTGTCATTTGCTCAATTTTTTTTATAATTATTTTTATCAACTTTTATAGGTCAATAAGGTGGTCCCTTCAGAGGGGTGGATCCCACCGTCATTCGGTGTGCCTAACGTAA
This sequence comes from Frankliniella fusca, assembly GCA_029379305.1. Taxonomy (NCBI): domain Eukaryota; kingdom Metazoa; phylum Arthropoda; class Insecta; order Thysanoptera; family Thripidae; genus Frankliniella; species Frankliniella fusca. The sequence continues at coordinate 280,193 of JAHWGI010000011.1, forward strand.
TATTTGAGGAAGGTCTATCTGCTCATATGAAGCATCTGCTGCTGTCAAAAGAAGAGCAGTATAACAACATTGTTGAAGATTCCACCCTAACAGAGCTGAAAAATAAAGTGTTATCATTTGCAATTGCTCCAACCATTTCAGACCAGACAAACCAGCAAAATAGCAATCAGATGATTTCTGATAAAACTGTTGCCGACTCTGTTGAGTCGTTGATAGGGGCATACTTAGAGGTATTATATTTAATGATTAATCCAGAAAACTTCTTTACTTTTCATTTTCATTATAAGACAATTATTACAGAAAACTGGACCAAAAGCTGCATTGACTTTTTTGGAATGGATGAGAGTAATACCCTTTGGAACTGGTGCTGCTCTTAAAATATCAAATCAAAATGTTACTACTCATCCTGCTCCTGTCAGTAACAGAGAACTAAGCAAAGGAGTATACCAATGTTTGGGATATAAGTTCAATGATGTCAGTCTTCTCAAGGAAGCAACAACACATGCTTCAAGTACCTCAATATCAAACACATATGAGCGATTAGAATTTGTAGGAGATGCTGTTTTAGGTAAGGGCTCACATTGTTTCAAATATTGTAGAGATTACTTTAATTTTATTTTGTCTCATCTTTGTGAATTAATGTTATTTAGATTTTCTTATCACTGCTCACATATATGAGAATTGTGGAAGACTAACTCCTGGTGAGCTGACTGATTTACGGTCAGCTTTGGTAAACAATATAACATTTGCTTGTATATCTGTTCGCTACCAATTTTACAAATTCCTAAATGCTGGATCTATTGCACTTCTTGGTGCAATTGACAGATTTGCGAAATTTCAAGAAGACAGAAAACATGTCATCGATGAGGAAGTTTGTACTCCTATGATTTCCCATATTATAACTCTTGGTTCATTGTAACAAATTTAGAAGAATGTTATATGATTTTTTCTCCTAGGTTCTTATTTTACTTGAAGAACATGAGACCAGATTAGCAGAGACTGTCGATGTCCCAAAGGCCTTAGGTGATGTATTTGAAGCACTTATTGGAGCAGTATTTCTGGATTGTGGACGAAATCTTTCTGTAGTTTGGAAGGTTATTTATAGACTCCTCAAAACTGAAATAAGTAAGTTGCCTAGGAATATCAAATCAATGAATATCTTATCTCTTCTTTTCTAATCTACTTAAATCTCTTGAAGGCACTTTCAGCAAGAAAGTTCCAAAACAAGTAGTTCGTCAGTTGTATGAGTGTGTTGGGGAGAAAAATATGAATTTTAGGTAATTAGTCATATTGTCATATTGTTTTTACCACCTTGTAATACTCCACTTACTTCAGTACTTTTATTGATTTTCTTTTCCAGAGTCTCGGAATCAACAAAAGATCAGCAAATGGAGCAGGTTCATGTTGTTTTAACTATAAGATCAAATGAAGGAGAAATGCATTTTGATGGGTTTGGTGTCAATAAGACACAGGCTAAGAAGTCAGCTGCCAAACTGGCGTTGAGGCGGCTGAAATTTGGAAAGTAATTCTATTAAGAAGTATGGAGGCCTATTGGCCAATTTTAAATTAGATTGGGGGGAAAAAAAAAATCTTCCACTTTCTTGGAAGATTTGATGTACAGTATCACTTCAAAGCAGTTGGCATCAAGAAAAGTGCTGTAAATTTTGACTTTATTCCTGAATTCAACGAGAGGCTTTTGAGTGTTGACAGGTATGAAATTGTTCCATCAACACTTGACAGTTTTTAAGTTAAGGTTTTTTTAATTTAGCAAGTTAATAAATGTTTTTTATTAGTAGTTCTTGTGTTATGTTTGAAACTGATGGTTTAACTTTTGTAACTGACTCCACCTTGTAATTATTAATAATGTCAGAATAATATCAGCAATAGATTCATTTATGAGATTGGAAAAGGTACATAATAACTAAAAATTGAAGTCCTAAATTTATTAAGCTCAAACTTTGGCAAATATCTCATAAATAATTGTCTACATTTTTTTTTTTAAACGAAAAATGTAAATCAAAGAATGGCTATTGAATGGCACAAACATTAAGCATAGTTTCTGTATAAAATTTGCAATAACTCTCACTATTTTAACCTTTGAATTAAAATGTTTGAGAGGCCACAATGACCGAGAGAAAGTCTTACTGATACTTAAAAGTGCTACCAGAATATAACATTGAAACCCTGTATAGTTGTACCCAGGCTATTAGTTGGCAAGCACTGGGCTGGTTGGTAAGCTCCATCCTGAGCCAATTCGCCCAACCCGATTCCTATTTAATACTAAGATCAAAACCTTAAAAACTAATGTAATAGAAATCATTACTTAAAACATATAAAACATAACATTTACAGAGATATAAAACACTGTGATGATGAGAGGGCAAAGTAAAATGATAAAATACATGTCATATATACAAAGAAATTACGATCAGCCTCTTCATTGGAGGTTCAGCTTAATGAGACAAGATGATCTTTAACTGTACAGTTATACTATTAAACAGTCCCTTTCATAAAATTCACAAAAGTACATTTAGAAAAATAAAATAAAGTCTGCCTTGTAGGGTCTCAGTGGACACCGACCGGGCCTGCTATGTGCCCGATGGAAGGTAGGGCAGCCCGGGTCACACCGGACACCAGTCCGACAGCCCGCGCCAGGATGCCGATCAGGAGTGTCCAGAGCCTCCGGGCCACCTGGGAGTTGGCCAGGATCAGGCGCCAGGTGAGGGTCACCGTCAAGAACTGGCTCAGCCGGTGCACGAAGTACATCCTGCAAGCGAGACAAACAGAGCACCGAGTTAGGGCAACCGGCATCGCTTTCATACACCTGTCCTCGTCGCACACATGAAGCCACGGTCAACCTAAGGACACCACTGTGGGTGCAACAAGGACGGAGGTACGAGAGCAATCTTCTGAATCAGTGGGCAGGGCAGGGCCGGGCCGGGCCGGGCCGTCATAAGCCTCCTCGTCCCGTTCTAGACCCCGGCCCGCCCCCAACGGACCGCGCAGTGCATACTCACTTCCTCAGGTGCGCGCGTGCCTCCGGGAATGTGCTGGGGTCCTCCTTCAGGATGAACTTGCGGATGCCCAGGACGTACATGTTGAGGTACGAGTCCCAGTCCACCTCCCTCACGTCGAAGTCGAACACCTTGCGGTCCGCGGGGGTCATCTCTCGCATGAGGGCCTGCACGTTGTCGTCTGTGAACTGCCACTCCCCCGTCGTGAAGAACTGCAGGCACTTGATCGCCTTCGACAACTTCCGCTGAATCTTCACCATTCTGCGGATATGAAATAAGGAGTAGAGTTCCAGTGCGACGAGACGGCAAGGAGGCCCCGGTCAGGGTCCCGCGGGGTCGCAGAACACTTACATGGGCTTCTTGCCGGAGAGGCGCGCGGCCACGTCCATGACGTAGGCGGGGAGCACGTGGAAGGCCAGCGCGCACACGTCGTGGTAGGCGCGGGAGCCCTTGAAGGAGCCGCCCGGGTACCAGAGCACGCCGCTGTACGGGTTGCGCCTCAGGTGCCGCAGCCCGATGTCCTCCAGCTGCCCCCACTTGATGGGGTTCTGCGCGCCGGACACGCAGTTGTAAACCACGACCTTGTCGTCCGAGCTCCTGCCGTTCTGGTTGCGGGTGGCCGTCTTCCAGGCGACCGCGATCAGCAGGTTGATGCAGATGTCGACAGGGATGAGGTCGGCGACCATGTCCCGGTGGCAGTAGAGGGTCCGGAGCACGCCCTTGCCCGCGCCGACGAGCAGACCCGTGGGGCCGTTCATGTTGTCGACCCAGCCGGGGAGAGGCTCGCGCAGCGCCGCCGTCACTGAAACACACCGCCCATCAGTCACAGTCACAGTGCCACACCCCGCGCGTGTGACACAGCGCCACCCCCGCACGTGTGACGCACCGTCACAGCGCCACCCCTGCACGTGTGACACACCGTCACAGCGCCACCCCTGCACGTGTGACACACCGTCACAGCGCCACCCCCGCACGTGTGACACACCGTCACAGCGCCACCCCCGCACGTGTGACACACCGTCACAGCGCCACCGCCGCACGTGTGACACACCGTCACAGCGCCACGCCCGCACGTGTGACGCACCGTCACGGTGCCACCTCCTCATGTGTGACACATCGTCACAGTGCCGCCTTCGTGTGCGCCGGGCTGGTGCTTACCCCGGTGTACACCGTGGAGCTTACCGATAGATGGCCGAACGATGACGACGGGGAGGTTGGCGGCCTCCTTGGCGACGTTGGTCTCGGCCAGGGCCTTGGTGAGCGTGTAGGTGTTCGGCCGATTGCCCAGGATCCTGTAGGGAAGTGCACCATGCGCGGTCAGTCAACACGGACGCCTTCAGGTACTCGTCGACGAGCCCTAGGGGAGGCCCAGAGCTCTCAGTGAGCCTGGCCCGCGTGTACTCACTTGGCTGTCATGTGGTCCGCCAGGTCCGCGTCCATCCAGTCCACGCACTGCACCAGCTTGTCCGGGTCCGTGGGTGGCGGGTACACCATCTCTCGCACCTCGCTCCGGTCGCAGTTGCAGTACGCCGTCGACACGTGGACGAAGGCCTGGAACAGTGACAGTTGTAGACGAGCTCACCACCCCCCACGTGTGCGCCAACCTCCCGACGACGCCCCGCCCCGCCCCGCACCTCGAGCTTCTTCATCTGCTTGGCGAGCTGCAGCATGCGCTGCGTGCCGAGCATGTTCATCTCGATGGACAGCTTGAGCGCCTCGTCGAACTTGACGGTGGCGGCCGAGTGGAAGACGACGGACACCTCCTCGGCGAGGAGCTCCCGGTCCGAGGCGGAGATGCCCAGGTCGGGGAGCGTCAAGTCCCCGGGGATGACGACCACCTTACGGAGCGCGTCCGGCCGGCTGCGGCGGATCTCGTCGAAGATCTGCACAAAAATGGACCATTGTCGAAAAATTAAAACAATCTTTGACTGTTGTGGGCGGTTTAACAACGATGCACCGGACACAACCAAATGTGTAAAAATTAATTTGTCGCACACCTGGGTAAGAAGGGGAGGGAGGGGGAAGGGTACAAATATTATGGGCCCTCATTAGTTTCAGGACCACTTCCCGAATGTATACAGATCTCATAATATTTGTACCCCGGGGTACAAACGTTATGATGTCAACGAACTCCGATAAAGTTCCTAACACCAACGAGGGCCCATAATATTTGTACCTTAGGATACAAATATTATGATGGTCTATGAGCTCCGATAATGGTCCTGAAACTTATGACGGGGCATAATATTTGTACCTGGGGGGGGGGGGGGTACAAAAATCATAATGATCTATGAGCTCCAATAAAGGTCCTGAAACTAACGAGGGCCCGTAATATTTGTACCCCCTACTCTCAGCTCAGCTCACCGGGGTGTGGAGCAGGTCCTCGAGTCGGCGCCGCACGTCGTTGCCGTGGCGCTGGGGGCGCAGCAGCAGGTAGAGCGCGCTCACGTCCGGGCAGGTCCGCAGCAGCTTCTCCACCAGCACCTTCCCCATGAAGCCCGTCGAGCCCGTGATGAACACGGAGCGGCCGCGGTAGAAGTCGGCCACGGGGCTGCCAGTGCCGCTGCTGCTGCTCGTGTACTCCATCTGCAAGGGCGGCAACCAACTTGAGCGTGCTCACGAGAAAAACTTTTTTTTTTTTGTCTATCTCACGGTGACATTATTTCGATAAGATGACTCATGAGGTCACGACTTTTGCTCATGTCACTGGTGATATAACCGGAAAAAAAGCGTTACGTGACATCTTTGTGACCTCAAAGACGATTTTGTGACTAAATCGTTTTCATAGGGCTGTTTCCGTAACTGAAGGCCGGGGCCCACGGGGCGGGGCGCGAGCTCGGTAAAAACAATGTTTTTTAAAATGTTGTTTAGTGTTGAAAAAGGGAAAACTGGCATTAAGTCCCTGATTTTAAGGAAATCTGCTCCTCAGATTGAGTTAGTCTCTTAAATAATTTGAGGACGTCAAGGAAACATCCTCAATATCTGAGGACTTTTTGCTGAAAATCTGGGATCTCCTTAAAGTTTTCCCTTTTGCATTAAAACGTGGGGCTTTGACTTGCTGATCCAGCAGGTTGATTCCGAACATCGTTTCCTACGTTTCAGTAGTATTGTCCTTTCTCTCTCGCTCTCTCTGTGACTCCCGAGAGCCGTGCACCAAGAGTGCGACAAGGACAGCGCCAAGAGAACACTGCGCGGAATCACCCTACAGGAGGCCCGGCCCAGCCCAGCCCAGCAGGTGGAGGGTGAGGAGGAGGGTGCCGTGATGTCGTTGGCCAACCTGGGGTGGGCAGAGAGCCAAGGGGACGCACCGGCATGGGCAGGCCTTGGCGGGAACGCCCCGCCCCGCCCCGCCCCGCCCCGCCCCGCCCCGCGCAAGATGCACTGAGCATGACCCGCCCGGCCCGGCAGGACGAACCGACTGTCCAGATGGGTCCTTCACCCAGTAGCATGACTCCGCAAGTTCGTCTCTCTGTCCTTGTCGCACTCATGGAGCGAGCAGGTCATACGGAGCAAGATAGAGGACAGTACTCATCAGTCTGCAGGGCTCCCCCTGGCCACCACAATGACGACGCAGGCGAAAGCACCACGCCTGTGACACTGTCATCGGATTCCGAAGATCGCCCACGCACCTCCGTCCTCGTCGCACTCATGGAGCCCTGCCATCACCATCATAGGGCACCGCCATGGGTGTGACAAGGACGGAAGTGCGAAAACGCTCTTCGGAATGAGGCGGCATGGGCAGGGCGGGGCAGGGCAGGCCCCGCGACACAAGGGCACGCGCGGCGCGGTGTGGCGCGGGGCGGTCGAGGCCGAGGTCAAGGTGGTGGTGATCCTGCTCCCCACCCTGGAGCCGGCGGCGGCGGCGGCGCCCGGGCGGGTTGAGCAACGCGACGAGACACGTCTGTTGACCTCAACAAGGTCCTGGCGGTGGACAACAATATTGACGCAGCGCCGGACTGCGTTGACCAGACTCATTGGCGGGCGCGTGGACCCGCCGGCCGGGCCGCCGGGCTGCACCCGCTGCACCCCGACCTACAGCCTGCAGATCATCGCGCAGGAGTGCCGCCTCTTTCCTTGTCGCACCTATGGCAGTGGCGCAGGGCGCAGGGCGCAGGGCCCCCGCCATGCGTGAGCGTGCGACAAGGCCGCGGAGGGGCGATCTTCGGGATCAGACGGCTAGGCTGTGGCTAGTCCGAGAGGGAAACAACTCTGAATTTTGGTTCACAAATTTGTAATTTGTGAACTTTTGTAAAATTTAAATCTCTAAATGTTTCTGAATTGCTGCGGGGGAAACAACTCTGAATTTTGGTGAACACATTTTGTACAGTTTCGTGAATTTTTTAATAGTATATTTGTGAAGTTTTGCTTGAATTTTACCTATAATTTTGTGAATTTTCCTAAATTTTCCTGAACTTTTGTGAGTTTTCCTAAACTTTTCTGAATACCGAGGTCTACAAAAATTTCAGAGTTGTTTCCCCCTCGTGCTACAGCCTCACCCTCCATACGATATGTCGGCCATCACCTGTGCGACCTCCTCGAGAGTACCGAGCAGATTAGTAGAGCACTGATGGTGCTGGCAGGATTCGGGAGGCTCCGCCCGGGTCCTCCCCCCCCCCCCCCTCCCGGACTTCCATTCGGCGATCAAGGTGAAGGTGGCCAGAGTGGGGGCGGCGTTCGCAAAGCGGCGCTAACTGCGTTGCACAAGATGCAGCATACCGCGGGGCGGGGTGGGGTTGGGCGGGGTGGGGTGGGGTGGGGTGGGGTGGGGTGGGGTGGGGTGGGGTGGGACAGGACGGGGCGAGGTGGGGCGGGGCGAGGTGGGGCGGGGCGAGGTGGGGCGGGGAAGTCCTTGTCACCCCGCCCCGCCCGAGACAAGCGCGCCCTTCTGGACTGACCCAGTACCCATAATAGTCGCTCAGGACACACCAGGGTGCTTCCCCCACCGAACCCGGCAGTTCGCTGTCCCTACCACCAGGGCAAAGGCCTGCTCCGGAGATGGAGTAAGCATTAGAAAGAGAGGGGGCTATGTGGACTGTGTGGGTGTGCAAGGGAGACAGCCTTACTCATCTCCCATTGCATAGTGGCCTTTCTGTGCGCACTTTTCATCTGCCACTTCTTGGCAGCGCAGATAGCCTTAATTCACCCAAACGCTCTTTCGCCTGACTGTACGAAAAACACCATACTCCCGGAGAAAATCATGAGCCACCGCCACATTCGCGTATATCGTTTGTGTTTCGCGGATTTGCATTCTCGCCACGACTCGTGACCGCACACTTCGCTAATTCGAATGGCGCAAAAGCGCTCCCACAAAGACTGTTAGACATGCAAATCACCACTTCCACACCATTCTCGGGACATATCAGCTTATATTTGATAGTCTCTTACTCTTGCGATACAAAGACTTTTTTTTTTCAGTTCAAAATAAAAATTAAAAAAAAAATTGTACATAAAGGAGGAGACACGTGCGCCGAATAAAGCATTCCGGTAAAGCCAAAAAAAAAAAGAAGAATGCGGGGAACAAGTAAACGGAAATCAATATGCTGTAACATGGTGAGTTCCGTTTACTTGTTCCCCAAATTCTTCTATTACTGGCTTTACCGGAATGCTATATTAAATGGAGGAGGAAGGAGGAGATGGCACTTTTCCCTCCGGCGGTAACAGTCTTCGGGACTGTCAATAAAAACAAGGTCGAAATAGTTGAAGAAAAGAATCAAAATTCAAGACGGACGCGAGCGGGAGCGGGGCGCGGAGCGCGCGGCACACTTCGGGGACTGCGTGCGCAAACGCACACGCACACCGCTGCTGGCGCCCTGCCGTCTGGTTCCGAAGACCGCTCTCGTACCTCCGTCCTTGTCGCACTCATGGGGCCCTGCCATCCCCAACATAGGGCACCGCCATAGGTGCGACAAGAACAAGAGGTGCGAGAGCGGTCTTCGGAACCAGACGGATGGCCTCCCTGGCCGGGGGGAGCTCCCTAGTCTCGGACGCGACCCCGTTGACCACCACTGCGATCTAACGGACAGAAGTCCCCCTCGGCGGCGCGGGCCGGAGCACGGCGACAACAACGTCCTCGGCGCGAGGCGCGAGGCGCGACGCCCAACTTGTGCCGTGCCGCCTCTGCGGTGCATTTTTCATCAGCTAATAGTGTTCCGGTGTTGTCGGCTGGCTGACCCGAGCGGTGCGGGGCGGTGCGGGGCGGCTCACCTTCATGCTGTCGGTGTGGATGACGGCGGGCAGCACGTGGTCACACTCACAAACACACACACACACGCGCGGGGCTCGCGGGCCCGGGGGCGGTGGCGGGGGCGGAGCTGCGCTCGGCGGTGACACGGCTCGGGCTCTGGCGGGGGCGGAGCGGGCTGGACTGGGACTGGACTGACGGACACGGCGGACTCCGACGGACTGGACTGTCACAGACTCGCCCTGATCTTCCCCACGCCGCCGCCCGCCGCCCGTCCCGGCCGTCTCGGCCCGGGCCGACGTCCGTCCGTCTGCCGTGCGGCCGGCCGGCCGGCAGGCTGTCCGACCGTCCACCACCAGACGGCACCGACGCGACGAGGGGCCGACGGGGCCGACGGGCGACGGCGTCGGGACGATCGGCGGGAATTCGGCAGCAGCAGGTCCGGGGCGTCGTGTCGAACACCCCACCACGCCCTCCCCGCCCCGCCCCGCCCCGCCCCTCCCCGCCCCGCCCCGCCCCGCCCCGCCCCGCCCCGCCCCGCACAGTCGCGACACGCGCGCGTGCACCGTGCACGGTGACCGCGAACGCCCCCTACAACGCCCCGGACCTACCTGGGCCCGGGTCGAAAGAAGGTACCGAGCACGGTGTAGAGAGATACGGTGCCGGCACGAGCCTACCTGCGCTGATGTAAGATCCGTACCGTATTCTAGTTGCTGGGCCGGCCGCAGCGCGGCGCGGCGGTCAGGTAAGAGTCAACTAACGTGCCGATCCCGCCTACCTGCGGCCCGGGTCGAGCACCCCGACCGCCGGCGGGCCCGGCTCAGCTTAGCACGAGCAGGTCAAGCATTAGGGGGCCAGTTGATGGTCCCGCCGGGCCCGCCGGGCGCGCCCCCCCACCTTCTCTCGCTGTGCCACGCGAGGGAAAGTACTTGACCTGCTCGTGCTAAGCTGAGCCGGGCCCACCGGCGGCCGGGGTGCGCGCCCCGAGCCGCAGGTAGGCGCGATCGGCACGTTAGTTGACTCTTACCTGACCGCCGCGCTGCGGCGGCGAGCGGGGGTACTAGAATACGGTACAGATCTTGCATCAGCCGCCAACACGGGAAAGGCCCGCTCGTGCCGGCACCGTATCTCTCTACACCGTGGTACCGAGGGAGGGGGGTCACTCATACGAAATGTATACACTAATTTTTTTGATACTTTTGATTTTGTTTTGTTTTTGTTTTTGATTTTTCTTGCCATTTTTCAAGGAAAATTTGCCTCATTTTTTGATAAATTTTGATTCTATCTTCCTTCTTCAGGCTTTTTCTCCAGTTTTTTGCTCATTTTTTCTCTCGATTTTTCGGATTTTTCTGTACCTTTCTTCATGATTTGATTTTGATTTTTTTTTTTGTGTGTGTGTGTGTGTGTTTTAAATGATGTTTTTGGGGCCGTACTATGATTTTTCCTTGTGACCCCGCTCCTCGGAAGGTACCCCGACAAAGCGGTGCTCCCGACCCATACATGCACCATACGACCTTCCTTAGGTTCTAGAACCCTGCTGGGTTCACCGATTCCCATGCTAAAATAGATAGAATAGGCTCATTCCCATGGCTGAGTTACGGCGCGTCCCGTACTAGCATGAGCACGGCGAAGCATGACGCTTTGGTCGTGGCGCATCGCGTTTACTCTGCGTCTCTCTCCATCCCCGGGCTGCGGACCTGTCGCAGACATACCGAGGGCGTCGCACTCCGGACGCAAGGTGGCGTCGACCCTCCGGAGGGGCTCGGGGGCGGGCGGGACGCTCCGGGGATGTCGCGGATGACGAGGAAGGCGAGGCTCATGTCCGCCACAAGGAACGGGGACTGCGGCGCGGGCCTGTTGGGGGGCTAGCGACTTGGCGAATGACTAGCGACTTTGTGACTTTTTGCGTCTACGAAGCCTGAAAACCATCTTCGATCCTATGAGTTGAAGTCGCAAAGTCTCAAGTCAGTCGCGGTGCTGCCAGAAAAGTAGGCAAAACCCGCCCAACACACAGCTGTGTGGACCGGGCGGTATTCACGCCTGCCTACTAGGCCATTCCTCTGCACACGTGTGTTGATGTTGCCTTGTAGGCAGGCCGAGGGGGCATGCACTCGCGTATTAGTCGGGTCACTCTATCCGTAATAAAGGCGTAATAGTATGCGTAGTAGGAGTGTAATGGCCAAGGTAATGGCCAAAATTCTCCATATTTAACTCATTTTTGGGTCGTTTTAGGCTGTTTTTGCCCGCTTTTGCCCGTTTTTGCCTGACTTTGGCTAAATCTGTAAATTTTCGGAGCGTAATATAGCGTAATAGACGTATTAGTCGGGTCCTGGATTTTAAGAGAGAATGCCCCCTCGAGGCAGGCGCGAATACCGCCTGTTCCACACAGCTGTAGGTTGGGCGGGTTTTGCCTACTTTTCTGGCAGCACTGGAGTCGCAAAGCTGCAAGGGGCAAAGTCGCAAGCTGCAATCGGAAAGTCGCAAGCTGCGAGCCCAAATCGGTAAGTGAAGGGATAAGGGTCTCGGATCACAAGCTACCTCCCGCCGATATCTGCATTTTACATTGCATCAGGGCATCTACCTACCCCCTGGGCCTTCCCCCTCCCCCTCCCCACCAACACCTCTGGAAACGCGAGTGTGTGAACGTTGCAAGTGTGTGAATTTCCATTTGTATACTCTTGTCTCTCCAAATGCGTGAAATTTCTTGGAAAATTCACTATTACCGAGACTATTATATACATATGTCCAAATCTGCGAACGGAAATTCACAGACCTACAATAATTCAATAATTATGCGATATTCACTCACTTGGCTTTGTCACCCAGTAAGAAATAATTTATATTTACTTCATTAGCGATATTGGAGTTGTAGGTGTCAAAGGAAGTTAACTATACCAAAAAATCGTGCTTTTTTCCCCCCTGCAAGTGACGTCTTAACGTCATTGTTTTATAATCACTAGGGGAAAAAAATGAGTAATAGTTTCACCCCACCGCACACAATGGTGCACCCCTTTTCTCTGGTGCACGTTTCACGGTCGATTATTTGCAGAGGGGCAGCCCTTGTCCACCACTCAAATCAAATTCGCTGACTCGCCCGACCAGCCCGGCCGGGCCGGCCAACCCCTCGAGGGCATCTCTCCTCGCCTGGTCTCCTCTCTTTGGACGCCCGCCCTCCCTTGTTATCACGTTCTTCCTTTTTGTTTTATCCTTCTACCAACCCCTTGTAAGACTGCAATTTTTTTTTCCCGGCTATGCAGACAACCGTTAGTACACTATACACAATTTTGTGACTCGCGACCGGCGTCATTACCTGTCCATCTGTGTGACAGAAAGTATTTGCACAATATCAATTGCCCCCTCACCTCCCCCACGCGCCCATCCTCTCTATCATTTAAAAAAATTAGTCTTATCAGGTTTAGGGCATTAACACACTAACATATTAATAGATTTACACATTAAGAGATGCAGTTTTTGGAGCGCCGCTTGACCGTCCGTCTTTCATGTTCTGGTCACGACAATGCGTGAATTGACGAGAATTTCCCCCTTAACTTGATACAGTCAGAAAATGTACAATTATTTTAAATCAACATTTTTCGAAATTTTCTGAACTGACGTCAATTTTAGAGTCGATTTGGCGTAATGTACAACAAATCCGCTCGAAAACTCGTCCAAAGTGAAGAATATGTAGTTTCATTTTTGTCGATCCGGTTTCGGAAGTGGTCGGACTGCCAGAGAATGCTGAGGGTGGCAGCCCTGCATGCTGCAACGGTCAATGGTCGCGCAGGGACAGTTTGAACTGATCAGTGTTCTGTGGTTCCGTGTCGTTTCGTCTCCGTCGGTGTCCCGTTCGCGTTCGTTTTCTCATGTGAATAATCAAAACGTTCGGTGTTCGCGTTATAGTTCCCGACGTGAGTCTCAGGTGTCAAAGCGCTCGTCGGATCGAGTACCGGTAGTTGTTCGGGTTCGTCGAGATGTTCGGCGCGAGTGAGTGAGCGCTGCGCTGGCGGCGTCTTCAGGGGTTACGTCCGGTCTGCAGGTCTGCAAGATGGACTCGCTGTGCTGTGTCGCAGTAGGCTGACTCCACACATCGGTCATCGGGAGGCAGACGCACGTAGACGCGGTCCTCTCTCTCCCACCCAATGGCTGTGCCTCATGAGTGCGACGAGGACGGAGGTATACGGAATGCCCGTGCGGAATCAGTCTAAACTCCATCGCGCCTCTCATCCAGCGGCGGCGGGATCCTGGTGGGGTGAGTGTTAACCCTTGTGGAGCGCTCTCCTCGCCCTGTCTCTCTCGCACTGGTGGGCGTCGTCGTATAGGTGCGAGAGAGACAGAGCGAGGAGAGCGCTCTTCTCTAAAAGTCTGCAGGCAGGCGAACGTCGCTGAGCCTGTGGCTGGGGCAGCCGACTGATTCAGAAGATCGCTCTCGCGCCTCCGTCCTTGTCACACCCATGGGATGGGGGCGCCCTGTGATGAGTGTGGCAAGGACAGAGGTGCAGAAGCGATCCTCGGAATCAGTCGGCGGGAGCGGGGATGGGGTGCTCTGCGCTCTGTACTCTATAGCAGGGTGATTCCGACCAGCCCAGCACAGCAGGCTGGTTTAGGAGGGCGCGGCTCTTCTCGCCCTGTCTCTCTCGCACTCATGGGGTGCGCTGCAAAGGTGCGAGAGAGACAGAGCGAGGAGAGCGCTCTTCTGAATCAGTCTGCAGCCGGGAGGCGGGAGGGCGGGAGGGCTGCTGATGCCTGGAGGCAGGCGGTGGCGGTGCCGGGCGGTACTTAAGGATCCCGCACAGGCAAGGAGAAATAGGATGAACTTCAGGTGTCGTTTCATTTCAACTTCGGTGAACTTCAGTAAATTTCGAACGAGATTCCTGGACTTGAATTGTTGTACGGTTTTGGGCGGCCAAGAACACAACGCTGACACTAACGACCTCACCCTTAATAGGGTATTTCACTCCGTTCAAACCGGATCCAAAGAAGAAAAGTATTGCTTCCTGAATTGTTTCCCCCTTGACGCCGATTGGCTTACGCCAACGAAGTTCTCGGACACGCCACTAGGGCGGTCGCAGACCTGGCCAAGAAGTTCGACGGCAGCAGCTAATCAGCGTCAAGGAGAAAACAAATCAGAAAGCAATACTTTTCTTCTTTGGATCCGGTTTGAATGGAGTGAAATACCCTATTGTGCAACCCGGTCCATTGATTGATTTGCTTAGACCTAACGCAACGTAAATGTATGAAAGCTTGTCTCGTAAACGGCATTTAAGTCCTCTAGTTTTGAAAAACAGTTCGAATTTACCGAGGTTCAATTAAATATAAACCACTGTCTCCGATAATAGCGCGTGCGAAATGCGGACAAGCTGAGACCTAACCTCCAAAGCGGCGCCGGTTTTTCCTGTCCATTGAATGGAAGACCACTGTTAAGTCAATTTATTCAATGACATTGCCTGCTTTGCTACACATACTCCTTGGCCTTGGCGGGCTCCGGGGCCGCGCACAAGGACACGGCTAGCTTTGTCTTGACTGGGCAGGTGTCGTCGGCGCGCGCCGGGCGGTGCGGGGACACGTCTAGGCACTCGGCCTGCTTCGCCTCCACCAGTACTACGCTGATTCATAAGCGATTACGGTGCACGCCCTCCTCGCTGTCTCTCTCGCACTCATGTGGTGCGCCGTATTGGTGTGAGAGAGACAGCTGCAGGGAGGGGACGGACCAGGGCAGCCGTCTGATTCCGAAGATCGCTCACGTGCGTCCGTCCTTGTCGCACCTATGGCGGTGTCCCGTTTTGGGGAGGGCAGTGGCCCTTGAGTGCGACAAGGACGGACGCAGGAGAGCTATCTTCGGAATAGACCCTTTCAGCATTAGCGGAAGTGAAGAACAAGATGAAAAACAACAGACCGGAAACAGCTGCTCGTTATCATCGAAATTTGACCAAATCACTTGAGTAAAATTTAAATCGTATCGTTATGTAAGTTTTCATGAACGTTTGGGCTGTGGAAAGCAACTGTTTCCGGTCTGTTGTAACTCGCCTCGTTCTTCACTCCGCTGATGCTGAAAGAGTCTATCAGACGGCAAGTTGACTTCAGTGGCGGCAGTGCGGTTGCATACGTGCCAGGCGGTCATCTCGCCGGGATCCGCGCCGCGCCGCCCCCCACCCCGCCCCACCCCACCCCCACCACCCGCCACGCCTCGTAGAGGGGCAGATCATTGCTCGTCGCGGAGGTGTTCAACCCCTTCGGCCCCAGGCAGGCGCGGCTGCTGGTCCGATGCAGAACACCACCCCGCCCCGCCGCCGCACTGATCCAGGTGAGCGCTCCCCTCGCTCTGTCTCTCTCGCACTCACGGTCTGCGTCGTGTATCGTGTAGGTGCGAGAGAGATGGAGCGAGGAGAGCGCTCTTCCGCACCAGTCTGCCGGCCCTGCAGAGCGATTCCGGTGCACGCGCACTCCCCGCGCTATCTCTCTCGCTCTCAAGGAGTCTGCCGAGGGTGCGAGGGCGCTCTGTCTCTCTCGCACTCACGGTCTGCGTCGTGTATCGTGTAGGTGCGAGAGAGATGGAGCGAGGAGAGCGCTCTTCCGCACCAGTCTGCCTGCCCTGCACGCACTCCCCGCGCTATCTCTCTCGCTCTCAAGGAGTCTGCCGAGGGTGCGAGGGCGCTCCGTCTCTCTCGCACTCACGGAGTGGGCCTACGAGTGCGCGCACGCGCACTGGAATCGCTCGGCTGCAGCTCACGGCGCGAGGCCGTTGAGGCGGGCGGGGAGGTTGTCGTCCTCGGCGAGCCGCAGCGGTGCATCGCGCACCGGCGGGTGAACGCGCGTCGCCGTCAACAGTTTGACGCATGTTTGACATTCCGCTCGGCTATTCCACTGAGTTTGCAAAACACACTACCGGCGGGGCGGGGCGGGGCGGGGCGGGGTGCACACCACAGCGAGCGCCCCGCCCCGCCCCGCCCCGCCCCGCCCCGCCCCGCCGCGCCGCGCCTTGCCCTCGGCCTGGGCCGCGCCGCGTGCGCGTGGTGGGCTCCGAACGCCGCCGCCGCACCCCCGCCCCGCCCACACGTGACGTGGCGGGGCGGGGCGGGGCGGGGCGGGGCGGGGCGGGGCGGGGCGGGTAGTCCGGCCCGACGCGACGCACGAAGGCTCGCGAATTGCTGGAAGCGGACGTAGTGAGGAGGGCAGCTGCAGGCGCGCGTCATCGCCACCGTCAGAGGCTGGAGGTCCACCCCCTCCCCTCCTCCCCTCCCCTCCCCTCCTCCCCTCCCCTCCCCCTCCCCTCCTCCCCTCCCCTCCTTCCCCGCGGTCCAGCCCCCGCGATGTTTGCAGGACAGTTAGCGAAGCGCTTTGGTCTCTCGCCCCCTGCCCTGACCCTCATCGTTCTGACCGAAAGCGAAACAGCTCTGAATTTCTGTGAACAAATGTCGTGAAGCTTGTGGAATTTTCTTCTTGAATTTTCTTTGATTTGACTTTTTAAAATTTCCCTTTCTTTCCTCTAATTTTCCCGATTTTTTTTCTCTCTTACTTTTTTTAAATTTTTTTTTTCTGCATTACGGGGTGTGCCAAATTTCCAGGGGTGGATCACATTGACTTTTCCTGCTACTTTGAATGCGTAACAGTGTTGCGGGTTTGCCTACCCCATTCGCCCGTAAGGCGCCATGGCCCGTGAAGCCCGCAACACTGTTACGCATCCAAAGTAAAACCCGGGACATAACGAAATTTTTCTGAAGTCTCTACGCTATACGCTACAAATTGCTTTGGAATATTTTCCACATTTGGATGAAAATATTGAATATATCCCGGAATGCATTTGGACAATGCCATTGCAGTGCATTGAAATGTATTCCATGAACACATATAAAGTTCAAACGATCCGCCCCTCGAAAATTTCCAAGTTCTTCCGCCGCTGGTTCCGGTTCCGGTCTCTTCGTGGTCTGCCGCGGCCTGTTGCTGATCTGCAGCACCTGCAGTCACAAGTGCATAAATGTCGCACTCTTGCAGGCGTGTGAATTCCCATTTCCCATTACAGGACTGCGAATTTTCCCGGGGAATTTCACTCATTTGCGGGGAACACTGTACACGAAGAGAAATAATTAACACGTACCTGGTCTACGACAATCGCACACACTTGGGATTCTGGTGTTAATCTCTGCTTGTTTTCGTCTTTCTTGTCGAACACAATGTGATGGAATACGAGCCTGCCCCGCTTCGTCGCCCCCCGCCCCGCCCCGCCCCGCCCCACCTGGCACTCTAATGTTAAGCCAAAACTTTGACGGGCCGTGCCGGGCCGGACTGTGGCAGCTCGGCGCCGCTCGCTGCTACGTCGGTCGTCGCTGTTTTCTGGGAATGAGTTTTCTGTTTCTGTTGGCGGGGTGCTGCCACTGGCGGGCGCGAGGGGGGAATCACTCACACAAAATGTGTCCACCTTTTTGTTTTTTTTAAATTTATTTATTTATTTAAATTTTATTTTTTAATTTTAATTTTTTTAAATTATTTATTGTTTTTTGCTCTTAATTTCCCCAGGAAAATTTCACTTGTTGGTAAATTTTGACTATCTCTGACATTTTTCAATTTTGCTTCATTTTTTTTTTGTTTATTTGTTCTCGAGTTTTTGTGGTTCTTCTGTATCTCTCTGTTTGATTTTATTTTGATTTTTCTTGATTGTTTTTTTTTTTAATGACTTTATTTTTGGAAGCCATAAAATAATTTTTCGAAGTGAGGCCTCCGCCCCCCCCCCCCCCTCCTCCCCGGGCCGCTTTGCTGGCGGGCTCGGCGCTGGGCGGGGGATAGGGGCGGGGGCGGGGACTGTTGCGAGGGCTCTGCCCGACCTAGGTGATCAGCTGTTCGCGCTCCCTGCACCGGAAATCCACGTGTACGAATATTGCTCACGTACAGATGAGTGATTTTATTTGCTCACTTGCAGGTGGGTGAATTTATTCGCTTACTTGTAGGTGAGTGAAAAATATTAGGTCACTTGTAGGCGAATAACAATACAGCTAACTTGTCAGATGCGAATTAAAATTCGCACACTTGCAGGTGAGCAAATTTAAGTGCCCTAATACTCACTCGCACACTGGTAAAACTAAGGCGAAACTGTACGCTTGAATGAAGCATACAGTTACGCTTGAAGACGTTACGCTTGAAATCAAGCGTACGAAAGAAATTCTCCCATACATTTAGACAGCAGGACGAATAGGAGCGAATAGACCCGGTAAGCTTGATTTCAAGCGTACTCTCAGTACGCTTGAAAACGGGGCGTAAAGTTACGCCTTAGTTTTACCAGTGCACCCCTGCAAATGAGCGAATTGTTCTTCACACACCTGCAACTGTGTAAACATGTTTCACTCACCTGCAAGTAAGCGAATAAATTGACTCATCTGCACACTGGAAAAACAAACGTTGCGTCCGCTACACCAATTGGTGTGTTCTATGGCAACATTTCAGTTTTTGTGGAATATTAACCAACCGAGACTTTAAGTTTCATTTCTGATGCGCCTATCAGATTCTCCATGAAATTCCCGTTCGAACGAGCCTACATGTGATGGGGTTGCGAGCCTAAATACTACGACTTTAAGTAGGATTTGTAGAAAATGGGGAATTGGACATGTTGAATGAACTATGCATCTGAACCCCATCACATGTAGGCTTGTTCGAACGGGAATTTCATGGGGAATCTGATAGGCGCATCAGAAATGAAACTTAAAGTCTCGGTTGGTTAATATTTCACAAAAACTGAAATGTTGCCATAGAACACACCAATTGGTGTAGCGGACGCAACGTTTGTTTTTCCAGTGCAGATGAGCCGCATTCGTGCACTTGGAATTCCCAGTGTGATTATTCGGTACAGTGGGGCGATTTTCACAGAAACAAGGCGATAACTTCTGCAATTTTAGTTGCACGAGAAATTGGTTGAGGTGCTATATTCTGTTTGTCCAGACGCACCTTTTCGCGGGATATTTGTAAGGGTTACGGGAAAATTTTCCATGAAGTGTTGTCAAGTTACAACTTCCAGTTGTATTGTTACGAGAATTTTTTTTACATCATGCGTCGACTTTGTTTTCTTTGACGAGTCAGAATTTGCTGTCGTAAATCTATGACTGCGCTCGTAAATTTACAACTCTGTGTCGCGTGATCACAAACTACGAAATAAATCGTAAATTTACGAATTTTGTTATCACAGTGGTATCTCAGACTCCAAAGCGTCCTAAAGTTGTGCCATTGTGTCGTGATCAAAAATTAGGAAAAAAAAATCGTCAATGTACGAATTTTGTTTTCTGGGTCAGACCCCAAAGCGTCCTAAAGTGGGATAAGGTGTCCTAAATCGGGACACACGGCAAAAACGAGTCTTGGGTGTCCCAGGGGAATTTGCACATCCCCAGGAGGTATAATCTTTCCCAGGGGATGTCCTGGGTTTTCCAGGAAAAACTCCTGGGAAAAACTACTTTTTCCAGGACATTCCCTGGGATTCCAACATTCCAACTCTCCTGGCAATCCCAGGACTCATTTCTACTGTGCAAGGGCAATTTCTCTACCAGTTTCCGGTCCCGCACAGGAAGTACGTGTGTAGTACACGCCAAGGTATTCTGTAAACAGTGTTAACTTGGGCAGGGCATGCACAGTATTTACTGGATCCATTATATGCTGAATACGTCGAAGTTTGCAGCTAAGAGTGAATACTTGTACGCACTTTGTTTTTCCAGAGTATATGACACGGATGTTTGTGTTACGCCTCTATGGTTCTAATCTTTTTCGTCGTCCGTATGACATCGTCACCCTCCAGCTCGGACAACTGGAGTCAATGAGGTGTAGCTTCTCGCACGTGAATGGGTGTGTCTATACGACGTCACGTCACGTCCGTTTGTCGAACTATACGTACGAATGAGCAGTAACCTCTGAAGGTGCGAACGAACTCCGCGGCCCCGCCCCGCCCCGCCCCGCCATGGTGCTGGCTCATTCTCACACCCAACAAACTAGCCTACGTCGCTAGCCGTTCGGGTGTCTGTCTTAGTGTCTCGAAGCTCACAGACTGCTCGGCTCGGCTCGGCCCGGCTCGGCTTGGCTCGGCTCGGCTCGTTCACACGCAGTGCTAATCGACAGACTGTTGTGACTGCCCGGGCGTGGCGTGGGGCCGCGGGCTGCGGCGGGTCCAGTCAAATACTTCGAAGGTGTACATCGTGACTTGAGGTCTGCCGGACGACCTCTGTCAAGTACAGAGGTCACCCTTCCCTTGGCCACGCCCTTGGCGCATTGTTGACGCGTTAAGACTTTTAGACAAAATGGCAAATGTTTTAAAGGGTAGCACTTCTTGTGCGCACTTAATCACTGCTGCGTGGTGATTACTGATGATAACAGGATTTGTACTGATTATTATTAATTATTTGTGATCAAAAGATTATCACTGATTATCGTTGATAATTGCTGAGTCTGATAAATGATTATCCGTGATCATCATCAATTATCGTGATTACACTGTAAAAATTTCTTTTTAAAAAAAAAACGACAAACAAATTTTTGCTGTTCAATAAAAAATTTAGTAGATTAACGAGAAAAATCGCAAAACAGCAGATGAAGTTTGTAAAGTTGCGGAAGTTTTTTTTTGTTAAAGAACCATTTTTTTTTTCTTTTTAAATTAACACGAATGAAAAGTGAATCCACAGTCAGGTCGCTTAACAAAAATTCACAGATATTTCAAATTAATTTACGAAATGTTTGTTATTTTATTTTTACATTGTACCTGTGAGTATCTCGATTATTTCGATTATCAATGACTATGGAGTGATCACACAGGAAGTTGACGAGGATTATCAATGTGTTAGACCCTCGCTAATGAGAGAGACAAAGTCTGGCTCGCTGGGCCGCGCCGACCAGTGTCCCGGATCGGTCGGGTTGAGATCTCTCGCGTGCGAGTGAGAGCGCGTCTTCCATCTCTCTCGCACTACAGACAGCAGAGCCTAGGCCTAGGGTTTGCCGCGGAGCTCTGTTCCCGCTCGCTCCACTGAGGCCCGCGCGACCCGGAGCAGTCGCCGCCTGGCCTGGCGAGGGCGCACTCTGAAAAATAGTCATCTATAGGTTTACGGGAAAATTTTCCACGAAGCAAAGATGTAAGATTACCGCATCACAAGTCGTGAAATTAAAAGCACCACCAATAAACTGGAAATTCAAATACGAACAAGAAAAGATTGTCGTCAATTTACTACATCTTTCGTACGTCACTTACAAAATATCACAGTGGGTTCGCGACGCCCGTCGATTTGATAGGCAGGTCAGGTACGTCGGAACACTTGAAAGCAAGATAATTTTTATTAATTTTTTCGTGGTGATATTTTGCTCTTTATGCTATTTTTCCCCTCCTGCGGACCTTCGGAGAAAACGCTAAAAAACAGTTTTTAGTTCCTGTTTTTTGCCTTGGTGCCCCCCCCCCCCCACCCCCCGATAGGTTGTTTTCAGTGCAGCGTTCCCTAGTCCGGTCGGTCACTCGCGACAATCACCTGCCCACTAGCGCCATCTCTCTCGCGCCCACGGGCTTGGCCGCAGAGCAGGCGCGACAGAGAGACCGAGCGAGGAGAGCGCTCTTCGGAACAAGTCGGCTGAGGAGGTATCCGCATAATCAGGCAGTCTCCATTACTCTCGCGTTACGTAACCCTAAGTGATCTCATCCAACAAACGCATCGCATCGCGAATCTGGCGCGCAAAGTCACGGCCTCGCTCTGCTCTGCGCGGGAGGTCTGGTCTGGACGTGGAGACGGCAATGCCGGTAGGAGCGGTAAAAAAAAAAAGGCATTTGGCGACCTGACTCTGGGAAACGGAACAACATCCCACACGCTCAACCGTGTTCTCGTCGCTCCGTATCATAATTACGTACGAGATGATTGTGATTGTGCGCGCATATTCATTGCTCTGTGCTGATTCGCAATATATTTTAAAATGAAAATCTAGATGGCCAAGCCCACATTTCACCGCAAGCAAGACCTCCAGGCTGAAACCAGCGTGATGGGATGAGAACCAACCCAGCTAGCATGCCAGTATGTTAAAAATAAAACATAAAAAAATATATATAAAAAGACAACCTTTTGATCGAAGCATTTCTTCATCACTCAATAAAAGTGAGGTTCGCTGCAACTCAAACGAGTCTTTCCTGACATTTTGAAATAGCTCCAGTAGAGTGATTTTTGGTGACTTGACTTATAAAGAGTCTAGGAGTCTACATCGGTTGTCCGACCTTTTTTTTGTCCAACCTCGGGATTTTTGCGGCCGCTACCGTCACACGTTTCTTTTTGTCCGACCTCATTTCGTCCGACCTGACAGTCGGGGTGTCATAGTTATTTTTTTTGTCCGACCTCGTTTTCTCCGTCCCCAACGAACCGTTAGAGTCGCCTGCTATCCTCTGCGATGCAGCTCGATTGTCCGACCTGATACTTTCCCCCAAATCTGAAGAAGTGCCTGGATATTTTCCGACCTTGTTTACACGGGTAAATTGGAGAAGGAATTTGTATCATGGTCGGAGCATGCACCGAAAAAATTGTTCGACACCTCAAATTCATTTTTAATTTTTTTTTTAAGAGAGCTATTTAAAAAAAAATGAAAAATTGGTAGGCCCCTACCTAACTCGCAACCTGCGAGCCCCGCCTGCTTAACTTCGGAGTTCTGATGGGATCCGGTGTGTTCCAGGCGACCGCCACCCCGCGGGCACGAGAAGTCCTCTCCGCTTCGGGGAGAGTCCCCGCTTAAGGCTGGCGGCCTGTCAGGCCCGCCGTACTACCCTATTTAAACAGCGCCTTGAAGCCGTAGGTAGCATTTCAGACCAACGACTGGGCACCACCGGACCGCATGACCGGTCAGTGGGAGGTAGAGGCAAGGCAGGACGATAGAGGGGGAGAAAAGCAGAAAGAGAAGTTTTTGCGGAAGAGTAAGCGTACGGTTGGTTAGACCTGTACTGACCCGCTCCCGCACAGGTCATGGAAAAGCTGTTTACTAAGGAGCCAGATTCATAGGCCTTACTTCCCCACGAGGGACCACCCCCCGTGGCATGGGACGGAACTTCCTGACAACTCGCTTTCGCTGCCAGTGAAGAACCTACCTGGGAATTGAACCCAGGCCCCAAGTGCCGAGTCTCATGACACCCCGCGGCTTTCGTGGTACTAAGACCACTAGACCGTCGGCGATTCCACGAGGGAGCTCCGTTGAAATGGGGGGTTTGAATTCCACTCCTGGCTGCTGTCCTCGGAAAAATTTATATTTTCTAGCAAGATTTGAACCTGGGTTCCGCGGCTGGCGAGGCAACACTAAGCCGGCGCGTCTACGACGCCACGGTACAAGACGTCTGCCGACTAGGGGTGAAGCTGCGAAGAGCCGAAGTCGCCGACGAAGCTGTACCGGTG
The DNA here is from genome assembly GCA_029379305.1 of Frankliniella fusca. Taxonomy (NCBI): domain Eukaryota; kingdom Metazoa; phylum Arthropoda; class Insecta; order Thysanoptera; family Thripidae; genus Frankliniella; species Frankliniella fusca. Next base: position 303,754 of record JAHWGI010000011.1, read on the forward strand.
GCGTCATCAGTACACCTGCTCTCCATACAGCAACAGCTGAGCCGCGTGGCGACATTGGTATGCACACCGGCCCCCGGTAATAGCACTGGGTCGGCAGAGGCTCGAATACCGATCACAATTTTTTTTTTTTTTTTTTTTTGCCCTTTTTCTTTAAGAAGCTTTGTCACTTTGCAGTTGCCCGAAGGGACGCGAGTACAGTGGATAAAAAGAAAAAGTAAGTTTTATAAATTAAGTCAAAACAAATCCACACTCCACATTGAAAGAAATTCTGGCCGGTATTTGAACTATTCTTTCAATATGGAGTGTGGATTTGTTTTGACTTAATTTATAAAACTTACTTTTTCTTTTTATCCACTGTACTCGCGTCCCTTCGGGCAACTGCAAAGTGACAAAGCTTCTTAAAGAAAAAGGGCAAAATTGTGATCGGTATTCGAGCCTCTGCCGACCCAGTGCTATTACCGGGGGCCGGTGTGCATACCAATGTCGCCACGCGGCTCAGCTGTTGCTGTATGGAGAGCAGGTGTACTGATGACGCCACCGGTACAGCTTCGTCGGCGACTTCGGCTCTTCGCAGCTTCACCCCTAGTCGGCAGACGTCTTGTACCGTGGCGTCGTAGACGCGCCGGCATAGTGTTGCCTCGCCAGCCGCGGAACCCAGGTTCAAATCTTGCTAGAAAATATAAATTTTTCCGAGGACAGCAGCCAGGAGTGGAATTCAAACCCCCCATTTCAACGGAGCTCCCTCGTGGAATCGCCGACGGTCTAGTGGTCTTAGTACCACGAAAGCCGCGGGGTGTCATGAGACTCGGCACTTGGGGCCTGGGTTCAATTCCCAGGTAGGTTCTTCACTGGCAGCGAAAGCGAGTTGTCAGGAAGTTCCGTCCCATGCCACGGGGGGTGGTCCCTCGTGGGGAAGTAAGGCCTATGAATCTGGCTCCTTAGTAAACAGCTTTTCCATGACCTGTGCGGGAGCGGGTCAGTACAGGTCTAACCAACCGTACGCTTACTCTTCCGCAAAAACTTCTCTTTCTGCTTTTCTCCCCCTCTATCGTCCTGCCTTGCCTCTACCTCCCACTGACCGGTCATGCGGTCCGGTGGTGCCCAGTCGTTGGTCTGAAATGCTACCTACGGCTTCAAGGCGCTGTTTAAATAGGGTAGTACGGCGGGCCTGACAGGCCGCCAGCCTTAAGCGGGGACTCTCCCCGAAGCGGAGAGGACTTCTCGTGCCCGCGGGGTGGCGGTCGCCTGGAACACACCGGATCCCATCAGAACTCCGAAGTTAAGCAGGCGGGGCTCGCAGGTTGCGAGTTAGGTAGGGGCCTACCAATTTTTCAATTTTTTTTAAATAGCTCTCTTAAAAAAAAAAATTAAAAATGAATTTGAGGTGTCGAACAATTTTTTCGGTGCATGCTCCGACCATGATACAAATTCCTTCTCCAATTTACCCGTGTAAACAAGGTCGGAAAATATCCAGGCACTTCTTCAGATTTGGGGGAAAGTATCAGGTCGGACAATCGAGCTGCATCGCAGAGGATAGCAGGCGACTCTAACGGTTCGTTGGGGACGGAGAAAACGAGGTCGGACAAAAAAAATAACTATGACACCCCGACTGTCAGGTCGGACGAAATGAGGTCGGACAAAAAGAAACGTGTGACGGTGGCGGCCGCAAAAATCCCGAGGTTGGACAAAAAAAAGGTCGGACAACCTATGTGCTTTGGAGTCGAGTACGTAGCCGAAAACGTCATAAAAATGACTGTTAGAGCGATGTTATCGCTCTTCCAGGAGCATGAAAATTTGTCTCAGAAAAGTCGCTTACTGCGGTGACATTCAAATTTTGTATGTTGCACCCTGCTTTGTAAACTATTCCGTAAATTAACTTGAAATATCCGTTAATTTTGTTATATGACCTGACTTTGAATTCACGTTTCATTCGTGTTCATTTACAGTACAATTCCGTAATTTTACATAGAAATTCCGTAACATTACAAACTTTTTCTGTTGGTTCGTGATTTTTCTTGTTTATCTTATAAATTTTTTATCAAACAACAGGTGAAAACCTGTTTACCGCCGATTTAACAGCGAAACCTGTAAATATGTCTCTCGTTTTTTACAACAAATTTTTACAGTGGGGAAGCTTCTCAGGCCGTGGGAGGCGCACTCTTACCTCAACACACCTGCTTCACGTGCGACGTGCATAAAAATTGTGCAATCCTTTTTGATATATTTTTTTTAATGATGAAAGATTTATATCTTGCGTGGTTCTATGACGATAGTAGGTGTCAGACGGCAAGTCAACAGACAGACAGACCGATGGACTTTGCTTGTGCTCGGCGCGCTGACCGAAAACGTGACGCCACTTCACGTCTCAAACATTGGAGTGGAAATGAATGAGCGAAGCGCGCGATCTTAAAGGCCGCATTGCCATTTGACTCCCCTACCCCCTCCCCCTCCCTTCCCTTCAGGGTATGTGATGTTAACGTCGCGTACACACTTGCAGGTGGATAACTTTTCTCCTCGCATACGTGTGGAAGTGTCTCACCTTTTACTAGTAAGTGTGAGTGCTTAGGCCTGTTCGATTGTTAAAAATCATTGGTACGCACGTAGGGTAAAATTTTAGTCGATTATCAACTAAATAAATAGTTATTTCAATTTTTAAGTGGTCTCAAAATAATTTGGTCAATTAACAAAATATAATTAGAATTGAATCGTCAATTACTCAATTACACTGCAAACCCTGGAATCCAATTTCTCACCCAAAATGGGAGAGGGCACTTTTCCATACTAAATTAGAGTGAGAATTTTTAACCTCACTCTTTTTGAGCGAGATTTTTCTGAGCCTCGCTCTATTTGAGTAAGGATTTTTTAACCTCACTTAATTTGAGCACGAATTCTCACTTTATTTGGGCGAGGTCTCAAAAGTCTTTCTCAAAAAGGGCGAGGAAAAAAATTCTTACTCTCCAGAGAGTAATAAAATTGCCCTCAAATTCTCACTCGAATGGGGGCGAGAATTATGACTCGTAGATTTTCAGTGTAGAGCGATGTCTTCTGAATCAGACAGGCTCAGCAGCAGCAGCGCGCCGCGCACGCGTGCTGGATGGGTTGCCTACCCTGACGGCGCAGCGGTGAGCCCGGCGCACGCCGCCACCACCCCATCGGGCCGCGAGCGCGGGCGCCGCCGAAGAGCTCAGGATTTCTCAGAAACTTCACACTCCAGTTCATTTCAGGACCGAACAACAGGGCCCTGCTGGGCCGCCTTCCAAGCCCGTATTACTACTCGCCCCGCCCCGCCCCGCCCCGCCCCGCCCCGCCCCGCCCCGCCCCGCCCCGCCCCGCCCCGCCCCGCCCACACCCTGCTGTCACTCTTCTTGAGCTTGCTCTGCGAAATGCAGCATTAGGAGGGAATCCTTTCCTCCTCGCGCCCCTGCTGCTCGAGGCCGTCCCCCGCGTGGGCGTCCCCCCCGGGGGCGATGTGCGCGCGGGGCGGGGCGGGGCGGGGCGGGGCGGGGCCCCCGCACCCCAGACACGCGGCGCCCCCAACCCCCTCCGAACACCCGCCCCGCCCCGCCCCGCCCCGCCCCGCCCCAGCCCGCCCCCGCCGGCGAGTGGGTGCCAAGGTGCGGGGCGGGGCGGGGGGCGGGGGGGCGGGGGGCCAGGTAAGGGCAGCAGGAGTGAAAGGACGCGAGAGCCGAGCCCTGCTCGCGCCCGCCGTGAGCCCTCGTCCGCTCTACTGATGCGAGCCCTGTAAAGCGCTCTCTCTGTCTCTCCCTTTCTCCCTCACTCTCCCTCACTCTCTCTCTCTCTTTCTCTCTTTTCCTCCGTTCCTCCGAGTGAATGTAGCCGAGTTGGTGCGGGGGCGTTTAGGGGCGGGAGTAGGAGCGCGCGGAGCGAAGCGGACAGCCCCCTGCTCTCGTGTGGGTGGCGCGGGGCTGGGGGCTGGGCTGGGCGATGACTCACCCAGAACACTCAGCTACTCGTGTGCTTGCGACTCACGCTCAACGCTCTCGACGCTCGCGAGCGCGAGCGATGCTCTCTCGCACTAGCGCGCTCGAGCTATCGACGATCGCTCTCTACTCGCGCTCGACAGAGCGTGTGCGCACACGCACACTCGACACGCCGCTGAGCGCTGCGTGACTCGCGAGCGAGCTCGCACTCCAGCACGCCTACCCTCTCATAGCTGATCTACCCCCTCTCTCTCGCTCTCTCTCTCTTTCTCTCTCTCTCCCTTTCTCTCCCTTTCTCTCTCTCTCTCTCTCTCTCTCTCTCTCTCTCTCCCTCTCTCTCGCTCCCTCCCCCCTCTCTCTCTCTCTCTCTCTCTCTCTCTCTCTCTCTCTCTCTCTCTCTCTCTCTTGCACTGTGCGCCCACGGCCCGGAGCGCCTGGTGGGTAGGCCGCACGCGAGCACGGCTGCGCTCTGCGCGCCCGCGTTGCCTACCTACCAGGCGCTAGCTGTTGTCAACCCGACGTCCCGGCCTGCCCGGCCCGGCCCTACAGGGTAAATCCGAACAGCATCCTCTCTCTCTCTCGCTCCTTACATACGTGCCCCCCTCCCCTCCCCCCGCCCCAATCACTGTGAAAAATACTCGTAAGGGTTACGGGAAAATTTTCCATGATAAAAGTCGTAAAATCACAATTTGAAATTGTAAATTTACAAGCAGTCCCTATCGACTTGGAATTGACCGACGAGCAAGAATGGTCTGTCGTAAATTTACGACATTTTTTGTAAATCAAAATTACACAAAAATGTCGTAAATTTACGAGGATATTTTTCACAGTGATGATTGTGACAAGGACGGAGAACCGAAATCAACTGTGCGGGGAAATCTCCCGCACTGGCCGCGCGGCGCGCACCGCCCTCTGTGTTTGGGCTGGTCCTTCCTCCTGCCGGGGTAGTTCTGACGTCTCTCTCGGCTGCTGCAGAAAATATGATGAATTGCATCGGCATCAGCATCAGTAGCTCCCCGCCCACTCCGTGTCGGCTTATTGAACCGCCGCCGTCGCGTCCCTGCCTCTGACAAGCACGTGGTGCTTGCACCCCCAGGCCGGGCCGGGCCGCGCTGGGCTGCTCCACTCCCCCGCCACGCCCCGCCACGACCCGCCACGCCCCGCCACGCCCCGCCCCGCCACGCCACGCCCCGCCACGCCCCTCGCTTGCCACCCCAACCCCATTCTAACGAGCCCCCCTCTCCCTACCCTTCTGCCTCCTGCCCCGCTCGCCGATCGAAGTGCTGTGGCCCTGCAGGGTGTGGCGGGGCGTGGCGGGGCGTGGCGGGGCGTGGCGGGGCGTGGCGGGGCGTGGCGGGCGGCGTGGGGCTCCGCCGGGGTAACCGCGCGCAGCTCTCCCGAGCCTCCCTCGCCTCAGCTATCAATGGAGGACACTTCCCCATTCACCATCGGCTCACTCCCCGCCACCCCCTGCGCCCTGCTGCCGCCTGCACCCTTGTGTGTGAACATCACGCACTTGAAGATGTGTGAGTTGATATGAACTCGTTTGTGTGTGTGTGTGTGTGTGTGTGTGTGTGTGTGTGTGTGTGTGTGTGTGTGTGTGTGTGTGTGTGTGTGTGCAGTTGTGCGATTCCCACTCTCATTTCCTTACGGATGTGCTATCTCCATAATACGGAGAATTTTGTGCAAGCGTAATATGGATCACAAATCATCTGTAATACGGATAAAATCATTCGTAATATGGATAATTTAATCCATATTACAAACATGCCTTCATCCATAAAGTATGGACCAAATTCACCGTAACGTACGGATCAAGCAAAGTTTGTAATATGGATTAATTAATCCATATTACGGATGATTTTATCCATATTACAGATGATTTGTGATCCATATTACGCTTGCACAAAATTCTCCGTATTATGGAGAAAGCACATCCGTAAGGAAATGAGAGTGCCAAAGAAAATTTGCACGCGTTCACCACTTATAGTGCCGGCGAATGAATATCGATGGGGATTCTCTCACCCTCATCACTGTTATTGAGTTACTGTGACGTCACGTTCTTTTTCGTGTGAAAAGTGTCACATTGTTTAAAATGTAATGTGACATTCTTTTCAACGTGAATCGGCCAGAATATGCGGGCAAAATTTTACTGTCACATTCAAAAGAATGTGACAATAATATTAAAAGGAATGTGACAGTTTTCACATGAAAAAGAATGTGACGTCACAGTAATTGAATAACAGCGTGATGTGCGTGACATTCAAGAAGTTGATTGGCCAATGTGCTGACCATCACTGAAAATGGAGGAGTCGACTTTTTCGATCTTGGAAGAGCGACTTTTCTAAAATTTTCATGCTCCTGGGAGAGCGACATGCATTGAACATCGCTCTATTAGAGTCACTTTGATGACTCTTTTTGAGTCAAATCATCAAATGTCACTCTTCCGGAGCGATTTTTGAAATTCCAGAAAATACTCGATTTGAGTCGTTTTAGCGAAAGTCACTTTTACTGAGCGATAAAAAAATACTCCGCTCATTACGGGCGAGAAATGTTACTAGTACCTTTCCAGTGATATCGCACGGAACCCGCGCCCAGAAAAAAGTGCGTGTTTTTGATTTCTCTGCGGGCTTCAACTTTTGAGTACATTTGTTCTTGATGTAAGCCAAAAAAATTATTAGAAAAACAAATTTATCCGTATATCAAGTATTTTTGCTACCAACAAGCACAAATGGACTCAAAAATTTAAGTCCACACAATGTTGTTCTCGTTCTCCCAGGCGTGGAGGGGAGTTTTATAGTCATCGGGGTGCTTCCTGCCCATCCCAGCGAGCTATGATTCCGAACACCGTTTGTAGTGTCCTCTCTCACTCTTTCTCTCTTGCTCCTTTATGGCCGTGGTGAAACAATTCTGAAATTTTTTGCACACCTTGTGATTCAGATAAACTCATAGAAATTCAGATAAATTCAGGCTAAATTCAGGAAAAAAACAACATTGAAATCAAGCAAATTTGGGAGAAAATCAGGAAAATTCTGCATAATTCATTACAATTCAGAGATTTGTTCGAGAAAACCCAGGCAGATATTCACAAAAATTCACAAAATTTGTACACCAAAATTCAGAGTTGTTTCACCCTCGGCCGTGCCCCATACCCCACGGGGGCGACAATGGAATGGAAGAGCGACGGAACCAGTGGGTGAGCGGAGTGTATACTCCAGCAGGTCGCCGTCAAAGAGTTGCTCTGCGGGGCGGGTGCGGGTGTTATGCCTCCCGGAGCGGATGAGGGAGCAGGGAGCAGGTCAACCGCGCCCTCTCCGTGACATACCTGCCTCTCCAGCCGATCCCTCCCACCCCCCGCGGCCCCCGGCCCCCCGGCCCGGGGCACGCCTGAACGCCGCTCCTTCAAAGCCGCCCCGCCCCGCCCCGCCCCGCCCCGCCCCGCCCCGCCCCGCCCCGCCCCGCCTAGCCTCCCCGCGGGATACGGAGACCTGACCCACATACCACGCGCCCCCTCCCCCTGGCCCGGCCCGGTCTGACCTAGTAGCGGCGAGCCCCAGCCCCCCCGCTCTGAGGGGGTGTGGTGGCCGGGTGGGGCGGGGCGGGGCGGGGCGGGGCGGGGCGGGGCGGGCTTCTCGCACACGTGAGCAGGCGGGGGAGGCCCGAGAGACTGCAAGCAGCAGGGCGATGAGACCTCGGGCGAGACTACGGGCGGATGCTAACTGAACACGCCTCACCGCGCGGGTGTTGTCGATGAGGCGGGGGCGGGGCGGGGCGGGGCGGGGCTGGTGGTCACGAAGACATGGAGGCGACAACATCATCACAACAACCGCGCGCTGCGGGTGCGGCACGGGGCGGGGCGGGGCGGGGTGGGGTGGGGCGGCCCTTATATCCGTGCCAACGGGGGCGACCCACTCACTCCCCGCCGCGCCACCCCCACACTCGAGTGAGAATGAGAGGACAGAGAGAGAGAGAGGGAGAGAGAGAGAGAGAGAGGGAGAGAGAGAGAGGGGTGCACAGACAGAGACAGATGACACGACAGCCAAACACACGGAGCGCGGGTGTCTCATTACCGACTGCGCGGAACAACTCTTTCGGAAAAATCGTTAGGCACAAAGACAACGAGCGTGTGTTTGTGTGTGTGTGTGTGAGGGAGAGAGCGTGTTTGTGTATGTGGAGAATATGAGGCGCAGGAGGGGGCTCGGCGACCTGGCAATCCCCCCCTTCACCCCCTCTGTGCGACCAGCCCACCCTGGCCTCGTCCCTACCCGGCCCACCCCACCTCGCCCCACCCCACCCCGCCCCACCCCACCCCGTTCCGCCATTCTGGAGCTGCCTCACCCTCCCCATGAATGGCAGCCAGCAGGCAGGCAGGCCCAGCAGCAGCGCCACCCCACCCCACCCCACCCGTACATTCATAAGGCCCCGTTCATTCATTCCAAGTGTATCCGGACCGTCCCGCCCCGCGCCCGCGGCTCCTGCTCCTGCCTCGAGGCCTCTGCCGACTGATTCTCAACAACAGCGCGCTCATGCACCGCTTTCCTTATTGTCGCACTCGAGGAAGGATCACTCACACACAATGTGTTCAATGATTTTTTTTGACTTTTTTTAATTTTTTTTTTTTTTATTTTCTTGATTCTTTACTTTTGACTTTTCAAAGGAAATATGTCTTTATGTAAATTTTGATCGTTTACCCAAATTTTTCAATTTTTTCGACTTCATTTCGGTTTATTTTGATTGTTTTCTCGATTTGCCTGATTTTTCTGTATCCTTTTCTCTTGATTTCGATTTTTTTTTTTAAATTTTGTAAGTGAGTTTTTCGGGGCCCTGCAATGATTTTTCGAAGTGATCCCCCCCCCCTCTCGGCTCCGCACCCCTTATGAGACACCTTTCTTGAGTGCGACAGGGACAGAGGCATGGGAGCGATGTTCTCAGTCAGTTGGCAGCTCCCGCCCCGTCCTGCCACGCACTTGAAAAGCAATAAGCACGTGATGTCGCATACTTGCATCTGTGTGTCAGCTTTCTATCTTTCTCACGGGCCGCCCTTAAAAATAAACTCCAGGAAAATTCACACCGCAGCTATGTGCAACTTCATACACTCAGTGTCCCCAGAAAGTTCGACGAAAAATCCGGTAACTTGCAGCCAATTTTCACACCCGGGGAAACATTCTGGCGCGGTCCCATGATGACGGGGTATTGTAGAGCTGTAAAGCACCGTGAGATAACCACCCCCTGCCTTGAACGGGCGCGTGCTGGCGCATGGGCGGCTCAGGCCCCAGCAGCAGGCTGATTCCGAAAGAAGTACTGTACCCTCTCTCTCTCTCTCTCTCTCCTTACAGCCGTGCACGACGAGTGCGACAAGGATAGCGAGACGAAACCTCTGTGCGGGCGCGGAATCACCCTCCCAGCGTGCCGTGCCGCGTGCCGCGCCCGGAGAGTAGGGGGCCACGTGGGGCTGGTGGATGCCACGAACCCATTCGGGGCCGCCAAGCACGCCCCGCCCCACCCCACCCCACCTCACCCCGCCCCACCCCACCTCACCCCGCCCCACCCTCAACCCAACCCACGCCACCCTACTTCAGTCCGACCCCGTCCTACCCTACCCCACCTCCCCGCGTGGGATGCGGGGCGGGTCGCCCCACTAACGGGGTGGGCGCCTCCCTGGGTTTTGAATGGGTCGCGCGGGCGGGGCGGGGCGGGGCGGGGCGGGGCGGGGCGGGGCGGGGCGGGTCCGGGGGGCGTTGCACGGGGCACGTGCCCTGCTCGGGGGGTGGTGGTGGTGGTTTGCCCTGCATCCTCACGGAGAGGCACATGAAGGCGCCGAGGATACCGCGCAGAGTCTGCACCCAGAAAAGCGTTAACTCTTTTGCATCATACCCAATATACAGTACTTGACTCAAGTGCCGCGGGAACCTCAAATGAGAAAGAATTTTGAGATCTCGCCCAAATAATGTGATAATTCGTGCTCAAAATAAGTGAGGTTAAAAAATTCTTACTCAAATAGAGCGAGGCTAAAAAAAATATATCTCGCTCGAAAATAGTGAGGTTAAAAATTGTCACTCCAATTTAGCATGGCAAAGTGTCCTCTCTCATTTTGGGTGAGAAATTGGATTCCAGGGTTTGCAGTGTCCGAAGATCGTTCTCGCGCCTCCGCCCGTCCTTGTCGCACCTATAGCGGTGTCTATGTCAGGGATGTCGCAGGGCCCCCATGCGTGCGACAAGGACAGATAGGCGCTAGAGCGCGCGATCTTCGGAATCAGACGGCAGGTGGAGAAGGAACAGGCGCGCGCGCGCGTTCATGGTGGTGTGTTTTGGGTTCATTCATACTGCGCGGCGGTGGAGGGCGCGCTCGTGGGGGAGGAAGGGGGAGAGGGAGAGGGGTGAGGGAGGGAGAGAGAGAGAGAGAGAGAGAGAGAGAGAGAGAGAGAGAGAGAGAGAGGGGGTGAGGGAGGGAGGGAGAGAGAGGGGGGGGAGGTTAGGCTAGGGGGAAGTGCAGGGGGTTGTTCGGGGCCGCGCGGCGGCGGCGGCGCTCAGCCCCAGTGGTGGTGGTAGTGGTGGTGGGGGGGGGGGGGGGGCTGACTGTTGTGAATCACCACACCACTGGGCGGCAGCAGCAGCAGCAGCAGCAGCAGCAGTGGAGCCGAGCGGCGCGGCAGCCCGCCCCACCCCGCCCCACCCCGCCACTCCCCTCCTCCGCCCCTGCGCGCGCCCCACCGAGAGGAGAGAGAGAGAGAGAGAGAGAGAGAGAGAGAGAGAGAGAGAGAGAGAGAGAGAGAGAGAGAGAGAGAGAGAGAGAGAGAGGCGGGCAGGGCAGCCAGCGCTGCTGGGCGCGCAGCGCAGGCAGGCGGCAGCGAGACTCACGCCCCGACCCGAGCCGCGCCTCGCAGCACCGCACCGCGCTGGCACCGCTCCGCGTCGCGCGCGTGTAGCCTCGCTCCGTCCCGCGCGCCTACAAGCAGCCCCTGCTGCTGCTGCTGCCCGCGCCGCCATCATGTAGCACAGCAGCGTGGCCGCGAGCGCGCTGTCACGGCTGTCACAGTCACGCTGTGTGTGTGACGGCCGCCCGTGACGCTCTGCTGTGACGGACCGTGACGTGGGCGGCACGCTTGATGCTCTCTCTCTGGCTGGCGTGGCGGCCTCTTGCAGGTGAGCAGCGTGTGGGGAATGACCTGCTATGTTTATGGACTTTTCTGGGGGTGGGGGGGGGGGGAATTATTTTGAGCATGACCAGAGCTGGCAACAAATATGCGAATATTTATATGCGGACAATTTGCCCGCCAGTTCTGGACAAATTTTTAATCTGCTGTCCATGGTAACGTCTACAATTGTTTGTAGACTGTCTGCGAAATTATGCTGCCAAACAGTCCACAATCATGTTCATAAAGAAATTTTGTGACCAACTACGGCCAATTTTGTTCTTAGTCGTTAAAAAAAAAAGACAGCAAGTAACAATTAAATTGTCACTGAATCTGACTTTACGAGCGGGGGCCGTCATTAATCAGAAAATTTAGTAAAATGTCAGGATTTTGAAATTCTGTCAGGAAAATCAGTTAAATGTCTGCTCTGGAAATCCTAGTGTACGAATGTCGCACACTTGGAGGTTGCGAGGATTTATTCGTACACTTGGCCACTCAAACGTGCGAATTTTCCTAGGATATTCACACGTTTGAGTTTCCAAGTGTACGAATGAATCCTCGCACACCTACAAGTGTGCGACATTCACACACTTGGATTTCCAGTGTGGATGTTGAAAGAGAAGTGTCCGGGAACCTGCATAAACAGTAGGCCCAGCCCCCGGCCGTGAGAGGGGCGGTCCGACTCTTGCGCCCCTCAAGTTTGCCGTAGACCGTCCTGGAGAGCCACGTCAGCAAAAACAATCAGTTTTATCAGCATATTGTCAAAAAAAAAAAACTTGATTTATTTTATTTTTTTTATTTTTTTTACAAAAAAAATAAAAGCAAATTTGTGGCAACCCCTGAATGAGCGAGGCCGTACAGGGGGGGCGCTGGCCTGGCCACTGTGCCGTCCGGACCTAGAGTTCGTACTGCTGGAGGCACAAGTGCGCGGATGTCGCTCACTTGCACTCGTGTGAATTTCGACTCGCACATACTTAGTCCAAAACGTGCACTGTTAAAATTTCCTCATAAAGCTCACATATTTCCTTGTATCACTGTGAAAAAAAAATCGCAGGTTTACGGGAAAATTTTTTGAAAAGTTACGAGCACTACTTATCGACGTGAAATTCAATTACAAGCAAGATTCGTCTGCCGTAAAGTTACAAAATTTTTCGTAAGTCGTAATTTACAAAATTTATTGTAAATCTACGAAGATGTTTTTCACAATGTGAAAGTGTGCGGAGATTAATAGACTCTTTCAGCATTGGCGAAGTGAAAAACAAGGTGAAGAACAACAGACCGGAAACAGATGCATTTGATCACCGAAATGTGCCCAAAACAGATAAATAAAATGTGAGAAGAATCGTTTTGATATTGTTTACATTTTATTTAAGTTTTCATGAACGTTTGGGTTATGAAAAACAACTGTTTCCGGTCTTTTGTTTTTCGCCTTGTTCTTCACTTCTCTAATGCTGAAAGGGTCTATTCACACACGTGCGTCATGTTCTGAAAACACTTCCGGGGGGGTTTCTACCGTGAGCGCGTCCAAACTATAAGGGGTGAGGGTCGAAAGCTTGTGAGCGAGCGGGTAGCTCGCGGGAAACACGCCCGGGTAGCGTACACGGCACCGCAATTGCACCGTGAATAAGTATTACATTTCTCAACGTCAACTCGTTTGATGAACTAGATTAGCAGAGCTAGCCCCGTGTGCCGGAGCGGGGTATCCGCCCCGCACCCCGCCCCGCCTTGCCCCGCCCCTGCGGTTTACCCTCTGTACGTAGCTTATCACCCCTATACCCCTCCCCCCTCCCCCCGCCCCTCTCCAAATGCACTCCACCGGAACAACGGTTCCAGACAAGTCGCGTTCAGTTAAGCTGCGGCGGGGCGCAGCGGCTGCGACCAGTTCCAGCACCAATTAGATTTCCGCTGTAGCCCCCCCCCCCCCCCCCTCTTCTTTTCCCACTCCCCCGAGAGGGGCACTGGCCCACTGGCCGCGCCAAAGGATCGTTCCTACACTACGTGGCCCGGAAGGGGGAGGGGTACAAATATTATGGGCCCTTATTAGCTCCGGGACCGAGGGGAAAACAACTCTGAATTTTGCTCAACAAATTATGTGAAATTGTAGTAAATTTTTGTGAATTTTTGGTTGTGCTTTTCCTAGAATTCTGTCCTGTGGATTTTAGTGAATTTTCCCGATTTTCTGGGGAAAAAAAATATTCTCTGAACTTTTCTGAATTAAGAAGAGTATAAAAATTTCAGAGTTGTTTCCCCCTCGTCCGGGACCTTCATCGGAGCTCATAGACTTGCATCATATTCTGTACCGTTGTGGGGTACAAATATGATGGGATTGTCATCCACCTTGGGGGTGGCTCTCTGCGACTAATTGGGCCTGAAATATTTTCACCCTCCCTACACCCCATTCAGGGAACGTGCTTTAATGGCCTTAAAATGGACGTGCGACACTGTGAGCACTGTGAAAAATATCATTGTAAATTTAAGATATATTTTGTAAGTTACGACAAACCATTATTCAAAATTGAATTTCAGATTGATAGGTGGTGCTTGTAATTTTACGATTTGTAATTGTAATTTTACTTCTACTTTTTGTGGAAAATTTTCCCGTAAACATATTTCAGAGTGAGCGCTGCTGGTTTCCTCCCTCAGGAGCGCCGTGCCTAGGGTTCGAGGTCTTAAAAATCTCACGAAAAAATATTGACAAATAGAAATTGTGCGTGATAAGTAGGGTGGCTCAAACAATCCCCTGCCAATTGATCTAAATTGATCCAGCTCGCCCCGTGATAAGTGGTTTTAAATAATTTAAGTGAGGAAAAAAAATGATTGTAGTGTTGTGTGCAACAAAAGATAGCATGCTTGGTATAGTTTTAAAAAACACACCTTCCGACTCTATTGAAATATGTAGGATATAATTCCTATAATTTTCGGATATGCAAATGAATGTTAAGCATAGTAAGTCTTTGAGCAAGAGCAGGGGTCTCAAACTGGTGGCTCGCGAGCCACTCTTCGATTTTCTTTTTAGCCTAGTTCACTAATGCGGTTATCGTGGGAAGCTTCACTCCTCTTCCTATTTAGTAAGGTGACATGTCTTTTTAAATGTCAGGAAATGTGACTTTCCACATTGTGTGGCAACCCTGGACTGGCAAACACCTGTAAGTGCGCAGCTCTCAGTTTAACACTGAAAGTGTTCAACCCAGAACCCAGCAGTTGAGCAAGTCCAAATTCCTAGTTTTATTCTATTGTTATTATTCAACTCAACAGTTGACAGTTGGACATTTGAAGCAAGTGCTGTGCGGCACAGTTGAATACTTACAAGTGCACAACCACCTACTACCGTGCTGAACACTTACAAGTGCAGACCTGTTGAGCTTAACATCAGCATTTCCAATCGCGCAGCTGAACACTTGCACGTGACCAACAGAGAGTTAGTTGCACACTTACAGGTATTGAACCGGTACTGAACGCACTGTTAAACGCAGTGGCCATTTTTTTATGCATTTTATGGCATTTTTTTTTTGAATCCCAATTTACGGCCACTTTTAATGCCAAATTTTGGCCATCTACGAGAAATGCCAGTTTTCTGGCCACTTTTAATGTCAAAGTTTGGTCCTCTCCAGTGAGACTGCCAATGCGCGGAATTTGAAGTGGCCGCAAATTGGCGTTCCGGAGGAGGAGGCGATTGGTCCATCAGTGCAGTTGTACTCCTGGTTTTATCATCAGTGGGTGTGCGCGTGCGCAGTGCTATGAGAAAGAGACAAGCCAGTCAGCACTGCAGCATGCACTGTGGCTCATTGCGGACTTCCCCGTAAGCTTTTCGTATATATGTGATGTGCCTCAGGATAAGGAGACGAACAGCAGGTCACAAATGAGTGTGGTCTGTGCGTGAAGTGCACCCACCGCGATCTTGTCTCGCGGTGCCAGAGAGAGAGAGAGAGAGAGAGAGAGAGAGAGAGAGGTACTGGCCGCGTGGTCCGGTTCAGCGCCTCCCCGACGCCGACGCATCGCACAGGTCATCACAACCATCATTTTTCCGGGAAAGCTTTCCTGAAATTTTCCTGCTGTGATGAGGAGGGGACGTTTATCCCCTGCATTCTCTTCTCTCTCTTTTGCCTCTCGCTCCCTCTCGCAGCCACCCTTATCTCTGAGCTCAGCCCGTGTCACCCCGTCGCCTCTCCCAGGCTCTGGGGCCCAGCCGGGCCCAGCCGGGCCTCCCACCTCACTCCGAACATCACTCCCGCGCCCCCTTTCCTTGTCGCACTCATAGGGCCCTGGCGCCCTCAAAACAGGGGCAACGCCATAGGTGCGACAAGGACGGAGGCGCGAGAGCGATCCTCGGAATCAGTCGGCTGCCCTGCCTGCCCTGCCCTGCCCTGCCCCCCGCCGGCCGCTCAACTACTCAGTCATGGTCGTGACGTCATGGCTGCTCTGGGCGGCGGGCCCCGCCGAGGTGTGAACGTGCCGAGCAGGACCAGGCGCCCCGCCCCGCCCCGCCCCGCCCCGCCCCGCCCCGCCCCGCCCCGCCCCGCCCCGCCCCGCCGGGCTTCGCCCGCAGCTGTTGTCATCCACTCGGAGAGATGACTCGGTTAATTGTCGAAACAGAGAGGCAACGCGTGGTTGTGACACGGGGAATATAGGCCTCCGCGATAATAAACTTCACCTCCAACGTGGAAAAAAGAAAACAAGGGGTAAAAATGCAGATTTTTTTAAAAAAAATTTTCTTATCAGAATTTTTTTCTTATTTTTTTATTTTATTTTTTTTAAGAGAAATGCTTGACCTAACTTGCACTTGAGATGACGTGAAATGATGGCGTGGTAATAGATTACAGAAAGCGACTCTTGGAGAAATCCCAACTATTTTCCTTTTACGATGAATAAAGTAATTTAAGCTCTTCATTGTCTAAACGTCTTAGTCATTGGCATTATGAGTGTGACAAGGGCCGGGCGCCTATACATGATTTTTCAGGGGGCGTGTTGCTTGTCCTGCCAGCGGCCTTTGCGGATTGAGTTCAGGGCCTGTTTACGTTCGCTTTTGAGAGGAGAGGCGGCGCGCGCTGCAGCACTGTCCGTGGGGCGCCCGTCGGCAACCCGAGGGCACATGTCACACACTTGTACAGGCTTGTTGTCAGTCTCCCATAATACTGCAGGTGTTTTAATGATGTCTCGTGGGTGCATAAATTCCCTCTCTTCTAGCTGCCCTGAATGTCATACCCGCACAGGTGCTTAAACGTCATTCTCGTACAGGTGCGTCAATGTCATACTCGTGCAGGTGCGTGAACGTCATTGTGATACAGGTGCGTGAGTGTCACACTCGTGCAGGTGCGTGAGTGTCAGTGAGGTATGTGCATTAATGTCATACTCGTGTAAATGTGTGAATGTCATACACCTGTAGGTGTGTAGGCAGGAGTTTCTGTCTGCATTTCCATTTGCGATATCGTGTGTCTTTAAGTGAGTTAAATTTCCTGGACGAAATAACCATCCTGGAGCGCCCGTAGTATTGGACAGCCGTTTGAGAGGATGAGCAGTCTGTGTGCGGCGGAAGGGGACCAGCCCAGTGCGGGGGGGGGGGGAGTGGTTAATAACATAGTGGTTCCGGTTTTGTGGGAACAAGTGAGTGTGGGTGTGCGAGAGGCGTGTAGGGACCGCCGGGGACCGCCACAGCGCTGCTGTCTGCCCCGCCCATCCGCACCGGTCGGAAAAGAAAAAGAAAATAAATAATTTTTAAAAAACGAATTAAACTTCTCCTTGTGCTACTCTGGTAATCCAAGTGTGCGAATGTCGCACACTTGTAGGTGTGCGAGGATTCATTCGTACACTTTGCCACTCGAACGTGTGATTATCCTAGGAAAATTTAAACTTTTAAGCGGCCAAGTGTACGAATGAATCTTCGCACACCTACAAGTGTGCGACATTCACCACTTGGGATTTTTTTCGTAGAATTTTTTTTAAAATGAATTTTCATTTTTTATGTGTTTTACCAACCTTAACGGTCACGAACTGGCAATCCATGTGTAAGGACATCGACATCGCACATCTGCAAGTGTGAATTTTCAAATTTTCGCGGGCACACCGTGAAAGCTAGTAAGGGAACAATTTCTCCCAGAATTTTACTTACACTTCGAGAGAAAAGCAGTGGACGAATGGAGGATTTCATATCTGCAAGTGTGCCGTTTTTTTTTAAATAAACATATATTTTATTTTTTTGTTTGTTTTATATTCATGTTTTGTCGCGAGAAATGATCGACGAACACGCCTCTCACATCACACCTCACGCCCCGCCCCAACCCACCACACGCCCCACCACGCCCCGCGCCCCGCCCCGCCCCGCCCCGCCCCATGGAGCTAGGTATACAAAGCGCTGGCCAGCGCAGCCGGGCCCATCCGGAAGGCAAATATTGAGTCCCTCCGCCCCGCCCCGCCCCACCCCGCCGCTTTGATAAGGCATCAGCAGGAAGTTTCACACTGATAGAAAATCAATCGTCCCTGTCCTTTCCTCCACGCTTGCGATTCCCAACCAGGTTGTCACTCCCTGCTGGCGTGGAGGGCCCCGCGCGCAACGCTATATGCTGTGCAGTACCCGAGGGGTACCTCACCTTCTCCCTTCGTTCCCCTCATTTACCAATCAGTATCGACAAAAATCTCTTTTAAGCAACCTAAAATTGCAAAATCTCGAATTGGTGCCTAAAATTTATAGCTTAATTTCTTCAAAGTTTGGTAAAAAAAATTTATTCCAATCACGATAGTACCGTCCAATCAGTACACTCCCATGTAAAGAGTGATAAGGTACCCCTCGGCCAAACCTTTGCCATAACAGAGGTGTCGTTGGGTCCTGATGATCTGGTAAGGTGTTTTGACTGGTTTTGAGCGGGGAATACCACCACCGCCCTCGGTAGGTGGAGAGGCTTGAGCTCAGGGATACAACAACTTCGGTTATTGATTTTTTTTTCTTCAAATGCGTGTAAGTTTTTATTTAAATCATTTTTTCCTTTCATTTTTATGCGTATTTCGGGTCATCTCTAATTTTTTCGTAAATATCTTATTCTATAATTTGCTTCTGTTTATGATTTTTTAAAATTAGTATTCTAATGAAAAACCATTTTGTTTATACAATTTTTAAAATTTTTATACTATTTGTCGTTTTTATTGTGATTTTGGCCTCATCAGCGGGCCCAGCGTCTGATCGTTAGTTTATTTGCCGACACGGCTGCAGTAGCGAAACCCCACCCCGTCCCCTCCAGCCGGGCCGCGAGGCACACAGGAGAGAGAGAGAGAGAGAGAGAGAGAGAGAGAGAGAGAGAGAGAGAGAGAGAGAGAGAGGGGGGGGGGGCAGAGCATCAGTGCGTGGGCGGACACTCGTCACAGCCCGTGTAGGCGCGGGGGCGGCGCGGCACGTCCCGTCTACAGGGCGGTGCTACCTGTGCAGGGAGGGGAGGCGCTAAGGCACGGATTTACTCCCCGTTTTGTTGTTGTTGTTGTTGTTGTTGTTGTTGTTGCATTTGCGTGTCGGCGGAGGCGTGCGCGCCCTCAGGAGCCAGCCAGGGCAGAGCACGGCGGAAGGGGCCCCGCCACGCCGCCCGCGCGCCATGGCGCAGGTCAGGGGCCGCGTCCGCCCCGCCCCGCCGCACCCCACCCCACCCCGCCCCGCCTCACCCCGCCCCGCCCGGCGTGGTTGACCCTTGGCA